>CANTUT010000194.1:600000-1165000 GCA_947687605.1 Reutealis trisperma
TGGGCTTTAGTGAGTGACATACTCATGGACTTGACACCACACTCCAACCCAAAACCTTAAGGCAATGGGTTTATGGGTCTTTCCCACTTATAAATCACTCACTAAGTCCATCTCTTTCCAATGTGGGATTTCACTCACACTTGATATCCCAACACTTTCTCTCCCAATTTTCTGGTCTAGCTCTTCTTGAGCTAGCTCCAGTGCTCGCCTGTTGTTTAATAAATTGGCTAAAATCCATATCATGGTGTTTGATGTTGTATCAGTTCCGCCAACTATAACAGTCTACATATTAATACAGTTCAAAAAAAAAATTGTTAGTATTGCACATGGTCTTAGAAATGATTGCCTGTACAGGAAATATAATAGAAGTAATTAAGAGAGACTTGGTTGAACTTACCAGAATTGTCCCTTTGATAACGATTCGACGGGAATTGCCGAAAGATGAATAATCATCCTTGGCTTGAGAAAGCAAAACATCAATGAAATCTGGTTCTTTAGCATTTGAGTCATTACTTTTAGACTCATGTTCTTGAACCCAACCTTCTATAATAGAATCCAATCCATTCATTACCTTCTTCATAGCTTGAACTGGTCCAAGAAAATCCATCCATCCAAGAAATGGAATCAAATCTGAAGGAACAAAACTACCAGCAACACGCATATATTCCCTCGTTAGTTCTGCCAACGGACGTTCTTTGTCATCTTTATTCCCTTCAAAATATCTCTTTCCAGCCACTATCCTTGTCAAGTTATTTATCACCAAATGTTCAAAGAATTCGCTCATGTTAATCTTCACCGGACCATTATTCTTGTTTTTCATACATTTCAAGAACAATTGTCGAATAGCATAGCTAATCTCTGTTGTTCGAACATGGTCAAGTAACTTGAGTCTTGAAATTGACAGGACCTCAATGTTGACTATTGGCTCATTATTTGACTCTTGGCTCATTAATATGGACTTTGGCATTAATTCCATAATCCCACATCGTAAAATTATAAGGAATGGGGTGGATTTTTTGGCTATAAAAGGAAGCTTAGTTTCCTTTGTAAAACCATTCCAAAACACAAGTCTTCTCTCTTTTTTGACTTTGTTTTCTTCTCTCTCTCTCTTTTGTAATATTTCTTCAAGTTAGTGAAATATTATTTTGGTAGTGTCCGAGGACGTAGGCAAAATTGGCCGAACCTCGTTAAATTTCTAGTGTTCTCTTTATGTTATTTTGTGTCTATTTAATAGCTATTGTCGGGTATAGTTGTAGTGAATTATTGTGCTATTAAAATTACTTGTATTGGTTAAATTCTGTCTAGAAAAGTGGTTTTTAAGTTTGACCGTTGTGACCTCACCACTTACTTGGAAATTTTTCCTTTGGGTGATTTTTAGTTCAATCGTTCACACTCTAGTCACCTGGATAATAGTTCTCAAGGTGAATATTGTTGTTATTGGTGGAAATTAACCTGAATTCCACAACAATTGGTATCAGAGCTCTTGGTTTATTTTAGTGTGCTCTGTAGTTGCGGCTTAGGCTGATCTTCCACATCAGAAAAAATTTCCTTGGGCTAATTGGCATTCCGCATTAACAGCTATTAAATAGAATTTGCAGCAGAAATGGCAGATAGTACAAAAGCATCCACATCTTCATCATCGTCAATTTTGGCAAGAACTACTGTAACAAATGCCAGATTTGCAGTGGAGATTTTTTATGGCACCGGTTCTTTCGGCATGTGGCAAAGTGAAGTTCTATATGCTCTTTTTCAGCAAGGTCTAGATATTGCCATTGAAGAAGAAAAACCAGAGGAAGTTGAGGAGAAAGAATGGAAGACTATTAATAGATTGACATGTGATACAATTCGATCGTGTCTTTCTAGAGAGCAGAAGTATGCATTTTCAAAAGAAATTTTTGCAAATAAATTGTAGAAGGCACTAGAGGAGAAGTTCTTGAAGAAAAGTAGTCAGAACAAGCTCTATATAAAAAAGAGATTGTTCTGCTTTAATTATGTACCCGGTACCACTATGAATGATCACATTACCAGCTTTAATCAGCTGGTGACTGATTTGATGAATATGGATGTGACTTTTAATGATGAAGATCTGGCTCTGATGTTGGTGGGATCGCTTCCTGATGAGTTTGAGTATCTTGAAACTACTCTACTTCATGGGAAGGTTGCTGTGTCTCTCAGTGAAGTAACTGCTGCCTTGTATAGTTATGAATTGAGAAAGAAAGAAAAGCAAGAAAATACAAGTGTAGAAGCTGAAACTCTTGTTGTTAGAGGCCGTTCGCAGAGTCAGAATAAAGGAAGGAGAGGGAGATCAAAGTCAAAATCCAGACTGAGTAAAGATGAATATGCCTTTTGTCGAGGAAAGGGGCACTGGAAGAAAGATTGTCCCAAGCTAAAGAATAAAGGCAAACCTGAAAAGGGAAAGGCTGTCTCAGAGTCAAATGTAGCTGAGTATGATGAAGCAGATTTAGACTTCTCATTTGCTGCTACACCATCAACCAGTAGTTCTAGCTCATGGTTGCTAGATTCAGCTTGTAGCTACCATATGACCCTAAATAGAGAATGGTTTTTTGATTTTAAAGAACTAAAAGGTGGAGTTGTCTACACAGCAAATAATTCCCCTCTTGACACACATGGGATTGGTTCAATTCGCTTGAGGAATCAGGATGGATCAATCAGAACCTTAACAGGTGTTCATTATGTGCTAGATTTAATGAGAAATCTCATCTCTGTGGGAACCTTAGAGTAAAAAGGTTTAGAAGTAAGAGCGAAGGATGGGATAATGAGGATTATCTCTGGAGCACTTGTGATAATGAAGGAAATTCGAAAGAGAAACAATGTGTATTACTTTCTGGGTAGTACAATTGTTGGGACAACAGCAGTAACAGCTTCTACTAATGATCAGGAGTCAGAAGCAACCAGGTTATGGCATATGCGTTTGGGGCATGCTGGAGAAAAATTCTTGAAATTACTAACAAATCAAGGATTATTGAAAGGAGCACGGGCTTGCAAATTGAATTTTTGTGAGCATTGCATCAAAGGGAAGAAGACAAGGGTGAAATTTGGAACAGCAATCCATGATACTGAGGGTATTTTGGATTATGTTCATTCAGATGTATGGGGGCCTTCCAAGACAACTTCTTTGGGAGGAAAACACTATTATGTTACCTTTGTTGATGATTTTTCCCGAAAAGTTTGGGTGTATATGATGAAGACGAAGGATGAGGTGTTGGGAATTTTCCTTAAATGGAAAAAGATGATAGAGACTCAAACAGGTAGAAAAGTCAAACGTCTACGAACAGACAATGGTGGAGAGTTCAAAAATGATCCTTTTTTGAAAGTCTGTGAAGATGAAGGTATTGTCAGGCACTTCACCGTCAGAAATACACCATAACAGAATGGGGTGGCTGAGCGTATGAACCGGACATTGCTGGAGAAGGTTCGGTGTATGCTGTCCAATGCTAGGTTGGGCAAAGAATTTTGGGCTGAGGCTTTGGTATATGCTTATCACCTTGTCAACCGTTTACCATCGACTGTTATTGGTGGTAAGACACCATTAGAGAAATGGTTTGGAAAACCTGCTACAGATTATGATTCCTTACATGTATTTGGTTCCACTGCATATTATCATGTTAAGGAGTCAAAGCTGGATCCAAGAGCAAAGAAGGCAATATTTATGGGGATCACATATGGTGTAAAAGGATATCGTCTTTAGTGTCCAGAGACAAAGAAAGTAATCTTCAGCAGGGATGTTACCTTTGATAAATCTACCATGTTGAGAAAGGTAACTGATGAACAGACAGATGGTACTCCACAGCAGGTAGAGGGTACTTCCAAACAGGTGGAGTTTGATAGTAACAGAATTATCCCAGCCAATAAAAAAACTGATGTTGACTCTCCTATGGTAGAAGAAGAGTCAAATGAAGAAGAGGTTCAGACCCAAGAACCTCCACAGCAACATGAATCAATTGCATTAAGAAAAGGAAAGAGGACCATTAGACAACCTGCTCGTTATGCTGGTATGGTCTCTTCTGCATCACCAATTGCAATCGATGATGTTCCTACCACTTTTAATGAAGCAGTTCAAAGTTCAGAACAGAAAAAGTGAAAGATCGCCATGAATGAAGAAATGCAGTCCCTTCAAAAGAATCAGACATGGAAACTAGCTAGTCTTCCGAAGGGAAAGAAGGCAATTGGGTGCAAATGGGTATATGCAAAGAAAGATGGATTTCCTGACAAGAATAATGTTCGCTACAAAGCAAGATTGGTGGCTAAAGGATATGCTCAGATGGAGGAAGTTGATTATAATGAAGTATTTTCTCCAGTTGTAAAGCATTCCTCCATCAGAATCTTGTTGGCTTTGGTAGCACAGTTGGATTTGGAACTATTATTGTATGAACGTCACAGGTCGCACCGGAATGACGAGCTACTAGGTTTAGGTCCGTGCATTGTCCCACGCGCTGCAGCCGGAGTGTTTTTGGCCATGCGTTGTCGCTGCCAGTGGCGGAACGAGGCGATCTACACACCAATAGGTTCGCCTTCACGCTAGGAGTCCAGAAAAAGCCACCACTCGCCACCACACGCCACTGATTTGTGGGAAAATGCCTTCAAATGTTCGGCTTCCACAGCTTCAATCTCCGCTTCCAGTGAGCCTCAGGGGGCGAGACAGGTACTGGTCAAAAGCTCTAGAGGTGAGAAGTCGAACGACATCGGTCTTGCTCGATTTGGCCGCCGAAATCGGCTGAAATCTGCCATTGAAGATTCGGCGCCAGCAAGGCTCCTCTCCTCGCGTATGCTGCCGTCTGCCACCTAATCGGGGTGCCACTGCTTCTTTTGAAATTGTCGGACGATGAGCTAGTTGCTGGAGGTAGCGGTGCAGCCCACCGCCGGCCGGATGGTAGTTCCTGGCACTACAACCCTCTCTCTCTCTCTCTCCTTCTCTTTCCCATTTTGTTTCTTCCTGTTCTGTTTCAATCTTAGCCATCTGATTGGCTAGCAATCAGATGCTCTCTCCCTTCCTCTTTATTTATTTTGCAACATATATATATATATATATATATATATATATATATATATATATATATATATATATATATATATATATATATATATATATATATATATATATATATATATATATATAACAACAACAACAACAATAATAATAATAATAATAATAATAATAAACCATAATTTACATAATAATAATTCAATTAATATAACCCAATCATAATAATAGTAATTATGACAAAATTCTAAACTTCTGGTAATTTATATAATTAATAATATAATTTAGATTAATTGAACATAATATTAATATTCAAATATCAAGATATAATTTCTCCAAATAACCACTATAATATTTTCATAATAATATACATATTACTTTCTTCAATTATATATACATATATAATATTTAAATAAAGTTAACATTAATAATACATATTCAAGTAATATGAATATATATAATTTAATAAAATATAACTTTAATTCTTGCTTTAATAAGGAAAATACTAAAATAATACATTTCCGTACAAAAATAGAATTTTATAAAATAATTAAAAATTCATGATATTACATAATGTATCTATTGTTAGAGAGTCATATACATGCAGTTAAATTACAATGTATCTCTAATATAAAACTAATTTGTATAGACTAATTATTATTAGAATATTTTTATCATTAATATTATAATTGAAGATATATTTTATCATTAATTGACAGTTCAAAAATAATGTACATGCAATTCAATAGCAATGTACATGCATTTTAAATAATAATATATTTGTAGTTAAAGAGACGTGTATATACAGTTAAATTATAATGTATCTTTAAAACAAAATAGTTTGCATAAACTAATTGTTATCAGAATATTTTGATTATTAATATTGTAATTGAAGATATATTTTATCATTAATTGACAATTTAAAAGTAATGTATATGCAATTCAATATCAATGTACATGTAATTAGAGAGTCATATACATGCAGTTAAATTATAATATATCTATAGTACAAGATTAATGTACATAGACTAATTGTTATCAGAATATTTTTTTATCATTAATATTATAATTAAAAATATATTTTATCATTAACTGACATTTTAAAGATAATGTATATGCAAATTTTGAACAACAATGTACATGTTAATTTAAAAAAAATATAATAATTCAATTTATATATTTAATTGTAAATTATAATTTTTATATTTATTAGAATTATAATAATTATTAGATGGGAAAAATAAAAATAATTTAATTATAATAATTTAATTTTAATTATTGAAATAAATAAAAATAATAAAAATAATTAGCATTTTAAATTAAAAAAAAAAGAAAAAATGATGAAAAAAAGAAAAGCAAAAAACTCAGTAACGGAATTATTGACAAAATCCAATATTTTTATCCTTGGCAAATATCCTGCACATATATTATAGGCCCAGTCCGTAATATATCATGAACAATTGATATATTATGAATACAGGTCCATGATAAAACAATTGACGCTTGATAAAACAATTGACGCTTAATTAATTTCTTTGCAATGTGCCTAAAAAATTCCTTTTTGTTTTTTGGAAGTTTAGTTTCACATTAATTTCTTCCTAAAAATTACAACTATATTAAATGAAGCGAGAAAATGAAATTTGAAATACTTGTCTAATACTTGACCATATCCTAATAGAGTGATTCAATCATAACCCATTTTATATAATATTTTAATTATCACATTGGAATATTAGCAATAATATAACAACTATGGTGACTCTCTCATATTTACTATTTAATAAATTGATAATTTGATTAATTAATAAATTTTTAAAGAACAAACTTCGTTCCTCATTAAATAATTAATAATTCTATTTCTTAATAATTAATAAAATTTGAAGAAAATTCTTTGCAATTATAGATTATAGGAGAGAAAAATATAAAAGTAAAATATTATTATATGGAATATATGATTTATCCTTAATATTTGGTAAATTTAAAATTTTATGTTTAAATTGTGAAAATATGATATTATGTTCAAACTATGCTAAAGTGAAGTAGTGTAACAATAATATTTATTAATATTATTCATTTATCATGAGTTTGAAATGATTAATTTATTTTAAATAATGAATAATGAGTTACTGTAAAATAAAATAAGTAAAATTAGAAAAATCCAAAGATGCGATTGTTTTGAATGAGTAATAGGCTCAATTTAGTAATTTTAAATTTATATATTTGATTACTTAGTATACATTAGTTTCTTATTAATTTATAGTTTTTGTTATTCATAAATGTAATAAATTAATAATTTTAATATTTAATAGTTTTTTAATTTACTAAGTATATTAATTATAAGAGAGTCTATTATATATGACTCTAAAGATTGATTATGTCTTCCTTTACTAAATTGATAAAAAATGATTAATTGAACTAAATTAATGTAATTTAATTAAATCGATTGGGTTAAAAAAATGATTGATCTAGTTCAATCAGAAAATATAAAAATTTTGGTTTTAATTTTTGGTTTACTTAACAAGTTTTATTATACCAAATTAATCAAAACGATCAAATTACTTATTTTTAAATTTTTAATAAATAAATAAATTAGAATTTCAATGTGTCAATTAATTATATACTAATATTTTATATATTTTTAATGCTTTTATGAATTTATTATTAATTGATGTGTATTAAAATATTAATTAGGATATAATATTTATTTTTAATATTATGTAACATTATTTCATGGCATAATTTATAATTTATTTATTTTTTCACTTTCCTATATAAATAAATTAGAAAACTATATATATAGGGGATGTGTTATTAAAGACTAATATGTCACGTAAAAGAAAAAGTTGTGTCCATTAATTTTGGAGAGAGAAATTATTTACTTTCTCTATTTTTAAATATTTGTCACTTTCAAAAAAAAAAATAAAATAAAATTTTAAGATTTTAAGAAAGTTTTGTTTTTTTTCAAATTTACTCTATATTAATTTATTTTTTACTAAATATTTACATTAATTATTTTCATATCTCTACATTAAAATAAAAAAAAATATTTGTCTTTTTTAACTTTAAAATTATGATAATTTAATAACTTCTTTAAAATGAATGTAGTATTCTTTATTGAAATTTTCTAGGAAAATGTGATATTTTCATAGTCAAATTATCATATATAAATCAAAATTTTTAAAGGAAATAAAAATAAAAATTTTTAGATCCGGCCTAGTCTTAAAATCGGTAAAGGTAGAAGATCAAGGGTCAACTGGGATCGAACCAAGATTGAACTGAAATTAAATTAAATATATAATAAATATTGTATACAATATATTATAATTAATATTACCTATTAAAATCATGATAAATAAAAATATATTTAAATAAAATAAATAAATAAAATTTTAAATTATAATATTTATCTTAATAAGAATTATGTTGTTTATATATATATATATATATATATATATATAAAAGGTATATTAAATTAAATTTATATAATTTATTAAATAAATTAATAAATAAAACAATAATTCTAAACATACCTTTAGCATTTGTTTGACATTGTGATTATGTATATAGCTTTTGACAAATTGTGTTTGGAGCATTTAGAGTCCGGCAAATCATAATTTTAAAAAAGCTATACTTTTTAACTTTTTTCAATTCATGGTTTATTAAAAGCAATAAAATTTTTTTAAAAACAAACAGAAATACAGAACGGATTTTTGAAAAGCGTTTAAGCAATTGATAATTAATATAAATTAATTATATTAATTGTAAAGCTCATAGGAGTACTGAGGCCCATCGGCCGCCCGCTTATACGAATCCAGAAAAGAAAAGAACATGTGTTTACCATGTAGTATAAGGACATGTTATCTAGTTCTTTGATATAGGTTGACTTCAATTAGAACTGTATCATGTATGTAACCCATGCAGTTGAAATTAAAGTGGCAAAATCTAATACTGTGTGGATGTCTGCTTCCATCATAGCACTACAAACCAATCTTACAGCCAAAAATAAAGCTGTGAGTTGTTGACTCTTAAGTGAAAGGCCTGCAAATTGCAATGGAAACATAATCATTGTAACAACCAACACAATGTGATATATTGAAGCACAATATTACTAAAAGAACTAGTTCAGTGTAATTAAAATGTTAATATTACTTTAGCCTTTGTGCTACTATGATCAGCACAAAATGTACGGATTCAAGGAACTAAATTTTTTTATAATATTATAATTCGCAGATAAAATACCATAACAATAATTTTGATTTCAATAACTAAAATTTATCAAATTTTAAAATTAAGTCAAGAATTGAAGTGTAAAATTTTATCATGTTCTACCTCAAGATCACCTAAAAAGATATACTTATCACTAAGCTAAGTATACAGTAGAGACCTGACTGTTAAACAGGTTAAGCTGTATAGGAGGTAATCGTAATTTTCTCCATAATAATATATCAATTTCTTCACTTCACTTTTTCTTTAAAAAAAAAAAAAAGTTTATGAGAGAGAAAGAGAGAGCGCATTGGAAGATGGGGAATCAATCATGAATTTATTGCAAACTTAAGGAAATATGCACTTATCATTAAGCTATGTGTTAATGTGGTGGCGCTTTGTGATATTTAATAATTCAATTATTTGACTTCTTAAATCATGATAAAATTGTTAATAATTTTCAAATACTTAATAAATGTATCCTTTATTTATTTTTTTTATATTGCAATGGAAATATCAAAATGTAATCAATTTGAAATATAAATCAAAATATAATTAACAAATTTCAAATCTAAATAATAACAAATTTCAAAATTATTGAAAACCAAAACCAACTCTCACCTAAATAAAACCATGGGTTTATGGTTCAATTTACCTTGTTTTGAATTAGTGTGCGCAGTTTGTTGACGCCCTTGTGGAAGACTAATTTCAACATGTACCTATAGGTCAATCAAAAAGAAAAACAGGCATATGCATAATGCATCCCATCCAAAGACCTCAAATAAATATCTTGTAATTCTCTAGTTTGTAAGGCAATTGGATCATATGAATTTAGACTATATATTTGGCCATAAGATATTATGGGATAAAAATATAATATAATACGATGTTTATTTTATTTGATAGTTGTTGGTGGCAACCAATGGAAATAGTTAGGGATGACAAAGCGAGCAAATAGCAATGGTGGGGGACAAGTATTGGTGGAGTCGCAATTAAGGGCTACAAATTATTAGATATATATATATATATATATATATATATATATATATATATATATATATATATATATATATATATATATGGTAATAAAAATTCTCCATGTTGTGTCATGATGCGAAAAATATTTGGACTATTTAAAAATTGCATATACATACAGATTTTAATTATACATTGGGTCAATTCAAAAATTTAGTCTATTATCCTTTCCATTTCACAGGGATTTTGTTTCCAACCCCTATTCTCTCTTTATACTCTCCATAAATTTTGATAAATTAAATTATTTATATATTCTAAGTAAATTATTTTTTTCACTTTTGTAACTTATGTACAATCCTCTTATTTTTCAATAAGTTATTGTTTTCATCTATAAAATTTTCTCTTTCTTATATATTTGATCGTGTTTATTTTTTAAAAGAAAAATTAGTCAATTGAGATAGAAGAGAAATGACACAGCCAATTAATAAAGAAAAGGAGCATGTAAAAACACAATTTTTTTTTCGACAATATACTTATATCTCTAAAAAAAATACTCAAATATACATGTTGTAAAATAAAATAGAGAATTAGATGTATAGTTTGAAAAGTAATGTTATACTCCATATCCATAAATCTAGAAAGTAAAATTGCATTCTAGACTCAAGTTCACGGAAATGAATTTTGATTAGCTTTAATCTTTTCATCCTATTTCTAATTCTCAACTGGCTTGGCCCACCAGTCATAAATTATCCAACCTTTCTTTCTTAACTTTAGTTAGACACATGCTTTATACTGCCACATCTTTTTTGACGTAAACAACCATGTATCGCCATGCAATCTTGAAAAACTTGAATAAGTATGATGCAAATTAAGTGATCATATTAACTTGAATAGGTATCATGGAAAATTGGCCCATTAAATTTCATGTGTAATCAAGTAAAGTTTTATACCATATTTCATTAATTTTATTAATGAATTTCTTTTTTAATTAAATATATTTACACTTACATAGAAGTATAGATGAGGAAGCAGACCCACTTAATTATTTGAATTCATTTTTGACTAACAAGGTAAAGTATTTGCTTTTGTTTTTTAATTTAGATAAATTATTTGTTATTGGTAGAACATAAATTGTTTAGTAATTAAATAAATTACAAGTTTTTTTTTTTCTAGTAGAGAAGCTTTAATTAAATGGGCAATAGATATTGGAAAGGAGAATGGATATGTAATTGTGATTAAAGCTTCTCAATATCAACAAAGTAGAGGTATTCTGATAGATCTCCATATGACCATCCAGCTAGACATGGGAAATTAAGTTAAATTGGGTAAAAATCAAACATTAGGGCGATAAAAGCATCCAACTATGCTAAGTTCTCAAAGTTTTTATGGGAGTTGAAATGTAAATAACTAATTGAATATACTAATATCTTAGAGAATTCATTTGTATACTTTTTTGTGTTAAGCATAATATACTTTTTGAAGTTTATCATATAAATCTCCTAATCCCATTTCAAGGAAGATGATTCTTATCATAGATTTTGTTTTGAACGATTTGGAGGTTACGGTGAAAGTGAAAGATACGAGTTTCAAGGTGTTGTGCAATTGAAAAAGGGTTGTAAATTTTTTTTTTAATTGAAAAAAAAAAGTTGTAAAAATTAAAAGGATAGAAAAGAAAAAAAGGGAATTATAAGGAAAAAATTTTAAATAAAGAAATGTTGTAAAAAGAAAGAGAGTATAAAGAGAGAATGAGAGGCTGAAAATAAAAATTTCCTTTTTTTATTGATTTCATTAATAATAAGAGATTTCATTAGTAATAAGAGTCAATTGATACATGAAGCCCAAGTAGCCATCCAATTTACCCAAATTAAAATTCTCTTAAGCTATATTTGTTCATGAAATAGCTAAAAAATAGAATAATTTTTTCATGTGAAATAGTTATTCTAAACTTTTTAGTTCAAAAATTTAATTGAAGAATAATTTTTCTATGAAATTATTTTTTTTTTTAATTTTGTGGAATACATATTTCATGGTGAATTGAACAATGATTATTCCACAAGTTAAAAATAACATATACTTCCATTATAATATTTTAATCTAATTTTTAGTTTATACATCTCTTATTTTCTCTTTTCACTTGAAATAGAAAGATTTTGAGATTATACTGATTGTGAAGATTAAACAAGCCAATCTTCAGGAAAAACAAAGCAAATTTCCTACATCGGGTTTCACTCTAATAGTATAAACCAATGGTCACCAGCAATCCTCATTATTTTTTTTTTTAATTATTGTCTTTATTCAACTAAACAAAATCTATATCTATACTATATATAAATTATTGTCTTATAAATAAAAATTAGTTTGGTAATTTAATAGCTAATAAATTAATTTATTAAATAAAATACTATTTTTTAGTACATGTAATTATTATTTAATTAGAAAAGTATAATTAATATATCATATTTTAGAATTAGTAATTTATTGATTAATAAATCGCTAATTACTAATATATATATGTGCCTTTAAATAATCGTAAAAAATTGAAGAATCTTAAAAATTAAGTATATCTTCTTCTTTTGAATGATAAAAATTTATTATTTTTAACAAAAGAAAAAAAAAACCCTTTTCAATTTATTATAATTTATTTTCTTTATTATCATAATAAATATGAATAAAAATCTGTAATTATTTAAGTATGATTATAAAAAAAAATTATTATTGTACTACAAATAAAACAAGAGTTTTTACAAAATGAAATATATATATACCAAATAATTCTTGTAGTAATTTAAGTGATTATGGTATTCTACTAAATTAATATATAACAAATAATTTTTGTAATAAATACATAAATTTTTTCTATAATTATGCATAAAAAATAAATCAGAACAACTGTATTACATTAAATACTAAAAACAAAACTGAACATATCATTTTTTTTTTAAGGGAATGAATAAAAAAAGTTTGACAAAAAAATCTTAAAGCACAATTGTAACAAATTTAATTTAAATAAAAAAAAGAATTCAACTAGAATAAGAAAAAATAAAATAATTATTATTAATATATAGTTAATTATATTTACTTTAAATAAAAAAGAATTCAATTAGAATAATTTATATTTTTTAATTTTTTTTGAATATTAAAAAGTTAGATAAATGTTTTTTATTTTGATTATTAGAATATTAACAAGTTAGAGAAATTCTAATTTGACTTTAAGAAAATTATATTATAAATTATAAAAATTACTTTTGGTTTTATAAAAAGATGCAACAGAAAAAGAATATGCATTATTTGAGAGTTTATTTAATAATAATAAGCATAATTCTATTATTTTATTATTAAATTTTAAAATTTCTATTTATATTTATAATAGTATATTCTTCTAAAAGATCAATTTGCTTACGATTTTATAAATACTTAAATTTATTTAAAATTTTCATTTTCAAAGAGATTCAAGTTGTATCAAAATTAAAAATTAATTGAAAATCATATTTAATATAATGAATATTTTTAGTTTTTAATTTTGTTAGTCATATATATTACGTTTTCAAGTTTTTATTAGAAAGTCATAATTGATTTTGAATAAAATTGAAAAATAAACTTTACACATATAAAAATTAAATGATATGTACAATGAATTATGAAGTAAAAATCGAATGATAATTGTATTGATATCTTGAAAATAAATTAATAAAATATTTATTTATTAATTATAAATAAATCGATATAAAAATATGTAAATAAGTAAATTTTTAATACGAATTAAAAAAGATAAAAGTTAAGTCAAATTTTATATTTATTCTGAATCAAAAGATGTATTTATTTGATATTTATTTTGGATTAAATAGCCAAATCATCATAAATTAAAAATTGTTTTTCCTATTTTTTATTCATTCTATTACTTGTTAATAATTTAAATACAACACGATACCAGCAAATTCCACCGCTTATTTCAAAAACAATATATTTTTTTACACACAATTCAGTATTGCGTGACCGTATATTTATAAAGAGCCAAATTAGATTTAAATATTTTATTTATAAAATTTATAAAAGATCAATTTTTTCAAATTTGAAAAAATTTTATTTAAATAATAGAGAGATTGAGAGAGAATATTGAATAATAATATTAAATAAAACAATAACAAGAATGTGTGAAATGTATCAATAAATGGTTTTTAAACACATTATTACTAAATGACTTGCCACCTTACAAATTAGAAGTAAAAGTTAATTGTCCTATAATATTACTCAATTGAACAATGATAGTATGTAAAAAATTTAATAGAAATGTTATATATGCTAAAAAAATAGTAGGATAAAATGTAGAAAAACAAGTTTTATTGTCAAAAATATTATTGTCACTAGCTAAAAATGAGGAATATTGTTTTTATTTTAAAAGAAAAAGTTTTCTATGCGTTTTTATTTTGCAATGACTATTAATAAAATACAATCACAAAAAAACCTAACATAGAGACATATTTACCATGAATAATTGAATGTTATATTATCAATAGATGTTTAAGTATCTATTATGAAAATATTGGTTAAAAGTGAAAAGTCAAATAAAAAAAATTTATTTACACTAAGAATATAGTTTATAAAAATTTTTTGATATCTAATGGGTACTATAATTTAAAAAATAATATCACATAATATTCATTTGAATTATTTATATGTCATATAACATTTATAATAAATATATTATATAAATATTTATAAATTAAATTATATTTTAAAATAATTTATAACGAGTTATAATAAAAATTAACGTGCGAAACACATTTAAAAAAAAAAGTTATAATAAATGAGATCATATGAAAATTTTGATTGAATATATATATATATATATATATATATATATATATATATATATATATATATACTATTAGGTCATATTCCAAGGACGAAAGTTAAAGCCATACATTAAAGTGATAAGAAAAATAAATATTTTCAAGCAAGCAAAGTTGAACAAAATTTCATAAAATCTAAAAATCCAAAACTTATATTGTCCTATATCATTACCTTAAAGCATAATGGACAATGATGGATCCCTGAGAGACGGAATGATAGCTGCCCTCTAAAATTTCTTGAAAAATCTTTAATATGTATTAAAAAATAACCTACGACTTTTATAAAGAAAAAGTTTTGGACCACCAAACTTTTTTAAAAAAATTTTATCGCTTTCCAAAAAATAAGAGGATAAATTCGCCATCAATGATGGAGACACTATTAATTATATTTTTTCATTGCAAATATTCTTTTTAATATATATACGGGGGAAGAAAATCAAATATAACACATGAATTTTACATTAAAAGATAAGTAATATTGATATTGAACTATTAGATTACTAAATGCTAATTCAATAATCATTTTTTAAAAATGTAAATGTATATTTTTTTCTATTTTGGTATTTAATTCTTGAAAATTTATTTGAGTCGTGCTATAGATTGTTTTATAACAACTGTAAGGTTTCTTTGTAAACTGTGGATCTCATTAATTAAGTAAGCACATTAATTAATAGTTAGCTTAGCATGACGAAAAAAACTTATTAACAATTTCAAAAAGTTGCAATTATAAATATTTTTAATTTATAAAATTTAACTAATATTAAATTAATATATATAATAATAATAATTCAATGAAAAATATATGTCGTATAAAGTTAGAAAAAATTTAGTTTTTAGCTCATTAAGCATTTAATTATTTCAATGGATTCACATTATAGATTTGGGTAAGGCAGAATCTAACATACATATAAAATAAGTAAATAAAATTTAAATATCAATATAATATGAATCCACCTTAATTTAAAGTTATCAATAAATAATTATTGTAAAATATCCATCCCCAGTAAGATAAACAAGTTCAAAAAGGTCCAATAATATACAAGCTAATTAAGATGATTCCCTAATTGGATTGATCTCTTTTTTAAAAGACTTATTTTTTAAAAAAATAATTAATTCGTGAATTATGTGTGATTTAATTAGTTTTCTCATCTTTTTAAGAGAATGAAAAATAAGAAATTTCAAATTCGAGTATTCTAAATTAAAAATTTAATGAGGAATATTAAAAAAAAATACTTTTATTACAATGTTATTTCGACCTATGAAATTTTCTTAGTATTAAAAAAAAAATTAATTCAAAGTATCACATGCATCCACTAGGCTAATTATATACTACACCCGTCTTAAAAATATTTTAAAATGTACCAAAATACTTGTCCACTCAAAAAATAATTATAAGATTTAACCATTTTTTTTTATTAATTGAAAGCTATGTATTCTTAAAATTGATAATAAAAGTAATAATAAATGAGTATATATAATAATATAAATGAAAAAATATAATAATATTTATGAGTTGGCAAAATAATATTTTTTTTAAATTGTATGGAAAATGAAAGTGAATCATTTTTTTGAGACGAAAAGAATATATAAAAGTCCTTTTTTGAGCATTGGGGAGGGCCTTGGTGTGCTATGCATAAAAGTCGTAAGATTTTACGTAACAAGGATGACGATTCAAATTGGCACCTGTAACCATACCTTCCCTAAAGTCATGGGACAAAGTTAAAATTGATCAAAATAACCTCTAAATTCTCTCTCCTAAAAATGTATGGACTTCTTCTCTTACACAGCCACTGAATTGAAATTGAAAAACCCTACTGAATTGATCATGCTTTTGGGTTTATTTGGTTACAACTCTTTTAAAATTCCATTTGATTTTTAGGGCAAAAAATCAAAATAACTGAATTGGATTTTATATATTTTCAAGTTTTTATAGAAATTATATTTCTTATAAATTTAAAATGAAAATATATTTTATTTTCTAATTGAAGTGAAAAATCATATAATAATATAATATATAAAATTATGAAAAATAAAAAGCATTAAAGAGTATGCATACCAGTACAGGTCTTCTGGCTAGTGAGCTTGCAAATCAAGACAAAAATCCCAGCTGCGTGAATTGCTTCAGAAGCAATAAAGAAATGATTATGATCTTTCACTGCAAATTTCAAACCCATCAAAATACCCAATGTAATTATCACTCCAACAACCGTTTTCACCTTCATCGGCTGTTTCCTCATCCACCCAAACGCCACCGTCGCCGGCGAACTCCTCCTCCTACCCATTACTCAACAATTTCTTAAATTTATCTTTTTTTATATACAGAAAACCAATAGTCACTAGCAATCCTCATTGTTAATTTTTTTTTTAAATTATTGTCTTTA
This sequence comes from Reutealis trisperma, assembly GCA_947687605.1. Taxonomy (NCBI): domain Eukaryota; kingdom Viridiplantae; phylum Streptophyta; class Magnoliopsida; order Malpighiales; family Euphorbiaceae; genus Reutealis; species Reutealis trisperma. The sequence goes on from CANTUT010000194.1 coordinate 617,412, forward strand.
TTCAATAAAACAAAATTATAATAAAAGAGATTACATTAAAATTTTGATTGGATATGCATATATACCATTAGGTCATGTTTTAGGGACGAAAGTTAAAGTCATACAATAAAGTGATGAGAAAAAAAAATATTTCCAAGCAAGCAAAATTGAACAAAACTTCATAAAATCTAAAAATTCAAAACTTGTACAGTCCAATATCATGACTACAGTGGTGGATCCTTGAGGAGCCTGGTGGTAGTTGCCTTCTAAGATTTTTTGAAAAATCTTTAATATGTATTGAAAAGTCACCCACGACTTTTATTAAAAAAAAGAGTTTTAACCTTTCTAACTTTTTTAAAAAGATTATATGACGCTTCCCCAAGAATAAGATGTTAGATCCGCCTCTAATGATGGAGACATTATTAACTGCATTATTTTCATTGCAGATGTTCTTTTTCCTCTTTAATTCAAGGCACATACGGGAGAAGAGAATCAAACATAATACATGAATTTTACATTATAAGATAAGTAATATTGAAATTGAACTATTAGATTCCTAATTCAATAATCTTTTTTAAAAATATAAATGCATGTTTTTTTTTTTTTTTTCTACTTGGTATTTAATTCTTGATGTTTATTTGTTTATTGTAAAGGAGAATTGACTCGTATGGTAAACTTAGAAGCTATGCTTTAATAGTCAAGAAAAATTGGTTAGTGTGATGAGCTTTATAATCAATATTTATATTCACAATTTAATTATGTAATTAGATACTATTCTAAAATTATCAAAATAATATTCTTTATAAGTGATGAACTTATACTCTATATCTTATAAATTTATATTTTATAATTGATGAGCTTATCTTCTATATAATATATGAACATGGATAGAGTTCAGTTTAAAATAAGAAAAATTAAAATTGATAAAACTATCATTTATATGAAATTAATTTATGATATAGTTTATATATATAATTCAGTTTAAAATAAGAAAAATTGAAATTGTGCTTTTATATGTAATGAATTTATGATATAGTTATGTTATTGAATAGGTACTTTATATCTTATGAATTTATGCATTATAATTGATGAATCTGTTTTTTATAATTTATGAATTTGGATAAAGTTTTATTTTTCAAATTAAAAAAAAAAATCATTTTTGCTCTCCAAACTACGTTATATTTTTAAATTATAAAAATGAAAATCTAGAATATTATAAGTAAAAAATGTACTAAAAAGAAAAGTGTTGGTAATTAATAAATTTTAACAATTAAAAGTATTAAATTTAAAATAAGAAAATAAAGGTATTAATTATGCAATAATAAAACAAAGGGCATCGGAGCCAGACTTACAACACACATGCATAATACAGAAGTATATATAGCTACTCAAATTGAAGAAATTAACAGAAGAAAGCCATTAACTGAAGACTTATTGACTTATTGAAATACATATTTATATCATGGACTTGACCATAGACTTTATTAATTTTATATATCTTGTAATTTTCTTCAGTATTGATAAAGCTGTTGATCAAGACGTGGGGTGAGCATAACCTCTAGAGGAGTTTCCTTGGACAATGATATAGCCAACTCCTCCGTCATATCCACTGGCTGATTAAATGGTGTTGTCAAATTAAATCCCTGAAGCAATCTGCCAATAGCCAATTGTATAACTTGCAATGCCAAATTACTTCCAGGACAGGATCTTCTTCCAGACCCAAATGGCAATAGCTCAAAATTCTGACCTGAAGGTTCAACATTTGCATGACTTGTAAGAAATCTTTCAGGCATGAATTCTTCAGGATTCGACCAAATATTTGGGTCTCTATGCAATTTCCACAAATTTGTGAGAAAACGAGTTCCTTTTGGAATAAAGTATCCACAAAATGTGCAATCTTCCATTACTTCTCTTGGAACTGCTAGAGGACCTGCTGGATATAGTCTTAATGTTTCTTTAATTATTGCTTTTAGGTATACCAAGTTTTCACAGTCGGATTCTTCTAGCCATCTTTCTCTCCCAATTTTCTGGTCTAGCTCTTCTTGAGCTAGCTCCAGTGCTCGCCTGTTGTTTAATAAATTGGCTAAAATCCATATCATGGTGTTTGATGTTGTATCAGTTCCGCCAACTATAACAGTCTACAAAATTAATACAGTTCGAAAAAAAAATTCTTAGTATTGCACATGGTCTTAGAAATGATTGCCTGTTCAGAAAATATAATAGAAGTAATTAAAAGAGACTTGGTTGAGCTTACCAGAATTGTTCCTTTGATAACGATTCGACGGGAATTGCCGAAAGATGAATAATCATCCTTGGCTTGAGAAAGCAAAACATCAATGAAATCTGGTTCTTTAGCATTTGAGTCATTACTTTTAGACTCATGTTCTTGAACCCAACCTTCTATAATAGAATCCAATCCGTTCATTACCTTCTTCATAGCTTGAACTGGTCCAAGAAAATCCATCCATCCAAGAAATGGAATCAAATCTGAAGGAACAAAACTACCAGCAACACGCATATATTCCCTCGTTAGTTCTGCCAACGGACGTTCTTTGTCATCATTATTTCCTTCAAAATATCTCTTTCCAGCCACTATTCTTGTCAAGTTATTTATCACCAAATGTTCAAAGAATTCACTCATGTTAATCTTGACCGGACGATTATTCGTGTTTTTCACACATTTCAAGAACAATTGTCGAATAGCATAGCTAATCTCTGTTCTTCGAACATGGTCAAGTAACTTGAGTCTTGAAAGTGACAGGACCTCAACCACGGATAGTTTACGGATATCGCGCCAATAACTGCTGTGGGGTGTGAAACCAAAAGCTGCATAATTGTAAGCCATATACTTCGATAGTGTTGATTTTACCCGTGAAACAAAGAATTTATCGTTTGTGGTGTAGAATTCTTTCATTATCTTATGGTTGCTTATCACAACTGTTTTGTGCATCCCTAGTTTGATTGTGAAGATAGGGCCATATTCATCGGCTATTCCACCCAAGACTCTTGCTAAGGTTTTCGGGCCATCACGGAGTTTATGAAGGTGACCTATAATTGGCAAGGCACCAGCCACTTGTGAGGGTAAAGACAAAGAATGACTATTGATATTATGATTCTTTGCCTTCCATTGCTTGTAGAATAGCAACAGAGCTATAACTCCCAGAATTGCTATGAAATTTGAAGAGAAATCCATGATAGTTATGGGGAGTATTGAGTGGTGGAGTCGAAGAACCAATTAAGTGGAATATTTATAGCCACCAATGGTGTCTATTATCCTAATTAATTAAGTGTGGAAAGAGTAGAAAATTCTTGCTGACATATGATGATGTTTGATAACATGAAATTAAAATTTAAATATTTAATGTTTTAAATTATGTGATGATATATATTTTTTTTAATTTTAGTTTACCCGTGGAGTCCCTTCATACTTTTTTTTTTTTGCATTTATATAAATACAGTGATACATGAAAAATTTTTAGATAGACTGAATTTATCATGTTACTCATAAATTAAATCAATAGAAATATGACACATCAATTAATGATATCAAATTACTTAAAAACTAATCCAGTAAAAATAAATCACATTAATTAATAATATTATAATTTATGAGTGATTTGATATTATTAATTGACGTCGTATTTTTATTAATTTAATTTATAAATAATGTATAAAACCCTATTTACCTAAAAAAAATTCCAATATTAATTTTTTTAACATAATTAGACTGAATGGCATTGATTTTTCTACGTATACTTTCTTATGGACCTACGACCCCCACGTTAGCTTTGGCGACAGTTCAAACTAATTAAGCATCAATTATTGGAAAATGGAAATTCATATCTAATTAATTTGTGACCTTTTTTTCATGAAGAAGGGTTTTTATATTATGGATTTATATCTATTTTATATTATAGACCTAGATTTAAAGTTTTAATTATTATATACGTAATAAAATAAATAATAATATTAGTTGGCATAACTGGTTAATGTAAGAACTTCACTCCATTCCCTTGAGATTCTAGATTCAAGTTTCAGCATAAGCTTTTTTTTTTTTATTTTTTAAGTTATTCTTTATTTTTTTCTCTTTTTTAGTCTTTTTTTTTTCATTTTTGTTTGTAATATTTGCAACTAAAATTTTATTAATAGTTGAATTTTTTTTATTTATTTAATTATTCTAATTAAAATTTTTTTTATTTCTATATAAGAAAAAATTATATTAATAGTTGAACTTTTTATAAATATTTATTTATTTATTTTTATGAAATTATCAGTTTGATTTTTTATTTATGGTAAATTAGAAAAACTAATAAAGTTATTAAATATTATTTTATATTTATGTAGGTAAATTATTTAATGCATCAAATAAAATTCACTTTATATATATATATATATATATATATATATATATATATATATAATGTCTAAATTTTTTTTTTATGGTTATAAACTAATTTATCAAAGTTCATGAATCATAAAAAATAAGTTCATCAGTTATAAAATATATGTTCATAATATATAAAACATAAATTTATTACTTTTAAAAAATATATTTTATTCTCTTACTAATATAACTGATAAATCTATAGTTTATAAATAATGAAATCTACACCATATATTTGATAAATCTATAAATATTACTTAATAAATATGTTGCTTATATTGCTTTGAATTCTACTTGATCTAGGTAATAGAGTTAGTTCTTGATTAATAAAAAAAATAGATAATTCAGTATTAATTTGTAATTATGAATCTAGTAGTAAAAAATAATGAATCTGCATATGATATATGATGAATCTAAACGTTATATCTAATGAAATTGATAGTTATCTGTGATAAATCTAAACTTTAAATATAATAAATCTCATAATTATATATACAATATTAAAAAATGAAAATTATAAATATGAAAAATGAATAAAATTAAATTATAAAATAATTAAATCATGAATCTAATAGTAAAAAAATAATGAATCTATATGTGATATATCTAATGAACTTGATAGTTATATGTGATGAATCTAAACGTTATATCTAATGAATCTGATAGTTATATGTGATGAACTTAAACTTTAAATTTAAGAAACTTCACAATTATATGTGAAATATTAAATAATGAAAATTATAAATATGAGCAATGAATAAAATAAAATTACAAAATAATTAAATCATGAATATGACAATAAAAGATAATGAATCTGCATATGATATATCTAATGAACTTAATAGTTATATGTGATGAATTTAAACGTTATATCTAATGAACCTGATAGTTATATGTGATGAACCTAAACTTTAAATCTAATAAATCTCATAATTACATGTAAATATTAAAGAATGAGAATTATAAATATGAGGAATGAATAAAATTAAATTCTAGAATAATTAACTTATGAATCTGGTAGTAAAAGATAATGAATTTACATGTGATATATGATGAATATGAATGGTATATCTAATAAATTTGAGAGTTATATGTGATGAATTTAAACTTTAAATCTAATAAATTTCATAATTATATGTAAAATATTAAAGAATGAAAATTATAAATATGAGGAATGAATAAAATTAAATTATAGAATAATTAACTTGTGAATCTGGTAGTAAAAGATAATGAATTTATATGTGATATATGATGAATCTGAATGGTATATCTAATGAATTTGAGAGTTATATGTGATGAACCTAAACTCTGAATCTAATAAACCTGATAATTTAAAATTTAATATGAATTTATAGTTTACAAATAATGAACCTACACTATATATTTAATGAATTTATAAGTAATACTTAATAAACATATTGCTTGTAAGTGGTGAATATAATTATTATATAAATTATATTTGACGGTGAATTTTCAATGAATTTGTTATTATTTAAAAAAAAAATTTGATTTTTAAAAAATCATTGTCATAAAAAAGATAAATATGATATTTATCTTTTTGTTAACAAAATTTATAAATAAAAATTATATTGAAAAATTAATGATATTAAATTAATTATCATTGCAATAATCAAATAAAAAAATCCAACTATTAATATAATCTTTTTCTTATAAAAATTAATATAAATTTAATTACAATAATTATTATTATTTAAAAATGATTTTTCAAAATTTATTGTTATAAAAAAATAAATATGATATTTTATAAAAATATAAAATTTTCCTTAAAAATCATTTAAAAAACTACCTATAAAAGTATTAAAATTTATGAACAAAAATTATGTTGAAAAAGTAATGATATTAAATAATCATTAGAAGAATCAAATAAAAAAGTCAACAATTAATGTAATTATTCAATATTTTTATATTAAAAAGCAAAAATAAAAAATAAAAAAAAATAAAAAAATAGAGAAAAAATAAATGGTAAAAGAAAAAAAAATTTTAATGTCTAGTAGGATTTGAATTTGGAACCTCCTAGTATTTAAGCTATTATACCAACTAATTGTGTCAATATGTCATTTGAATATTTTTATTACACATATAATACTTATTATATATTTCGATACCATGATACTATATAGTTCCGGATTCATGATATAAATTGTCCATGAAGAAATGCTTTGAATTTGAATAGAGAGAAAGAACAATTGGATGGTTTTTGTAAATTTTTTTCTTTTATTTTTTTTTTTTTGGGATGTTATACATAATATGGATGCAAATCAAAATCCAAAGAAATTTTTTGTTTGTTTGTTTATTTAATTAATTTTTATTTCCCAAATTAAATAGGTGGTTTTTAAGTTTTAAATCTGGGTTTTCCAAAAAAGCAAAAAAAAAAAAAATCAGATATGAGTATTAAAAATTTGATTATTTCTGCCTAGATTTTTTTTTAATCTTTTTACATATACCTTGATTTAGTAGGTGTTTCACGTATACATTATTTTCTAATTAAATTAAAATTTTTAATTCACAAAAATCATTTGATAATTAAGAATAACACTCTATTGCGATTATTTTACAGGCAAATTATATCATGAATCTGGAACTATAGTACATCAGGGATACGAGACCATATTAATTATAATTTATATGGTTGAAAATATGTAAAGCCAATTTATACTAAATGGTTAAAAGCATCAAAAGAATTTAAATGTGCCTTGGTTCAAATCCCAAGCATAAGTATTATTTGTATTTTTTTTTTGTATTTTTTTTTGCTATTTTCAGTTAATTTTTTTCTTTTTCAGTTCCTTTTTTCTTTTTTCAATTATTCTTTATTTCCTTTCTCAATTTTTTTATTCCTTTTTCAGTTAATCTTTTTTTATTCTTTTTCAGTTCCTTTTTTTTTTAATTATTCTTTGTTTCTTTTCTTTGTTTGGCCTTTTTTTATTTGTTTGTAATATTTACAACTAAAATTATATTTATTTTATTTTATTTCTTTAAGAAAAAATTATATTAATATTTGAATTTTTTTATTTGTTTAATTGTTTTAATTAAATTTATATTAATTTTTATAAGAAAAATATTGTATTAATGGTTGAATTTTTTATTTAATTCTTATAATGATAATTAATTTTAATATAATTAATTTTCAACGTAATTTTTATTTATAAATTTTAACATTTTTATATGTCATTTTTTAAATGGTTTTTAAGGATAGTTTAATAAAAAGATAAATATCACATTTATCTTTTTTATAATAATGAATTTTCAAAAATCAAATCTTTTTTTAAATAATAATAAATTCATTGAATATTCACAGTCAAATATGATTTATATAATAATTATATTCACCACTTATAAGCAACATGTTCATTAAGTATTACTTATAAATTTATCAAATATATAATGTAAGTTTATCATTTGTAAATTATAGATTCATATTAAATTTTAAATTATTAGGTTAATTAGATTTAAAGTTTAGATTCATCACATATAATTATCAAATTCATTGGATGTAATATTTAGGTTCATTATATATCACATACAGATTCATTATCTTTTATTATCAGATTCATTATTTAATTATTCTATAATTTAATTTTATTCATTCCACATATTTATAATTTTTATTCTTTAATATTTCATATATAATTATGAAGTTTATTTTATTTAAAATTTAGATTCATCACATATAACTATCAGATTCATTAAATATAACATTTAGGTTCATTATACATAACTATCATATTCATTAGATTTATCACATATAGATTCATTATCTTTTACTGACAGATTCATAATTTAATTATTCTATGATTTAATTTTATTCATTCCTCATATTTAAATTTTTATTTTTTAATATTTCACATATAATTATGAGGTTTATTAAATTTAAAATTTAGATTCATCACATATAACTTTAAGGTTCATTAGATATAATGTTTAGGTTTATCATATATAATATACATATTTATTATCTTTTACTACTAGATTCATGATTATAAATTAATATTAAATTATCTATTTTTTTATTAATCAACAACTAATTCTATTATTTCGATTGAGTAGAATTCAAAGCAGTATAAGTAACATATTCATTAAGTATTATTTATGGATTCATCAAATATACATTGTAGGTTCATCATTTGTAAACTATAGATTTATCAGTTATACTAGTAAGAAAATAAAATATATTCTTTAAAAGTGATGAATTCATGTTTTATATTTTATGAACTTATATTTTATAACTGATGAACTTATTTTTTATGATTTATGAATTTTGATGAATTAGTTTATAACCATAAAAAATTTTAGATATTATTTTAATAATATTACAACAAAATTTTAATATCATAAAAGGTAAAAATATTATTTTATAATTAATTTAAATAAATAACAATATATATATATATATATATATATATATATATATATATATATATATATATATATATATATATATATATATATATATATATATATATATATATATATATATATATATATATAATTTTATATAAATTTAATACAAAGTGAATTTTATTTGATCATTAAATAATATACCTAAATAAATATAAAATAATATTTAATAACTCTATTAGTTTTTTCAAATTCAACATAAATAAAAAATCAGACTCATAATTTTATAGAAATAAATAAAAAATTATTTATAAAAAATTCAACCATTAATATAATTTCTACTTGTAGGAATAAATATAAATTTAATTAGAATAATTAAACAAGTAAAAAAATTCAATTATTAATTACAAATATTACAAACAAAAAAGAATAAAAAAAGAATAACTAAAAAAGGGAAAAAACAAAGAATAACTAAAGAAGAAAAACAAAATCTTCTACTGGGATTTAAACCAATGACCTCAAAGGAAAAGAATAAACTTCATCTATTAACAAACTATACCAACTAATATTATTATTTATTTTATTATATATATAATAATTAAAGCTTTAGATTTAGGTCCATGATGTAAAGTGGACCTGAGTCGATATACTCAATTAAAATTTTTAAAAATTTAGACATTCAATTATCCTATTGTATTAAGTTGGGACACCAAATTTTTAGTTATTCCAATTTGAATATTATGCACTTAAATTTATGTTAATTTGTTTTTTCAACCCTTCTGAAATATTATTATTGCTTTGAACATATTTGCTCATTTGTTTTTTCAAAGCATCAAGTCCCTTCTTTCCGTGGCATCCACTTGATTGCAACAACTTGATAATTGTAATAATCCGAATTTTCATTTATTTTATAAAATTTTATTTTTGTACAGAAATATATTATTTAATTATTTTTTTTTATTAAAGTATAGTTAAAAAATTTCTTTTTATTTAATGTTATAAATTTATATGATTTGAAAAATCTATTATTCATGGTAATTTTATTTAAATGTTAAATATGAGAGCATTATAGATGAAGTACTTATATATTTAATTATGAAAAATATTATAATGGTTATTTTTGAGAATTCATATTTTGATATTTGAATATTAATTTTTAAGAACTTTTAGAATTAACATTATGTTCAATTAATTTAAGATATATTATTAATTATAAAATCTTATTCTGATAATTATGATATATGAATTCATAGAAAATATTTTTATGAAAGAAAGAATTAATTAAAATGGAATTTGATTAGTAAAAGTTTAGATGATGATGATGACGACGATTATTATTATTAGATTAAGTTTTGGCAGAATTTAATATGTATATATATATATATATATATATATATATATATATATATATATATATATATATATATATATATATATATATATATATATATACACGCACATGCGCGGTTTAAAAAAGAAGAAGAAGAAGAAGAAGAAAGTTTGGGCATATCTGATTGGCTGGAAACAGCCAATTAGATGGCTGTGTTTAGAGGAAATGGAAGACAGAGAGTCGGAGAGAGAGGGCAAGAGGCAGAGAGTGTGAGAGAGGCTTGAGCAAATTCTGACTGGTGGTTGGGTTGCACCGCCACCTCTACTGGCCAGCCCACTGTTCGGTGATCTAAGAGGAACCAAAACTAGTGATGATAGACCACGAGCAATGACGCAACCAACATATCAGACATTTTCGATGATAGAACCTTCAAGTCGTGATTTCAGCCGATCCTAAAGCGGAATAAGATGAAATTGGTCTCTTTCAACTCTTGGTGATGATAGCTTCTGATCGGTGCCTGCCATGTCCCTTGAAACTCGCTAGAAGTGGAGATTGAAAATTTAGATGCTGAAGCTTTTGAGGTGTTTTCCGACGAAGGGGCGACGAGTAAAGGAGAGTGTTGGGTAGATTCAAAATGTTGGCTTTGAGGCACACCTATGGAGGTAGTTTTTGCCCCTGTCAATCACCAGCAACTATAGAGCGTGGCCAGACGATTATGCCCTAGCGATGGCAGGTGGCACAAATCCAACTGTTTCGTCTCACCTTTTCGCTGGGTTTACAACGTTAGTTCGATCGGATTTTTCATGGGTAAATTTGAAACTCTTGAATTTTAATTATTGTTGAGTTATGTTTATTAGATTTTATTATTAATTGTTAATTTGATAATTTGGATTACTTGTGGAGATGATAGCGATTTGGCAAGACCCAGGAGGGGTCATTGATGTATTGGGCTGTGTGAGTTGTTGAGATTATTTTGAAGTGTTTATTTTTTTGGTTGTTCGTAGGTAATGTCCTAGTTATAGGGAAAGTTTTGTTGAAATTTCGACAGAATCTTGATATTAGTTTAGTTATATCTTGAGAAGCGAGTCGTCCTTTTCTAATAATCTAACTATTATTCAGAGTTGATGTTTCAGGCATGCTTACAGTCATCAAATGTCGCACTCCTTACACTTGCATACATGCATTGATTGTGTGTATTATATATATATATATATATATATATATATATATATATATATATATATATATATATATATATATATATATATATATATATATATATATATATATATATATATATATATATATATATATATATGCATTATGAATAGTATTTTATATCTTGGCATATGTATGTGAATGTTCATCAATATTGTTATTGTATATTGGTTATGGGTGTTGGATGGAAGTGGGATGATACAATACCACTTAGGAAAGTGGATCTATGTATGATAATGTTATAATGATTAATGAGCTATAATTGGTGTATGACAACTGTTAGCTTACTTATCGCTTATGCACTGCTGCCAATCGAGGGCATTGCTGAGACGGCTGTGACCCTTATAATGGATTAAGAGTATGTATTAGACTAAGAGAGCCATGATAGGGGAAACGACCCTCCATATTGAGGATTAATGTGGTATTGTGGACTGTGTTCCATCCTTCTATGATTTCATGATTTGTCTGTCTATTTGGCACAATGCATTAGCATTATGAACATTGAGTAGTATATTATATTAGGATCTACATAGCTCATTGAGTCAAATGCTCATTTCTTTTCATATTATTTTTTAGGTTGTGGAATGAGTTCGTAAAGAAATTGTAATTGATTGATGCTGCCTTTCACCATTCGGTAGTATTCTATTTTTATGTATTGAGTTATGTAAATGATATTTATATATTTACATATTTGTATTATTATTCTAGAACTCTGCAATGTCAAGTATGAAATCTGTATTTTATTTTATTGTCAGTTATATATATATATTCTAAGTTGAGAAATTATTTTGTTAAACAGAAACCAATTATATGGTATTTGTTATGTTGAGATGAATGAGATGATAGCTAGTATGGCTTTGATTTGAATTGATATTTTAATTAGATTTGCTTAATGTGTGGGCTCATAGTCCTATCATGTGATAGTTTTTCTATATTTTATTTCATTGTCAGTTATATATATATATATATATATATATATATATATATATATATATATATATATATATATATATATATATATATATATATATTCTAAGTTGAGAAATTATTTTGTTAAATAGAAACTAATTATATGGTATTTGTTATGTTGAGATGAATGAGATGATAGCTAGTATGGCTTTGATTTGAATTGATATTTTAATTGGATCTGCTTATTGTGTGGGCCCATAGTCCTATCATGTGATAGGTTTTTCGTTTGATATGATGTCATGCTTACTACGATCACTGGTAGCCATATGCATCATCTTTGTCCTAGTGCCGGTCATGTACCCTCGGGTTTGGGTTGTGACAAAGATGACATCAGAGCAATGATCTTGTGACCTCTAGTATGTTTAAAGTTAAGGAAGTTATAAATGGTCCTTGTTTTTGTAACATGCAGAGTATAGGATTTCTAATCGTTTCTTGAGTTTCCTTTGCTTCTAATTTAGCGTTAATGTTATGTTATGATGAATTACTAGTATTAATTATGTTGGTGTGTGTGTGTTATGTGTGCTATATGCTTTTTACGATGTGATGGATTCGATGAATATGGTCAAACTTGTGATTATAATAAAAGGATTTATATGATGCTAGTAGAGATTTTTTCTAGCGACAAAGATTTTTTCTGAGTGCTTAGGATATAATCAGAGTATAAGGATTTGAACTTCTATGAAGTGATAAGATGTTGAGGTCATGTGAGCTGTGATATTGAGGATCTATAAGGACTTGATTTATTAGGATATAAAATGATTAAATTCAAAATTTTAAATGGTTTTGAAAAAAAATGTTCTAGTTCTGATTTGATTATGTAAATGAGTTTTAAGATAATAATTGTTTTTAGAATGTGATTTTAAAAGTAGTTTATAAAGTTTATTATTTTGGAACTCCGTACTTATGTCTAATGTGTCTGTCTATATGCATCGAGTCTTACATTATGAAATCATATGTCATCAGTCATGCATCATAGATCTCATTAACCATTGCATTAAGATTGCATGTCGCCTAGCATTCCTGGATACGATATCTTGAGTTCTAAAATAAAAAGGAAATGATTTATTTTTACGAATACTACTAGAAATCGCACTTTTTGTGATAAAATATTTTTTCATTATAAGTGCTTTTTTTGTCATTATAGGATTTTTAGGACGAAAATCTATTATCACAATGATCGTTATTGAAATCTCGTTACAAAAAGTATAAAGTGACATTATTTATCATGGAATATATACTATTTGATCACAAAATTTGCAATTGTCATAGTTGTTTTGATCTTTAGTGACAAAAATATTGTTACAAATTATGTTTTCATTAAACTAGACATCTCGTCACAAAAAATATACTTTAGATGACAAAATTTTCATCATAGAAGTTTTTATATTTAGTGATGATAATTTCATTATATATTGTGTATTAAATTTGTCACCTAATTAATTATTTCGTCACAAAAACTATATTTTAAATGACAATTTTCAATCATCATGCAAATGACTCTAATATCATTCATTGTGTTAAAATTTTATCATCTAATTAATAGTTTGTCACTAAAAAATATACTTAAGATGATGAATTTTTCAATTATCGTGGAAGTTCACACTTATAGTAACCACACCTATAGTGACGCTAATATTGTCATTTAATTTTGATGATGAAATAATTGTTCTAATATATTATATTTTTTATAACGAAAAAGCTAATATTGTAATATCCATGACAAAACAATTATGTATCATACAAATATACCTGAACATATTATGTCGCAAAAGTTTGATTTATTTACGAAAAGTGACAATTATTATTTGTGACAGCACTCTATTTATCAATTTTTATTATTAGTAACAACACTATTTTGCAAAAAAAAAAATATTTAACGATTTTTCTTTTATTTCATCATTAACCACTCAATATTATTACAGGCTATTTTGCAGATTACATTTTAATCACTAACTAAAAAATTTAGTTGCAAACAGGTCCTTACAAAATTACAAAACGATCCAAAATTTCCAGAATTCTTGCAACTGAGCCATCCCCTTCCTTTTAAAATTGTTGACCACCATTTGAACACCACAAAGCTCCTCCATTTCCTAAATACACAAGAAAATACAAAAATGAATTAAAATCTACAAGTAAGAAATTAATTAGAAATTTAGAAATCAAATACTTAAAAATTTAAAGAAATATAAATTCCCCTTGAAAACCATGCAAACTTCCATGAAATTTTACAATTGTGATCTAAAAGATATCTCATATCAAATTTCATTGCAATTGGATGTCGTTTACTATTCTTACAAAATTAATCAATCCTACTTTTCTGATAATAACTCCGAAAGACACAATAATTACTTAAAAATTCACCTCTCATAATCTACAGCTCCTATGCTTATGAAATTTAACCCAAATTTTTCTAACAAATTAAAGGTTATATATACCAAATATCAATTGAAAATATTCAGGGGAAGACCTAAAACAATTAATGTCTTTTCTATTATTCTGGCTGCATTGCAAAACCTGATAGACTAAACCACAAATTCTAAATCTGAAGCTTCATTTATCAAAAATTACCAAATTTTACTGAGATTTAGCTAGATAACATGAACATCTAATTCTCCACCAAAAATCAGGGTAAAATGGCATGTTTAGATACCTCAAAAGCTATTATTAACCTAACCTGAACAAATTGACAGCTTCCGTAAACATGTTTTATTCTTAGATTTTTATCTCGAGATATACTCAATGTTTTCTATCAAAATTTTACCCCAATCTCAAAAGCATATCTGCAAACATGTATATTTAATCTCATGCTAAAATTTAATCATTTGATAATTGAAACTTATTTTTATTTTCAGATTTCCAGTTCTGAAATTTCCAGAACTTGTTTGATTATGAACTTCTATTACTCTCCACATGACTAATAATTATTTTAATGTAATCTCTATCATTATTGAAGTATCAGAAATTAAATATCTAAAGACATAAACTAAAGATTCATACTTGATCAATAATAAATGAAACAAAATAAAATAAAATTTCATGAAAAATATGTAGAAAGAAAACATAGCTCACCTTTGTTATTGCTTCTAACTTTACATTTGTGCAAGCAGTAACTCGAAACTTTTGAACATCTATAAGCTGAAATAGACCTAGAGACTAAAACCCCAACATTTTCTTTTCTTCAAATTTCAACCTTAACTCTTGTTCAGATGGCTACTTACCACAACTCCTTGAGGTAGCAGACCACCATGCCATGAGCTTATCCTACAAATTGCAGAGAGCTTCAGCTATAAGTATTAAGAAAAAATTAGCAACAAGCATTAATTCAAACACTTTTTTTTCCCATTATTTAGTATAAGCATACAAGGTAATAAGTATGGCCTTTTTGACTTGCGAACCATTTTTCCTAATTGATCTTTCAGGCCATGGTTAGTTTCTTTTGGATTTCAAAATAAAATGCAACTGCTAGAATAGGTTTTCATTTTCTTATTTGGAACATGAGGAATTTCGATTTTTTATATTTGAAAAACTTAAATGTAGGTAAAACTAAAATTTACTTTACATATAATTTTTCAAGATTACCATTAGATTATATTTAATTATCTAAAGACTTAACTTGGAATGGGAACCTTGAAATAAGAGATCCATTCCCATTTTATTTCCCATATGAACCAAATGTGTCATTAATATTGCCCAATAATTGATAGCACCTGTAATGTTGCTCAATAGACATTGATAGCATATTGGCCATTATTAGTTTGGCACTTTTGTCTCTTTTCCGTCATCAATTATAGTAATCATCCACATCAACAAGTTTTTAAAAAAATCAAAGTTATTGAACACTAACAAAAATAGGCCCTGCTAATTTTTATTAAACATGCATCTAACTTGTATAGATTCACAACTAGGGAAATCAAGTTGAGATTTTTACCTCAAGTAAATCATGGTTAGAGATATATTGACTTTCAGCCAAACATTTGATCCCACCTACATTGACAAAGATAGCATTTTAGACTTTTGGGGTGAGCTCTCCATCTGTGCTCCTGTGCATTCTAAATAAAGGAAAAAGAGCTAAATGAGCCACCAACTATTGATGATTCACATCCAAACGGGATACTTTCATAAGAAATATGCAAACCATCTCCCTAACAACAATAATATTAAATGCTTTAGACCAAGAAGAAAGTAAGGAACATTAAAGAAAGAACAGAAAATAAAAATAAAATATATAAGAAATCAAAATAAAAGATTAAAAGCAAAGAAGAACTTAGCTTTTCCTCTCCACACTCGATGAAGCTCGCCGAAAGCCCCAGCTTTCGTTGCCCTTCACCAATACTCAACCGCGACTCTATCTCTGCCTCGCTTTCCTTCTCAATTTTCCCTAAACCTAACATCTGATAAGAAACGAGACAAGAATGATTTTATACCTGGGTTTTTTTGTGGGGGGGGGGGGGGGGGGGGGGGAACCTAAAACGGCGTAGTTTTGGGCCAATGAAATCATATTTTGACCCCCCAATTTTATAATAAAAGTGCAATTTGGTCCTTTATAAATAAATTTTACTATATTTACAATTTAACAAATTATTATTTAAATTAAGTGGAGTCTAAAAATTAAATATTATATTATTTTAGTATCTAAAATAATTATTATGAATATATTCTTTTTTGAAATAATATACACATACAACACACATGTATTAGAAACATGACATACTCTTTTACAAAATCATAGCGATTTTATAATGGGCAATTAATATATTCTTTTAGTAAATCAAGTTTTTTGTGTGTATGTTAATGCAATTATATGAATTTTTAGGAAATTATGAATTTTCTTATGTGAATTGAAATTGATCCATTCCGGACTAGTTAGTATTTGGAATATCCGGTGAGTTGTAATTATAATATTTGCCATGTTTTTATTCCTAGATTTACAATTTCTCCATGAATTATTATTACATATAGAAATTAAATTTCCATGTCTTCAAATAAATTTTAACAGTTATTTGATTATTTCATATATGATGTTTTTGTTTTAAATTTATTTATTTTATATAATTGAAATAATTTATTTTTTATTTTAAATATATGAATTATGAATCATTATTTTTATTATATATAAATGAAATTGGTGAAATTAATAAGTAAATGGTCTATGTAATAATCCTTGTATTATTATTATTATTATTATTATTATTATTATTATTATTATTATTATGATTAATAACATTGCTAGTTACTGGCTTTTATTTTTTTAGAAATTTATGGATTTAAAAAATTTACTATATTTAAGAAAAAATAAATTAATATATTGATGTAAAAGAAAATATTTTATGAGATTTTTATTTTATCAATGTACCTTCTCAATGCATTTTATTATGAATTTTAATTACTTCACCCTTATATCCATTTTAATAGTTGTGAATTGAGTTTCGTCACTATATAATACATTTGATAACGATTCTTTTTATTATAAATTGATTTTATTTTGTCAATATACCATCTCAATGCATTTTGTTATAAAATTTGATTTTGTCACCTTATTATCAATTCCAAGAGTTATGAATTTAATTTTTGTCACTATATAACACATTTGACGATGATTCTTTTCATTATAAATTGATTTTATTTTGTCAATATACCTTCTCAATATACCCTGTTATGAATTTTGATTTTGTTACCTTATTATCAATTGTAACAGTTACAAATTTAATTTTCATCACTACATAACACATTTTATGATGATTCTCTTCGTTATAAATTGATTTTATTTTGTTAATATACCTTCTCGATGCACCTTGTTATGAATTTTGATTTCGCCTTCTTATTATCAATCCCAATAGTTATGAATTTAATTTCCGTCATTACATAATACATTTAATGATGATTCTCTTTGTTATAAATTGATTTTATTTTGTCAATATACCTTTTCGATACACCTTGTTACAAATTTTG
Source organism: Reutealis trisperma (assembly GCA_947687605.1). Classification (NCBI taxonomy): domain Eukaryota; kingdom Viridiplantae; phylum Streptophyta; class Magnoliopsida; order Malpighiales; family Euphorbiaceae; genus Reutealis; species Reutealis trisperma. The sequence goes on from CANTUT010000194.1 coordinate 635,597, forward strand.
ATTTCATCACTTTATTATCAATTATAATAGTTACGAAGTTAATGTTCGTCACTGTATAACACATTTGATGACGATTCATTTCATTATAAATGAATTATAATTTGTCAATATATCGTATTGATGCATCTCGTTAGTTTTTATTTCGTCACTATAGATTGATATTATTCTATGTTCTAAATCGTAAAAAAAAAAAAAATTCAATTCATTAGCCAAAATTCTTAATAAATTTAGTTATGAATTGGCTAATTCGTTGCCATAATTTATATTTTGTGATGCTCATTTTAATCATAAATTAGTATTATTTTGTCATTAAAAATATTCCTTCCAAAATTTTTAGAGGGAAATGTTGCCTCCAAATATAATTACAATGACTTTTGGAATTTCGTTACCAAATAATAGATTTAGTGATGAATTGGCTAGTATAACATGATGTAGTTATTATTGATCACAAAAAACAAACAATTAGTGACGAATTGAATTTTTCGTCATATTAATTAGCTTTTTTATGACCAAATTTTTGGCATCATGAAAAATTATCATATAATGTATGATTTCTTATACTAAATAGTTTTAAACAATTTTGAAAATTAATAGTTTTGAATATACCTGAAATAGATTTGAGTCCTCTGGATTAGAAATGCTTTCAGGCATTAGATACAATAACATTTGATTGAGGTTATTGAAGATTAGGTAGTGACCTATGGTATGGAAAAGAATTTTATTGGATAACAAAGTTGGAGTTATTATTCAAGAATATTTATGATACATATATGTTAAGAATTAAGATAATCTAGGATGGCATAGATTTGGAAGACATAAGAGTTGCATAGAGATTTTATTGAGTATCAACGGTATTGATGAATTCATTATTTCATACGGATAAGTTAAGTTACATAGGAATGTGATATATAATGAGATCTTAGTGAAAATCTAAGCAAGTTCGGAAATAATAGATATTTAAATCTATGTGGTTGCGAGATAATAGGTATTCAAATTATGAAATAATATATAATTCAGAAGAGGGTAAGTCTAAAATAGTTGTAAGGAGGTAAGATGTATTTTAGAATTAACAGAATTCCTTGATGATCTTGTTAATAGTAGGATATTGATCATATGAATTGTAGAATTAATGGGTCATATTAATTATTTTGTACGCATATGTGGTGATTTCAAAGTGATAAGATAAAGTTTATACTTGAACATATATATATTGAAGAAATTAGCTAGAGCATGTAAGAGTAATAAAATACTGATAAGGATATAAGGAAAAGATATGCTTAGGATTGTGATTGATTGGATGTGAAATTAAAGGTTATATTAGTTTTATTTAAGGTTATTTTAAGGCTAATGAACAAGAATTTTTAAGAATTAACTTTAAGGGTTATTTGGACAAGAGTTTAAGATGAATGTTTTGTATTGTGATTTTAATAGATTGTAAAGTATGTGTCTTATTGTTATTGGTATGTTGATTGTGGTTTAAGTACTGTATCAAATTGCATAGTGGAAGCATGGTGGAGAAGTTAAGTAGAGTGTATAATTCTTGTTGGGTTCAAAAATTTGAGGATAAATTTTCTTAAAGAGGAAAGATTGTAATAACTAGAATTTTCATTTATTGTATAAAATCCTATTTTTGTATCGAAATATAGTATTTAATTATATTATTTTTCTAACTAAAGTCTAGTTAAAAGTTTTCTTTTTATTTAATGTTATATATTTATATGATTGAAAAATGCATTATTAATCGTAATTTTATTTAAATGTTAAATATATGAGTATTATAGAAGAAGTACTTATATATTTAATTATGAAAATATTATAGTGGTTATTTTTGAAAATTTATATTTTGATATTTGACTATTAAATTTTAAGAACTTTTAGAATTAATATTATGTTCAATTAATTTAAGATATATTGTTAATTATAAAATCTTATTCGGATAATTATGATATCTGAATTTATAAAAAATATTTTTATGAAAGAAAGAATTAATTAAAATGGAATTTGATTGGTAAAAGTTTAGATGATGATGATGATGATTATTATTAGATTAAGCTTTGGCAGAATAAATAAATAAATAAATATATATATATATATATATATATATATATATATATATATATATATATATATATATATATATATATATATATATATATATATATATATATATATATATATATATATATATATATGGTTTTTAAAAAAAAAAAAGAAGAAGAAGAAAGTTTGGGCACATCTGATTGGCTAGAAACAACCAATCAGATGGCTGTGTTTAGAGGAAATGGAAGACAAAGAATCAGAAAGAGAGGGCGAGAGGCAGAGATTGTGAGAGAGGTTTGAGCGAATTCCAGCCGGCAATGGGTTGCATCGCCACCATCATTGGCCAGCCCACCATTCGGTGATCACAGAGGGACCAAAACTAGTGATGATGGACCACAGGTGATGACGCAACCAACAGAGGAGACATTTCTAGTGACCGAACCTTCAAGTCTATATTTCGACCGATCCCAACAGCGGAATAAAACGAAATTGGTCTCGTTCAACTCTTGGTGATGAGAGCTTCTGATCAGTACCTGCCATGTCCCCTGAAACTTGCTGGAAGTGAAGATTGGGAATTTAAAGGCCAGAGCTTTCGAGATGTTTTTTGGCAAAAGGGCAGCGAGTCGCGGAGAGTGCTGGGTAGATTCAGAATGCTGGCTTTGAGGCACACTTGGGGAGGTAGTTTTCACCCTGATCAGTCATCGGCAGTGGCATGTGGGGTAGATCCAGCAGTTTCGTCTCGCCTTTCTGGTGCGGTTTGCAACATTCGTTCGATCGGATTTTTCATGGATAAATTCGAAACTCTTGAATTTCAATTATTGTTGAGTTATGTTTATTAGATTTTATTAGTAATTGCTAATTTGATGATTTGGATTACTTGCAGAGATGATTGTAATTTGGGACGACCCAGGAGGGATCATTGATGTATTGGGTTATGTGGGTTGTTGAGATTATTTAGAAGTTTTTGTTTTCTCTGTTGCTTGTGGGTAATATCGTAGTTATAGGGAAAGCTCTATCAAAATTTCAGTAGAGTCTTGATAGTCGTTTAATTATATCTTGAGAAGCAAGTCGTCCTTTTCTGATAATTTGTTTGTTATTTAGAGTTGATGTTTCGAGCATTCTTCCAGTCGTCAGATGTCATACTCCATAAGGAGAGCTACTTGGATTCCTTTAAATCTGTGAGTTATATAGTATAATATAATATTCCATTCTTTTATTTAATCAAAGTTACACTTGCATACATGCATTGATTATGTGTGTGTATGTGTGTGTGTGTGTATATATATATATATATTATAAATAGTATTTAGTATCTTAGCATATGTATGTAAATGTTCATCAATATTGTTATTGTATATTAGTTGTGGATAAAAGTGGGATGATATAGTGCCACCTAGGAAAGTAGATATGTGTATGATGATGTTATGATGTTACCTGTGTTCTAATATCGATCACGTGCCTTCGGGTTCGGGTAGTAACAATGACCATGGTGCCTTTAACCTAATATATATATATATATATATATATATATATATATATATATATATATATATATATATATATATATATATATATATATATATATATATATATTAATTCATTTTACATTTAAAAGCATAAAAATTGTTTCTTTCTCAAATTAATTTTATGTGATCACTTTGTTTATGCTTCTTCAAAAATGACAAATAATTATTAAAATATTATTTATAATATTCAAAATAACTATTATATTGACATGTATAAGAAATTAATTATTTCCTTTGATCTTTATTTTCACTACTTCATACCCGTGTAATTTGTGAATTTTTGGGTCCTTTTTTCTTGAAACTTTTCCCTAAATTTCTGAGTATCTTTTGCTTTACATCTCCTAAGATTTGGGGATTTCCCATTGTTGACATCGAAGGATATATTTGTAGCATTTTCATGATTAATAATATATTAATCTATGTACATTTATTTGTTGTCGATTTATTTTGCAACACTCATGAATAAAACATAAGGAATATATTTTCTTATTAAAAAAAATATTTGTTTTGACTTTTATACATATTTAAAAAAATATATATAATTAATATAATTAAATCAGTTAATTTTACTATAGTATATACCAATCTATAACTTAAAACTAAGTGCATATTGTTCTGGATAATAGATCGATGATCAATTTCTCCTTCCAAATGTTAAAAAAAAATTAATTTCACTATAGTATTTTCTTAATATATCCCTTTGCTAATATAAATCATATTATTTTATTAAAATTAAATGACTCATATTGATAAATATACATATTAAATTGGAGCATATTAAGAAATTAATAATTAAATTAATTGCTCTATATTAAATTAAGGCATAGTATCGAGAAACTGATAAGTTAATTATTCTATTAAGAGTGCATTTGAGATTACTGTTAGGAGTTAAAAAATTGCTTTTAGAATTTTTTTTATTTAATTTATTAATTTTTATTAATTTTTATAATTTTTTTTCAAGCATGCCTCTGAGAAAAGTATCAATTTAATTTCTTCTGCTTAAAAGCAGTTTTAAAAAAGTATAAAAAATTTTATTGAAAAGCATTTTTAGAAAATTCAATTCCTAACCGGCCTTAAAAAATAAAGTGGACCATAATTTTTTTGAAAGAAAGTAGACAATAATTTAAAATAAGTGATAACAAAAAAAGGGATAAGTTCAAAAAAATGTAATGTGGTTTTGTAAATTTGTAAATAAAAGCTTGTGATATATATATATATATATATATATATATATATATAACAGAATCCGTGGTGCATTTCGTTAACAAATACAAGGGCCTGTTGTTAATGCGCCACTAGTCTTGTACATATGGTGCTTGTTGGTTGATGTGGCACATGTCAGTGCCTACGTAACACACTGATAATAATTAAATTATTTTTTATTACTCTTGATTAAAAATAATTTAATTATTTTAATTATTTTTAATAATAATTAAATTAATAATTAAAAATAATTAAATTATTGTTTATTTTAATAATCATTAAAAAATAAAATAATTATTTTTTAAAAAAGAATTAAAATTTGAATTAAAATCATAATAATTAAAAAATTTAAAATAAATAAAATTAATTATTTTTATTTAATTTTTAATAATTAAAAATATTTTTAATTAAAAATAATTAAATTATTTTTTAAATTAATTTTTATTAATATTAATTTAATAATTAAAGTAATAATAATAATTAATTATTATTTTTAATTTTTAATTATTATTTTTTAATATTTAATTATTATTAAAAATAATTTAATTATAATAAAAATTAATTATTGTTCCTTCTTTTTTTTAGTTATTTTATTTTCTAAGAATAGTTTTTATTGATAATTAATTTTTAATCATAATTAAATTATTTTATTTTTAATTGTTTATGCTACATGGCATGTTAGCCAACAAGTATCACATATATAAGGGACTAACGGTGCATTAGGGCTAATTATGATTCGGTCAAATTCAAGGATTTGAAAATCTCCAGAATTGGATTTAATTTTGAGAATTTTAATTTCTGATGATCCAAAACTAAAATCGAAATAAAAAATCTCCGTATTATATTGTTTCGAAATTTTTGGGATAATACAATCCAGGAATAAAATATTTCAGTTCCAGTCTAATTCAATCTAATTCAAAATGAAAATTCAGAGAAAATATATTTAATAACTAATTTCTTATAACTGACCGGATAGTTTTAAGTTTTATTTTTTTTTATGAAATTTGAGTTTAATAAATTAATATATTATATTAATAATTATAATATATTAACAAATGATTATATTAATAAATTAATGCATTATGTTAATATATAATTATATATCAAAACTATATATTAATAGTTTTTGTGATATAATCATAGATACTACTTAAAATTAACATATAATTTCTTACAATTAATTTCTAATTTTTTATATAAACTATTAATTATCTATTACGAATACTTTCTTGTTGATAACCTATCACACAAAAGTTAATTAATAAAAAATTATTTTTTAATATTATAATATTAGATACTAATAAAAGTTAATTGATTAAAAACTTTATTAGTATTATATAAACTTTATTAATACATCATAACTTCTTATTATTACTTATTGATTACTCATAATATATATTAAAAGTTTTTATTCTAAAACATATAGATAGTGAATTTAAATTTTTAATTGTAATATGTAGTTATATCTTAATATTATTAAAACTTAATCCACATTATATTATTAATTTTTCATTAATATAATTTTAATGAATCTAATATTTAAGTAAATTATATAAATATTAATGGTTATATTCCATTGAGTTAAGAAATATATATTTTTAATTATAGATTTATAATTCATCTAAATTTTATTTTCATATAATCTTAGTATAATTTGATAATTGCTATAATGACATATACAATCTTATAATTTTTGTGTTATCTATATATTATTCAATTAACATTATTTATATATTATAAATAAAAAAAATAAGAAATTTTAGTTATTTTGATTTAATCTAATTCGGTTCAGTTCGGTTTAATTTGGTCTAATTTTCAGCTCAGATATATATAATCTTTAGAACCGTATCAAAATATTTTACTCGATCCAATTCAGTTCGGAGAAAGTAAAAAAGTTAACGTTTCGGTTTAGTTCTGGATATTTTCGGTCCAGTTATTCAGTTCAATTCGAAATTTTTAATCTCCGTGCTCAGCCCTAATTAATAGCAGGCCCTAGATTTGCTAACGGAATGAACCACAAACCCATTTTTTTTTTTTTTTAAAATCACAAGCTCATATTTACAAATGCACAAAACCAAATGGCACTTTTTAAACTTATCCAAAAAAAAAGTGAGTTTATTAATAATGAGTCTATTATTATGGGATAAAAAGAGCTCGTGTATTATTTCATTTGTCTCAAAAAGATTGTACACTTTTTTTTCTCATATATTTTAAGAAAATATTATTAATTACTTACCAATTCATAAATTTTATTATATTTTTCACTTATACTCTTATATATTTTTATTTATTACTATCTTTATTATTAATATTAAAAATACGTATCTTTCAATTAATAATCAATTAATAAGGATACAATAGACAGATATCTATATTTATTTTTAAAGTAGTCAAATATTTTAGTATATTTTTAAAAAAATAGTAAATAATCTTTTTGAGATAAAATAAGTAGATGTTAATAAAGGAATATCAATGTGAACTAATGCCGAACACTTATTAACCAATTATTACAAAGGGCATCGTAGCCAGACTTATTAAACACATGCATAACACATAGAAGTGTACATATATCTACTCAAATTGAAGAAATTAACACAAGAAAGCCATTGATATCCACTTTTCGCCTGCAAAAAAATTCCAATACGGTTGAGCTATAAGACTTATTTGTTGTAGAAATTGACACCGGATTAGAGCAAAATCGTAGCTAATAATTTGAGAAAAATAATAATAAAGATTTATGGACATACAGATTTTATGTGGAAAACTCCCAAACAAATTAGGGTAAAAACCACGGGCAAAGATAGAAGAATTTTACTATGAGAATAATAGGAATTATAATCTCTCTATTTATAAAGGAGAAACAATTTTAATTCTCTCTTTATAATAGGAAATTAATCACTCTAACTCTCTAAATATTTTCTCTCTAACTCTCTAATTTTTTCTCAAAATGGGATGGAATTAGGCCTTGTCTTCTTGGCTATTTATAGCCATCCAAGAAACAAAAAATTCAAACCAATTAGTTGTTAATTGGTTGGCTTCCATTTCCTTTTTTGGTGTGCTATTCTATTTCAAAATTTGGTGCCTCTTTTGTTGACAATTAACTAAATTTGGTGCATCTTTTGTTAACAATCTCCCACTTGAAGATTTGATTGAGGATCAATCAATCTTCACACCATTCTCTCTATCTTGCCATTTCCATGTTGCTTACGTCTCTACTAGGCCACTGGAGGATCGACATCAAATAAACTTGTCAGTATTGACTGCCTTTATCATAAAATCTGTCAGGTTCTCTTTCGTATGAATTTTCTGCATATCCACTGTTCCTTCTTCCACTTTCTCACGAATGAAATGGTATTGAGCTCGAATGTGCTTTGTCTTTAAATGAAAAGCTGGATTCCTTGCAAGATGCAAGGCACTCTGACTGTCACAAAATAAAGAAATCTTTTCCTGTTTGTGCCCGAGTTCTTCCATTATCATTTTCAACCAGATTGCTTCTTTACTGGCTTGTGTAGCTGCTATATACTCTGCTTCTGTTGTTGATGTAGCTACAACTTACTGCAGTTTTGAAACCCAGCTTACTGCTCCTCCAGCAAGAATAAACACATAACCTGTAGTAGATTTACTTTTATCCAAATCACCTGCATAATCTGAGTCAACATACCCTCTGACAGTAAAATCTAATCCTCCATAACATAATGCAGCATCTGAGGTCCCCTTAATGTATCTCAAGACCCTTTTCACAGCATTCCAATGCTCTCTACCAGGATTCGCCATGTATCTACTAACCACTCTCACTGCATGTGCAATGTCTGGTCTTGTACAAATCATAGCAAACATTAAACTTCCCACTGCTGATGCATATGGTACTCGAGACATCTTCATCCTCTCTGCTTCACTGCTAGGACTCATCTTGGAGGATAACTTGAAATTAACAGGAAGTGGGGTAGAAATTTGCTTACAATCTTGCATGTTAAAGCGTCGCAAGATCTTCTTCAAATAATTCTTTTGAGAAAGCCAAATCTTCCTATTATTTCTGTCTCAGTGAATTTGCATCCCTAGAATCTTGTTTGCCGATCCCAAGTCTTTCATTTCAAACTCCCTAGCCAACTGAGCCTTTAGTTCTCTGATATGATCTTTGTTGGGGCCTGCTACCAATATGTCATCAACATACAACAGTAGAATGATGAAATCATTATCTCCAAACCTCTTGAAATAGGCACAAGGGTCTGCATTTAATCTGCTATATCCAAGGCTCATGATGAAGGAATCAAATCTCTTATACCAACACCTCGGCTCTTGTTTGAGACCGTATAGAGATTTGTTCAACCTACAAACCAAGTTCTCCTTTCCATGTTCTTCAAATCCTTCTGGTTGGAGCATATAAATTTCTTCTTCAAGATCTCCATGAAGAAAAGTAGTTTTCACATCTAACTGCTCTAGGTGTAGGTCGAGAGTAGCACACATTGCCAGAACTACTCAAACTGTATTAAGTCAAACTACAGGTGAAAATATCTCATTGAAGTCTATGCCTTCTTTCTGAGCATACCCTTTTACCACCAGTCTTGCACGATACCGTTCTACTTGGTCATCACTATTTCGTTTGATGTTGAAGACCCACTTATTGCCAATAGGCCTTCTTCCTTGTGGTAACTGCACAAGCTCCCAAGTCTTGTTCTTATGAAGAGCTTCCATTTCCTCTTGCATTGCTGCCATCCACTGAGATGCATCTGAACTATTCATTGCTTCTTGGAGAGTTGATGGCTCCCCTTCTTCTGTTAGAAGACAGTATGCAACATTACTCTCTATAAAATAATCAGACTGCCAAGCTGGTGTTTTTCTTTCACGAGTTGACCGTCGAACTTCTGTAGTTTCAAACTCAATTGGTTCTCGTTCCTCAATTTCTGGTATTACTTCAGAAGAATCCTTTGAATCAGACTCTTTTTCCACCTGTACCATTGTAGTTTCTGGACCTTCATTTGAACTGCTACTATCACCTTTCTCTTGCAGCTTCCCTTCTGCAAATATCACATCCCTGCTGATGACGACCTTATGGGTAGTGGGATCCCATAGGCTATACCCCTTTACTCCATCAGCATAACCCAGAAATATGCATTTTCTTGATTTTGGATCTAACTTTGTGGTTTCTTGAGTGTTGTACATCATGTACACAGGACTTCCAAATACATGGAGGTTTGAATAATCAGCAGGCTTTCCCGTCCACATTTCTATCGGTGTTTTCAACTCAATTGCAGTTGATGCTGACCGATTGATCACATAACAGGCGGTGTTGACTGCTTCTGCCCAAAATATTTTTTCTAGACCAGCAGCTCTCAACATGGCCCTTGTTCTTTCTAACAGGGTTCTATTCATCCGCTCTGCCACTCCATTTTGTTGAGGAGTGTATGCCATAGTAAACTGCCTCTTAATGCCTTCTTGATTACAAAACTCAGCAAACTCATTGCTGGTATATTCTCCTCCATTATCTATCCTCAAACACTTGATCTTTTTCCCATATTCAAGTTCTACCCGCGCTTTGAATGCTTTGAAAATTGAAAACACATCTCCCTTCCCCTTGATAGGAAATACCCAACATCTCCTAGAATAATCATCTATGAAGGACACAAAGTACTTCGCTCCTCTCAGGGATGTAACTGGTACTTGCCATACATCAGAGTGAACTAATTCTAGAACTTTCTTGCTTCTAGAATTTGATGTGTTGAATTTTAACCTGTGCTGCTTACTTGTCACACAATACTCACAAAAAGGTAAAGACACCTTAGTGAGTCCCAGAAGTAGATTCTGTTCTACAAGAGTTTTCATTCCCTGCTCAGACATATGCCTAAGTTTCTGATGCCACATTGTTGTAGATCTTTCAGTTGAACTGCTTGAAGCAACAGATGCTTCTCCTTCTTGTAGAGTCTCTCCCATCAGTATATACAAATTTGCAGCCATTTTCTGTCCTTTCATAAGTACAAGCGCACCACGGATTATTTTCTTAGTCCCATTCTGGGTTTTGATCCTACACCCAAGATCATCTAGTTGTCCTTCAGACAATAAATTCTTTTGCGAGCCCTCTACATGTCGCACGTTTTGAATAGTGCAAATTGTACCATCATACATCTTCAACTTGATGGTTCTAATACCGACAATCTTTAAGGCATGATTATTTACTGTGTACACAGATCCTCCTAAGATAGGTTCATAATGATGGAACCACTCTCTCCGAGAGGTCATATGAAATGAGGCTCCAGAGTCAATGAGCCATACATCAGCAAATCTTTTTCTGCCTTCTGAAGTCATCGCTGCTTCACAACACAAAGCTTCACCTTCATTTGAGGTAGATGATATATTTCCATGAGGACTGGAATTTTTATTTAAACTCCAGCAATCCTTCTTCAGGTGACCCTTCTTGCCACAATGGTAGCACTTCATGTTCTTCTTACTTTTTGATTTGGACCTACCATGATTTTGGCTCTCACTTGAGCCATGTTCCATTGATCTCCCTCTCATCACCGTTAGCGCCTCCGCTTGCTGTGAACTGGCCAATCTGTCTTGCTTATTTTTGCGTCGATTTTCTTCTTCCAGAATAGCAGCTGCAATATTATCGAAAACTAGATTATCTGTATTATTTGTTAAATTGATGATGAGTTGATCATATGAATCTAGTAGACTTTGAAGTAGAAGTTCAGCACGCTCTTGTGACTCTATTTTATAATTCAGTGATGTGAGTTGAGAAAACAGAGTATTCAAGGTGTTAATGTGCTCCGTCACTGAAGTAGATTCTGACATCCATAGAGTGTATAATTTCCTCTTAAGAAAAATCTTGTTGTGAAGTGACTTGGCCTCGTATAATTTTTTGAGATGATCCCAAATCTCTTTTGTTGTTTTCTTCTCCTCTATGCTAGACAATATCTCATCTGCAACTGCCAGATGAAGATTTGCAACAGCATTCCCATCCATCTCATTCCATTTGTTGTTATCTGTGATCTCCGCCGGCCTATTGCTAATGGCCGCCAGACAATTATTTTTTCTCAAGATAGCCTTCATCTTTAATTTCCACAGTGAGAAATTTCTCCCGTTAAATTTTTCAATCTCAAATTTTGCCGCAATTGCTTCTATCGCGAACTTTTGAGCAAATCTAGCTCCCACTATTTCACGTAAATAGTAACTGTATACTGGAATAGTGACTGTAGTCCGTGAACAATACACTAGGTAAGTTCCCAGGAAAGAGAGGTGGGTCACAATGGACACACTTAAATACCAAGTCTTTCCTTAGCCATAACTTTTCCTAGACATGTATTTTCACACTACCACACTTATTTCCAACTTACTCGTGAATAGTGCCAAATTGTATAGTACTTCAGAGTACTATTCGCAATAATAATTTTTCAAGAAAAATTTTTCTGATGTGGAAGATCAGTTAAAACTGCAACCACAGAGCATACTCTTATTTTTCAAGAAAAATTAAAACCAATAGCTCTGATACCACTTGTTGCGGAAATTGACATCGGATTAGAGCAAAATCGCAGCTAATAATTTGAGAAAAATAATAATAAAGATTTATGGACACACAGATTTTACGTGGAAAACCCCTAAACAAATTAGGTAAAAACCACGGGTAAAGATAGAAGAATTTTACTATGAGAATAATAGGAATTACAATCTCTCTATTTATAAAGGAGAAACAATTTTAATTCTCTCTTTATAATAGGAAATTAATCACTCTAATTCTCTAAATATTTTCTCTCTAACTCTCTAATTTTTTCTCAAAATGGGATGGAATTAGGCCTTGTCTTCATGGCTATTTATAGCCATCCAAGAAACAAAAAATTCAAACCAATTAGTTGTTAATTGGTTGGCTTCCATTTCCTTTTTTGGTGTGCTATTCTATTTCAAAATTTGGTGCATCTTTTGTTGACAATTAACTAAATTTGGTGCATCTTTTATTGACATTATTGATTTATTTAAATAAATATTTATATCCATTATATCTTTTTAATAATTCTAAATGTCTTAATTGTGTTTGACTTAATAAGATTAATTATATAATTTTTTAATATAAATAATGAAATGTTTAAAGATAATTATGATATATTTATGTCATATTGTATGATGTGTTTGCATCTAAATTATATTGGTTTGTGTCAAATTTTTTTTTGACAGAACTTATGTCACTTAGCATTGTTCCTTTCTTTTTTTCAACAATAAAAAAGTATTATGGACCTGTCATAGATTGCATTAATTTTGTAACTTGTAATTTTCTTCAGTATTGATAAAGTTGTGGAGCGAGACGTGGGGTGAGCATAATCTGTGGAGGAGTTTCCTTGGACAATGTAAAACTCTGTCATATCCACTGGTTGATTAAATGGTGTTGTCAAATTAAATTCATGAAGCTCTATGCCAATAGCCAATTGTATAACTTGCTGTGCCAAATTACTTCCAGGACAAGATCTTCTTCCAGATCCAAATGTTAATAGCTCAAAATTCTGACCTGAAAGTTCAATTAAAAGATTTTTAGAAATCTTTCAGGCATGAATTCGTCAGGGTTTGACCGAACATTTGGGTCTCTATGCAATTTCCGCAAATTTGTGAGAAAATGAGTGCCTTTTGGAATATAGTATCCACTAAATGTGCAATCTTCCATGGCTTCTCTTGGAACTGTTAGTGGATATAGTCTTATTGTTTCTTTAATTATTGCTTTTAGGTATACTAAATTTTCAAATTCAGATTCTTCTAGCCATCAGTCTCTCCCAATTTTCTGGTCTAGCTGTTCTTGAGCAAGCTCCAGTGCTCACCTGTTGTGTAATAAACCGGCTAATATCCATGTCGTGGTGTTTGATGTTGTATCAGTTCCCCCAACTATAACAGCCTACATAATTAAATACAGTTTGAAAAAAAAAAATTATTATAAGAATCTAAATGAGTAATTTACGCTTGTGGTTACAAATGTTGGAATTTTTTTCTAGGTACATAAATTTTGGGTTTATTTTTATTGTAATCATAGTTTTTAAACTCTGCCAGATATTTGAATTATTACAAAATTATCACTACTATTAATTTTTTATTAATTTTAGTAAAGATATAAAATCATGTTATGAAAAGAATGAATAAAAATTAATATCCAACTCAAATTACTGGAAGTTTTGACTTATATACCATCAAGATGATTTTGTTCAATTGGTATTGATGCATAAATTTTTTAATATTAAAAATTAAATTGTAATCTCCCTAACTCAAACACAACTTTACTTGAATTGAAACTGTATTTTAACAACTTAAATATAAACACACTTCAATCTATCGACTAAGTTAACAAAATTATGATATGAGTAAAATACTATTTAGTTATTGAAATTTATTTTAAATAATAATTTTATTTTTATAATTTAAAAAGTAAGCTTTTTAATCCTTAAAATTTCATTTTGTTGTTACAATTAGTACTTCTATTATTAGTGTAACGGGATAAAATTTTAAAAATTAAATAGCTCATTTTTCAAAATGTAGAAACTAAGTCATTATTTAACGCAAATCTCATGGCTAAATAATAATTTATCTTTTTTTTTTTTTTTTTAATTTGATTTTGATTGTTATTCGGACTCAATAGTTTCAACTGTAAACAAATTCAATGCCAGTTAACAAAACATTACTTGGTAAAATGAGAGAGATGAGATACAGCATAAAAATTTTCCAAAAGCTCAGCGTCATAGTACTACTTAATGTAGTCGTAAATATCAAATTATTTGCCCTTATTTCTTAATTTAGTAATATATATTAAATTATATTAAATTATATATGTTTGATATAATTATTTTTTCTTATCTGAAAAATCTGTTTCTTTTTCTTTTCTTTTTTTTTTTTTTAAATGTTGTACCATGTTTGAATATTTTCATCCTTTTAATTTAGCATATAATTAAGAATTCCTGTCTACCTATAAAAATTGCAATCAATTTGGGCGATCATTTTTTTTTTTTTTCTTCCATGTAAAGGGAAAAATTCATGAGTTTATTATAGATTTTGGAAACTTGAAATTGTAACAGTCCATTGGAATTTAGTTTGAATAGATATATATCTTTAAAAATTGTGAAATAAAGCACATATAAAAGGAAAAAATATATATCAAACACATGACACGTCTATAAAAAAAAATTGATAAATAAATTAATTTTAAATTTATAAAATTAATATTAAATACATATTTTATACAATATCAGAAAAATATCAAACACTGTTGATATATAAGCTGTAAATATGAGCTAAAAATTGAAATATTGGTAATTGATAAAGAATATTGTACTACTATGCAAGAATTACATGACAAATAATCATGAGACTATGGTTTGAATTTGACAATCATGAAAGAGGCCTTTTTATTTTTTATTTCACTTTTTAACTTGGTTTTGATATTATTTTAAATATTGAGATTTCATTTTTATTAATTTTTTAAATTAACATTTATGTGTGAGTTTTAAAAATTGAATTTGCATATAGATAATAACAATTATATAGAATTTATTTTTATAATATTGATTAGTGAAATTAGTTGGTTAGGAACTAGTACATTCAGTGAAGGATGACATAATCACCCTTAATAATTATATATGTGTTATATTACTGAAGATATTATAATGTAATAATTATAATGATAGCCTTTTTATTTTTTTTTTCCCTTTTCAATTGATTTTTATTTTAATTTAAAAAATTAAAATTTCATTTTTATTAACTTTTTTAAAAGAGCATTTGTGTGTTAATTTTAAAAAACTGGATTTGCATATAGATAATAACAAATATATATTATTTGTTTTTATAATATTGATTAGTGGAATTAATTCGTTCGGGACTAGCATACTTAGTAAATGAAGACAATATTATAATTAACAATTATAATGATAGCTTTTTTTTTTTTTTTTTCTTTTATTTAATTTTTATTTTAATTTAAATATTAAGGTTCCGTTTTTATTTTTGTTAAAGTTATCATTTGCATATTAATTTTAAAAATTGAATGTACATATAGATAATCACAATTATATATGATTTATTTTTGTAATATTGATTAATTTTTTAAATTAGTATTTGTGTGTTAATTTTAAAAATTGAATTTTCAAATAGATAATGATAATTATAGATGATTTTTTTTAATAATATTGATTAGTAAAATTAGTTCGTAATGTACTAGTATACTTAGTGAATGATGACATAATCATGCTTATTTATATGTGTATTATATTATTGACGATATTACCTTGCTTTTTTTATTTGATTTTTTTGATTTTGATTTTGAATTTTTAATATCTATATTATTGTTTATTTTTAAATTTTATTAATGATATTTAATATTTCTCAAAATTGTGTACCTGACACTCAAATGATTAGAAGTGTAGTCAACAATGCATTTTTATAATTCTATGCATATATAAGGATTGACTCAAAGTAAGAATAGGAAATTTTATTAAAATGATTTGTGATGTAAAATTTAAAAACTCAAATTTTGAGAAATTTAATTCAATGGGATTTATGTTGCAGATTTTTATATTTTAAAATGGATAACAACCTTCACCAAAAAAGAAAAAAAAAAGTATAACAACTAGAATTTAATCTTTTAAGTTAGAAAAAGTTATTCTAATAAAAAAGAAATCATACTATTTTTTTTTAATATTAAAATCTATTTATTTGTATTATTGATACATATTTTAAAATAGAAAAATAATTGTAGAAATAAATTTAAATACAACAAGGCTAGGCCCATATATGTTACTAATACAATATAACCTCTATATAAAAATACCTTTGAGACCCTATTATTTGTATTCTTATTGAGAGATTATAATTTAATAAAAGTATAATATAAAAAAAATTTATAGCATAAATTAAACATCCAAAAACAACATACTTAATAATAACACTTATTAAAAATAATAAAATATTTACATATTAATGGAAAATGAATAATATATATATATATATATATATATATATATATATATATATACTTTCTTAGTACGGAACTTAAAAATATTATAATTTATTACAATTTAAAAATTATTCTTATTTACAATTGGTCTAAATTGAGATTAAAATTTTTCATAATAATATAGAGATTATTTTTATATAAAGTATTCTTATATAAAGGCCCACTGTAGCAGTAATTCAGTGAAAGCCATAATGATTCTTTGTGGGCTGGAGTAATCAGAATTAGGCTTGGGATTAGTTATAGGAGCACTTCTGATTCGCTTAATTTCTTTGCAATGTGCCTAAAAAATTCCTTTTTTTTTTTTTTGGAAGTTTATAGTTTCACATTAATTTCTTCCTAAAAATTACAACTACATTAAATAAAGCAAGAAAATGAAATTTGACATACTTGTCGAATACTTGACCATATCCTAATCGAGTGATTCAATGATGACCCATTTTATATAATATTTCGATAATTAATAATTTTATTATTTAATAATTAATAAAATTTGAAGAAAATTCTTTGCAATTATAGATTATTAGCGAGAAAAATATAAAAGTAAAATATTATTATATAGAATATATGATTTATCCTTAATATTTGATAAATTTGAAATTTTATGTTTAAAATGTAAAAATATGATATCATATTCAAACTATACTAAAAAGTGAAGTATTACAATAATAATATTTATTAATATTATTCATATTATCATGAGTTTAAAATGATTAATTTGTTGTAAATAATAAGTAATTGGCTCAACTGTAAAATAAAATAAATAAAGTTAGAAAAATCCAAATATATGATTTTTGAATGAGTAATAGGCTCAATTTAGCAATTTTAATTTATATATGTGATTGCTTAGTGTATATTAGTTTCATATTAATTTATAGTTTTTGTTGTTCATAAACATAATAAATTAATAATTTTAATATTTAATAGTTTTTTAATTTACCAAGTATATTAATTATAAGAAGCTTTATTATATATGACTATTAAGATTGATTATGTCTTCCTTTACTAAATTGATGAAAATTGATTAATTGAACTAAATTGATGTAATTTGATTAAATTGATTGGGTTAAAAAATGATTAATCTAGTTCGATTAGAAAATATAAAAATTTTACTTTTTAATTTTTGGTTCAGTTAAAAAGTTATATTATACCAAATTAATCAAATTGATCGAATTACTTATTTTTAAATTTTTTATAAATAAATAAATTAGAAAATTCAATATGTCTATTAATTATATACTTATATTTTTTTTATTTTTTATTACTTTTATGAATTTATAATTTAATTGAAGCGTATTAAAATATTAATTAGAATATAATATTTATTTTATTATTATGTAGCATTATTTCATGGCATAATTTATAATTTATTTATTTTTTTCACTTTCCTATATAAGTAAGTTAGAAAAATATATATAATGTTACAGTTGATAAATACTCATAATGTCACATCCCGCTCTAGGGATGGACGATCCTAGAGACTGGGAAAACCTAAAGCCACCTAAACCCGTAGAACCCCGGATTATTATGTTAAACAACTAGCATCCACAAATATACAATAAACATTCTGATATTTATTAATATTCATTTAATTTACATATAGTTTATACATTGAATATTTATTACGATTCCCAGTCTAAACTATACTAAACCACCAAGTACCATGGAGTTTCTAATATTTACAACCATTAAAATAAATATGAATATTACATGACAGGTTCCACGCAGGAGGGTGAAGCTTTGCTGGAACCACTGGTCTACTCACCACCTGAAAATTTATAAACCATTAAAATAATGAGATAAAATCCCAGTGAATAATATACACATACATATATATACAAAATAGAAGGATAAAAGAGCAAAGAGAAGCAATAGTTTAAATAAAGGTATAAATGTAAAGAAGACAATCATAATGGCTCTCAAATGACAGAATTCACTTAATATCACATGTATAATAAGCAGAGGCTACTATCTTGGTAGCATGCTTTTTCTCACATATAGTTGATTAGACTATATGGCTAGAGGCTTAACCCTCCCTGGCTCGGGTTTATAATTCATTGTGCACAATGTCTGATGCAAAATTTATGCTACTCCATCAGATGAGTAGCTCTGTCATTTGATATCCAATAAAATCACAGGGTTTACTCAATAATTAAATTCAAAGAAAGGGAATTAAACAACATAAGTGCATTTGAAGAATTAAAATCATTTAAACATATCACAAGGTGCTACAAAGTCGAACAAGGTAATTACAAAGAAGCAAACAGGTTTTTAAGGTTGCCATGAATAATTAGAAATTCAATGTAAGCCATAAGGTATTCCAAAGCAAGAAGGAATTAATAAAAAGGGAGTAATTTAGATTCAAAAGATCATCAAGGAGCATTTCACAAGCAAATATCATATAAGGGTATAAGTTCATTTTGGCATGAACATATATATACATATGCATATATTACTCACCAATGAAAAATGGAACCCAAAACTTTATCTGTTAATCCTCAACTTCCTTTTCTTGATCCTTAGAAGCTAAAGAAGCAAAATACATTGTTTTAATACTAAACATTATTGAGAATACTTAAACTAATAGCATAAAATGCATGATTTATGTTTATTTTTCTGTTTTGAACATTTAATTTGTTTTCTTTAATTCTTTAATTTAATTTAACTACATTTATGTTTATTAGCAATTTAGGCATACATAATCTATTTATTACTTTAGGGATGATATATTATGGAATTTACATATTAGGTATTTTCTTGGCAATTTTATAGCAAGCATTGGATTTTCTTTGGGACATTTTATGGAACACTTGGTGGGCATAACTTTGGTTATATTTTAGAAGAGTTTTGGGGCAAATTGGAAGAAGCCCAAATTGCCTTACATAAATTCACATTGCCAACAATATATTCCACAACTCATTTGGGATTTAAAGGCCAAACAAAGGGTTCATTTCAACATGGAAAAATCATGAGAAAAATCAAGCATAAACAAAGGCAATTTTGCCTCCTAGGGTTCGGCCAAACATGGCCTTTTCAAGGGGGATTCTATAATTCAAACTAAGGTTATTTCATGTTATTTGATACTAAACTAACACATTCAAGCAATAAAATTGGAAGAAAACAACCTTGAAGTAGGACTTTGAACATATAGGTAGAATTAATAATTTTAGGCAACCTATGTATTTTTCTTCAAATTCAATGATTCTAATTGTTGGAATTCATTCTTTAAGCATTAGATTTAACTATTCTTAAGTCTTTTTAGGTGAATTCAAAGTTTTAGCAACAATTTGATTTGAGGTATGTTTGAAGAGTTAGGATGTTTTCCATGCCAAATACACTAATTTATCACATAATTTTCATACTAAATCATTTTTTCCACTTACTAACATCTATTTCTATGAATTAAAATCAAGAAAAGTGGACTAACCTTACTTTTCTTAAAATAGCCAATTTCTTCCAATCTCCACTTCTTCAATTCCTTACTTATTTCTCACTTAATTCTTAGTGCGAAGTGATTTGGATGATGGAAGGGGTTATTTGCTATAAATTTGCAATAGTTTTTCTAAGGAAAATTGAAAGAAGAAAAATAGAGAAAAAGGGCTAGGGGGGGTTCGGCCAAAGGAGAAGGAAAAAGAGAGAATTCTGATTTTTTGTACAGAAAATTCTGGAAAATCTGTTATATGGACAGAATTTAGCCAAATTACAGTTTAGTCCTCCAATTTTTTAAGTTATGCAATTTGGTCCTTGCAATTTACAGTTTGATCCTTCTCCATACATTTTTAAATGTTAATATTAAATTTAACTAAGCTTTAATTAAGGTATTTATTCACTTTTAGATTATTATTCAAAAATTATAAATTTCACTAAACAAATTTTAAAAAATATAGTATTTTAAGTACTTTTACAATTTGATATAAATATGGTTTCACTTATATTTCTCTTTGGTTTTACTTAAGTTTCTTATACTTTTCATACATTCAAATGCTATGCAAAACATTTTATGCAATTCCTTAATATCAACTTCGAATTAAAATTCTAAAATTCAGTATCTAACTAAATCTAATTTCTAGGATGTTACACATAATATATTTAAATTTAAAGTGGAAATATTTTATAATATTTATTCTTTTATAAAAAAATAATGTAATCAATTTAATGAAATTTAATATACCAGTCCAATTAATTTAATTTTATGATTATTTGAATTTAATAAATTAAATACTAATTTAATTTCAATTTATTTAATTAATAAATTATTAATCGATCCAGTTTTTAATTGGATTAAATTAAGGGGACATGGACACGTGTACAGTAGAGATAGGGTCCAAAGAGAGAAGGGGCTCACGTTAAAAAAAAAAAAATAATAAATAAATAAATAAATAAAAGAGAGCAAAGATCTGCGATGGCCACGTTCATTTGCTCTGTTGGTTTCTTATTACTACTACTACTTCTTTCCTCAATTAAACCAAATAAAAATTCCTTTTTATTTTTTTTTTCTTTAATTTCACCCATTTATTTCTTCTTGGAAATTACAGGTGTCTTAAAGCTATGTAAAATAATGAAATTTGAAATTTAAATTTTAAAAATTTAACGAGAAAGTGAAAATATCATATTTTTCACTAATCTTAAAAAGAGTATTGTAGACAATTGAATTAACTGTAATCCATTTAATGATCTAAAATATAATTTTGTCATTCTAACCAACTAAATTCTGACCATTAAATGTTTAGTTGATGTTATAATGGGGATGTGTTATTAAAGACTAATACAGTAATGTCACGTAAAAAACAAATAGTTGTGTCCATAAATAGTGGAGAGAGAAATTATTTACTTTATTTCAAAAACATTCGTCACTTTTTAAGAAAAAATTTAAAATTTTAGAATTTTTAAAAAGTATTTATTTATTTTTTTTAAATTTACCCTACATTAATTTATTCTTTTACTAAATAATTATATTAATTATTTTCATTTCTAGACATTAAAATAAAAAAATATTTGTATTTTTTAACTTTAAAATTATAATAATTTAATAACTTATTTAAAATAAATGTAGTAACTTTCTTTATTGAAATTTTATAGGAAAATGTGGTACATTTATATTCAAATTATCGTAATTAAGATTTTCAAATCCGATATGGTTATAAAATTGGTAAAGATAAAAAATCAAGAGTCAACCAGGATCGAACCAAAATTAAATAGTAATTAAATTAAATATATCATAAATATTATAGATAATATATTATAATTAATATTACCTATTAAAATCATGATAAATAAAAATATATTTAAATAAATATTAATTAATAAAAAAAAATTTAAATTATAATATTTATCTTAATTATATATATATATATATATATATATATATATATATATATATATATATATATATATAAAAGGTATATTAAATTTAATGGATATAATTTATTAAATAAATTAATAAATATAATTTGTCAAATTGTAATGATATTATTTTTATTTTTTATTTTCTTTAATTCTTAAAAAAAAAATGCTAACTTTTTTCAGGTACAAATTTGCAAAGCTATAAGCTAAAATTAATTTATTTATATAAACTCAAAACTTCAAATTAAATTAAAAATCTTTAGCAAAAAAATAAAAAATAAAAATAAAAATAATTTAAATTGGCCAATAATTTACAAGGGGATGCATTGGAAATTGAAGAATTCATGCATGGAAGCAACCACACAGCCCATTACAGATGGAGTCACTTCTTTCTATTTTTTTTTTCTCTCTTTCTTCATTCACTCCCTCACCTATAAAGCTATCCTTAAAACACTCTTGAGTTAAGCATTTTGATAGAAATACTTAGATAAGAGAAAAGAAAGTCTCCTTCTTTGACATGCATTTCTCGAAACTCTGGTCAGTACGTAAAAATCTCCTTTTTATTGTTTCTTTTTCTGGGGTTTCATTTCTTTTGCCATTTTTTCATCCTGTAATTCGAGATTTTTAGCTCAACAATTTTTTATTGGCTAATTTGACGAGAACCCATTTTCATAAACTTCACTGAAAATCTGAAATTGTCTTTCTTTTTCACATTTCAGAGAAACAGAGTAAATTGCAATGGCGGATTCTCAATTTACTCAGCCACCATTCATTGCCAGCACTGGAAATCGGAGTTTTTCTAATGCACCTCTCATTGACGTTGAGACTAAGTTTTTACCTTCGATCGATACTAAGTTTCACTATAACAGAGCTTGTTTAAAATGTCTAACAATTATACTTGATCAGTGTTTGATTATCATGGATAATGACGATATTCTTATTAATACTGCATTTGGAGTTCCCTCCTTGCCCACCGTCCCAATGAATAACTCAACTTTTACCACTGGCATGAGGATTTAATCTACATCACGTAGATGGCACACAAACTGCTCTGTCAGCTGTCTTGTCTGATCGAAATGCCTTGTCTGATCGAAATGCTCCCAATCTTGCATATCTCACATGGTTTCGTGAGGATCAGCTTGTTTTAAGTTGGACAATTTTTTCGGTTTCTGAAGGTGTCTTGGCTGCAAATTGTTAGAGCCGAAACAGCTATCAATGGGTGTACTGAACGTAAACATAGATATATTGTGAAAACAGGGTTGGCTCTACGTACTCGTGCTACTGTTCCTTTACAGCATTGAACTTCAGCATTTGATACAGCTGTTTCTATTATTAATCACCATCATACCCCATGCTTGCATAATCCTTCTCCATTGAAAATAGAAATTATGCTCAACAAGGAACATATGTGTTAACTTTTTAAATTCGAAGGAAAATACAAAAAATATTTTATAATTGCACGCATTTCACTTGGACTATTGAAATTATTTTAAGCAAAATGAGTTACGATATAAATCATATCAATTAATGATACTATAATCTATAATTAATTTAACATTATTAATTGATATATCATATTTTTATTAATTTAGTTTATGAGTGACGTGTTAAACTCAGTTTATTTAAAAATTTCTCTAATGAAATTTATTATATTAATAGCCAAGAACACGCAATTGAGCATAGTAGTATTTATCATTAGCATATAGATGTTGGTTTTTGACAAAATCCCACATCGGGATTTTAGGAAAATAGTAGGAGTCCTAAAGTTTATAAATAGACTCCTCCCCTCCCTTAGTAATCCATCCCAAAATTGTCCTTTCCTATATTTAGGCAATTTTATTTTTTCTCTCTCTTTTGTAATATTTCTTCAATTAGTGAAATATTATTTTAGTAGTGTCCGAGGACGTAGGCAAAATTAGCCGCACCTCGTTAAAATTCTGGTGTTCTCTTTATGTTATTTTGTATCTATTTAATAGCTATTGTCGGGTATAGTTGTAGTGAATTATTGTATTATTAAAATTACTTGTATTGGTTAAATTCTTTCTAGGAAAGTGGTTTTTAAGTTGGACCGTTGTGATCTCACCACTTACCTAGGAATTTTTCCTTTGGGTAATTTTTAGTTCAATCGTTCACACTCTAGTCACCTGGATAATAGTTCTCAAGGTGAATTTTGTTGTTATTGGTGGAAATTAACCCGAATTCCACAATAATTTGGTATCAGAGCTCTTGGTTTATTTTAGTATGCTCTGTGGTTGCGGCTTAGACTGATCTTCCACATCAGAAAAAATTTTCTTGGGCTAATTGGCATTCTGCATTGACAGCTATTAAATATAATTTGCAGCAGAAATGTCAGACAGTACAAAAGCATCCACATCTTCATCATCGTCAATTTTGGCAAGAACTACTGTAACAAATGCCAGATTTGCAGTGGAGATTTTTGATGGCACTAGTCATTTCGGCATGTGGCAAAATGAGGTTCTAGATGTTCTTTTTCAGTAAGGTCTAGATATTGCCATTGAAGAAGAGAAACCAGAGGAAGTTGAGGAGAAAGAATGGAAGACTATTAATAGATTGGCATGTGGTACAATTCGATCGTGTCTTTCTAGAGAGCAGAAATATGCATTTTAGAAAGAAACTTCTGCAAATAAATTGTGGAAGGCACTGGAGGAGAAGTTCTTAAAGAAAAGTAGTCAGAACAAACTCTATATGAAGAAGAGATTGTTTCGCTTCAATTATGTACCCGATACCACTATGAATGATCACATTACCAGCTTTAATCAGCTGGTGACTGATTTGATGGATATGGATGTGACTTTTAATGATGAAGATCTGGCTCTGATGTTGGTGGGATCGCTTCCTGATGAGTTTGAGTACCTTGAAACTACTCTACTTCATGGAAAGGTTGCTGTGTCTCTCAGTGAAGTAATTGCTGCCTTATGTAGTTATGAATTGAGAAAGAAAGAAAAGCAAGAAAATACAAGTGTAGAAGCTGAAGCTCTTGTTGTT
The DNA here is from genome assembly GCA_947687605.1 of Reutealis trisperma. NCBI lineage: Eukaryota > Viridiplantae > Streptophyta > Magnoliopsida > Malpighiales > Euphorbiaceae > Reutealis > Reutealis trisperma. The sequence continues at coordinate 660,680 of CANTUT010000194.1, forward strand.
AGAGGCCGTTCGCAGAGCCAGAATAAAGGAAGGAGAGGGAGATCAAAGTCAAAATCCAGACTGAGTAAAAATGAATATGCCTTTTGTCGAGGAAAGGGGCACTGGAAGAAAGATTGTCCCAAGCTAAAGAATAAAGGCAAACCTGAAAAGGGAAAGGCTGTCTCAGAGTCAAATGTAGCTGAGTATGATGAAGCAGATTCAGACTTCTCATGTGCTGCTACACCATCAACCAGTAGTTCTAGCTCATGGTTGCTAGATTCAGCTTGTAGCCACCATATGACCCCAAATAGAGAATGGTTCTTTGATTTTAAAGAACTAAAAGGTGGAGTTGTCTACACAACAAATAATTCCCCTCTTGACACACATGGGATTGGTTCAATTCACTTGAGGAATCAGGATGGATCAATCAGAACCTTAACAAGTGTTCATTATGTGCCAGATTTAATGAGAAATCTCATCTCTGTGGGAACCTTAGAGTTAAAAGGTTTTAGAAGTAAGAGCGAAGGATGGGATAATGAGGATTATCTCTGGAGCACTTGTGATAATGAGGGAAATTCAAAAAAGAAATAATGTGTATTACTTTCTGGGTAGTACAACTGTTGGGACAGCAGCAGTAACAGTTTCTACTAATGATCAAGAGTCAGAAGCAACCAGGTTATGACATATGCGTTTGGGGCATGCTGGAGAAGAATCCTTGAAATTACTAACAGATCAAGGATTATTGAAAGGAGCACGGGCTTGCAAATTGAATTTTTGTGAGCATTGCATTAAAGGGAAGAAGACAAGGGTGAAATTTGGAACAACAATCCATGATACTGAGGGTATTTTGGATTATGTTCATTCAGATGTATGGGGGCCTTCCAATACAACTTCTTTAGGAGGAAAACACTATTATGTTACCTTTGTTGATGATTTTTCCCGAAGAGTTTGGGTGTATACGATGAAGACGAAGGATGAGGTGTTGAGAATTTTCCTTAAATGGAAAAAGATGATAGAGACTCAAACAAGTAGAAAAGTCAAACGTCTACGAACAGACAATGGTGGAGAGTTAAAAAATGATCCTTTTTTTGAAAGTTTGTGAACATGAAGGTATTGTCAGGCACTTCACCGTCAGAAATACACCACAACAGAATGGGGTGGCTGAGCGTATGAACCGGGCATTGTTGGAGAAGGTTCGGTGTATGTTGTCCAATGCTGGGTTGGGCAAAGAATTTTGGGCTGAGGCTTTGGTATATGCTTGTCACCTTGTCAACTGTTTACCATCGACTGCTATTGGTGGTAAGACACCATTGGAGAAATGGTTTGGAAAACCTGCTACAGATTATGGTTCCTTACATGTATTTGGTTCCACTGGATATTATCATGTTGAGAAGTCAAAGCTGGATCTAAGAGCAAAGAAGGCAATATTTATGGGGATCACATCTGGTGTAAAAGGCTATCGTCTTTGGTGTCCAGAGACAAAGAAAGTAATCTTTAGCAGGGATGTTACCTTTGATGAATCTATCATGTTGAGAAAGGTAACTGATGAATAGACAGATGGTACTCCACAGCAGGTGGAGGGTACTTCCAAACAGGTGAAGTTTGATAGTAACAGAATTGTCCCAGCCAATAAAGAAACTGATGATGACTCTCCTATGGTAGAAGAAGAGTCAAATGAAGAAGAGGTTCAGACCCAAGAACCTCCACAGCAACATGAATCAATTGCATTAAGAAAAGGAAAGAGGACCATTAGACAACCTGCTCGTTATGCTGATATGGTCTCTTTTGCATCACCAATTGCAATCGATGATGTTCCTACCACTTTTAATGAAGCAGTTCAAAGTTCAGAATAGAAAAAGTGGAGGATCGCCATGAATGAAGAAATGCAGTCCCTTCAAAAGAATCAGACATGGAAACTAGCTAGTCTTTCGAAGAGAAAGAAGGCAATTGGGTGCAAATGGGTATATGCAAAGAAAGATGGATTTCCTGACAAGAATAATGTTCGCTACAAAACAAGATTGTTGGCTAAAGGCTATGCTCAAACGGAGGGAGTTGATTATAATGAAGTATTTTCTCCAGTTGTCAAGCATTCCTCCATCAGAATCTTATTGGCTTTGGTAACACAGTTGGATTTGGAACTAGTTCAGATGGATGTAAAAACTGCATTTTTACATGGAGACTTGGATGAGGAAATCTACATGACTCAGCCAGATGGATTCAAAGTTGCTGGAAAAGAAAAGATGGTATGCAAATTGGAAAAATCGCTGTATGGATTGAAGCAATCTCCAAGGCAGTGGTACAAGCAATTTGATAAGTTTATGATAGGGCAGAAGTATACGAGAAGCAAATATGATCATTGTGTGTATTTACGTAAGCTACAAGATGGATCCTTTATATCTCTTCTTCTTTATGTTGATGATATGTTGATAGCTTCCAAGAGTCAGACAGAAATTGAGAAATTAAAGACTCAATTGAACAGGGAGTTTGAGATGAAGGACCTCGGTGAAGCAAAGAAGATTCTTGGCATAGAGATTTCAAGAGATAAGAAATTGGGGAGGCTTTGTTTGTCTCAAAAAGAATATTTAAGGAAGGTACTAAAACATTTTGGCATGAATGAGAAGTCAAAACCAGTTAGTACACCACTTGCTCCTCATTTCAAGCTTAGTGCATCCATGTCACCAAAGAATGATGCAGAACGGTAATACATGTCAAAAGTACCATATGCAAGTGCTGTTGGTAGTTTGATGTATGCAATGGTGTGTACGAGACCCGATATTTCACAAGCAGTTGGGGTTGTAAGCAAGTATATGCATGATCCTAGAAAGGAGCATTGGCAAGCTGTGAAATGGATTCTACGATATATTCTGAACACCGTAGATGTTGGTTTGGTATTTCAGCAGGACAAGCAAGAAAGTCAGTACGTAGTTGGGTATTGTGATTCTGACTACGCAGGTGATTTGGACAAACGTCGATCAACTACTGGTTATGTGTTTACTTTTGCAAAGGCACCGGTTAGTTGGAAGTCCACTTTACAGTCAACAATGGCTTTGTCTACTACAGAAGCAGAGTATATGGCAGTTATAGAAGCTGTGAAGGAGGCAATTTGGCTTCAAGGGTTGCTTAGTGAACTGGAAATTGTACAGAAGCACATCAAAGTGCATTGTGATAGTCAGAGTGCTATTCACTTAGCAAAGAACCAGGTTTATCATGTAAGGACGAAGCACATTGATGTTCGATATCACTTTGTACGAGAGATTCTAGAAGAAGGTGGAATCATAATCCAGAAAATTCGGACCACTGAAAATCCGGCTAATATGATGACAAAAGTGGTGACTGCAGTCAAGTTTCAACATTGTTTGGACTTGATCAATATTGTTAAAATTTAAATTGAGAATTGTATACATTACTGAAGGTAGCAGTTTGTGAGAAAATTGTATGGGATTTTGCTAAGGTGGAGATTTGTTGGTTTTTGACAAAATCACACATCGGGATTTTAGGAAAATGGGAGGAGTCCTAAAGCTTATAAATAGACTCCTCCCCTCCCTTAGTAATCCATCCCAAAATTGCCCTTTCCTATATTTAGGCAATTTTATTTTTTCTCTCTCTTTTGTAATATTTTTTCAATTAGTGAAATATTATTTTGGTAGTGTCCGAGGACGTAGGCAAAATTAGCCGAACCTCGTTAAAATTCTGGTGTTCTCTTTATGTTATTTTATGTCTATTTAATAGCTATTGTCGGGTATAGTTGTAGTGAATTATTGTGCTATTAAAATTACTTGTATTGGTTAAATTCTGTATAGGAAAGTGGTTTTTAAGTTGGACCGTTGTGACCTCACCACTTACCTGGGAATTTTTCCTTTGGGTGATTTTTAGTTCAATCGTTCACACTCTAGTCATCTGGATAATAGTTATCAAGGTGAATTTTGTTGTTATTGGTGGAAATTAACCCGAATTCCATAACAATAGATACTTATATAGAGATAAGATATACAGTTCAAGAGATGTTAAATTACAAATTACAAAATTAAGATAAAGTTAATTTTAATTAGTTACAACATATAATTGATTATTTATCTTTTCAGAATATATAAAGCTACCTGTAGATACCCAATTTTTTTGGGCGGCAAATTTAAATTTTTATATATTATTTTTACATCAATGATTAATTTATTGATGTATGTTTAAAATCCTTTAATTTCTTTATTTTTACATCAATGATTAATTTATTAATGTATGTTTAAAATCCTTTAATTTCTTTTCATAGTAAAAGAAGTAATAAAAATAGATAAACTAAATAAACAAATAAATAAAGCATTTTTACTCAAGCATGTGATCAAAAGAATTAATAGTATATACTAAACAAAAATTTAATTGCATCATTAGGCAAAAATAAAAATAATAAAAAGAATGAAAATTTTAAACATGTAATTACAAAATAAGACCAAACAAAGAGAAATTTTTAGGTAGGCTACTAATTCCACCATCTCACTCATGATAAACTAATTCAATAAAAATAAGATACGTTAACTTTAATCTATTTAATTAATCTTTGAGTGAAGTGATAGATTTGGTTTACTTAAAAATTTCTCCTTACATATGAAATTTCAACCTTCCATATGCCCAAGTCCCTATAAAAAGATGAAAAATTATATAATACAACCATGATTTTAACTCAGCAATTCTAGTTGGAATAACAAGCTAATAATAAAATATCACGGGCTTAAAAAAATATGTTAAAAAAAATTTACATTCATGCTAAAATGTGAAAAAAAAGTGTTATATGAAACTAAAAAACTATCAATTCATTCATTCATTCATGTGTTTTTATTTTATTTACTTGTTATTCCAACTAGAACTAGTGAATTGAAATTACTGTTATATTATATAATTTCTCCAAAAAGACAGCGAAGGAGAAATATATTTTTAGGTTCTCTTTCACTTTGCTTACACCATGAACGTTGTAGTTTTGGAAGAACTGTAGAACAATTGGTTTTTTATGGTGAAGCGGGTTTGTTTGGTCAAAAGGGCATAAGAAGCATCGTTCTTTTTCGGGCTAGCTCATTCAGGAATGCGGCAGCCCAGGGGTAATATTTTTTGTGTTAGCTCATTCTTGTATTTAAGGTCCAAGTATCATTCACTATTATAGTTGATATTATGATTAGTTTTATTTTTGTGTTGCCAACATTTTCTTTGGGCTTTAAATGTTTGAAGCTCTTTTCTTTCGCTCCATAACAATAATACTTACATTTTAATGGTTAATGATAATAATAACAATATAAGGAGATCAGAAATTAATAAAATAATAGAAGAAAATACAAAAAATATAATATGTTTTCACCCATTTTTTACTTTCGAGTTTGTCAAAATTTTTTGACAAGATTATATATAGAATTTGCACCGTAAGCAATTTAATACACATCCCTAATATTGCTACGAGTCTGCATATGTAACACAAATGAACTACATTTTTCTATTTTTTAATAATATAATATACCTACATGGATAAATGAAAATCCATATGAATTATCAGTAGGCTTGATGGTGGATTGGGCTACAAACCATAATTAATGAAGAAAATTATGGGTTGAATTTTGAAAAATTTAATATTTTCTAAATCCATTCTTGATCCATTAATATATCTAGTGATGTACTTAAAGACGAATTTCGATCCTTAATACAATCTTAGGGTGATCCATCGATTTTCAAAATCTGTAAAATAGAAGGATTAGAGAGCCTATATAATTTGCCTAGAAGAATATTCCGATACTTAAATTAGAAAAGTGATTTAGAGAAAATAAAGACAACTTAAGGTGCTTAGAATATGTTACTCGTCTTGCGAAAAAAATAAAGCTATTTATATGAGGTAATTTAGGGATTCGAGTTTCTCTTGGAAGCGATTCTTATGTTACAGTGTTATACTTGAAAAAGAATTTGGAGAAGATCCTGTATGATTGTGATATGGAGTTCTAGACTTCTAAGTACTAGTTGGACAATGGAGAGGAGGCGTGCAAGAAAAGTAATCTTTTGGTGGTGTCCACGGTTCGGTTAGACGAACCATAGATTATTGCGAGGTGATTTGTCCATATTAATATGTCTAGTAATTAGTATTAAAAAAATTCAAAAATTAAAAATCAGGACTTGAAAGTTCTCTGCCTCATTTGGATCATCTCCAATCGATGCCATAACTGGATCATCTTCGGTTGAAGCCCAATTGTTGCCTTGAAGATCATCCATTACTGGTTCGTCTCTGATTGAAGCCCAGCAGTTGCAACTGTTGCCTCAAGCACTGGAGTTGCCGCTCCTTGCTTGCTTAAGCCTCCACCAATCGGATTTCAAGATTGCCGAAAGTGCATCCTTCTCTTTTTCGCGATTCATCATTGGTGAGCTTGTTGCCGTGCTAATCTCCAACGTTTAGGCTTGCACAACAATCCAACATCACAGGCCATGGTCATTGCTGAAACCGCCGGTCGAAGCTCAAATGAGCTTGTGAACACAGCCTAATTGCGAGCCCAGATCATAACGCCATCAGCGATCGTCGCTAAAACTTCAAACTAAGCATTAAATATTGGAAAATGGAAATACATATTAAGAAATTAAAGGTAGAATTGTCTTGTAAAATATTATTGCTTTGATCATATATACGTGAGGTCTTGCCCGAATACTTCTCCCTCACTCAGGAAATTACCTTAAACAAAGGCGAGCGATTAAGAAGCCACGAAATGAGTTTCGATGCTCATGATTGAAACGGATATCATTCAAAAAAATTTTGATTTTGAAAAGTAATTTTAGAAGTCATTACCCTAATTTATTTTTAAAATGAAAAATTAAGAAAAATCCATTTTATGACTCTAATTCATTAATTTCTTAATTAATTTACCCAAAGATAAAATCACTAGTTTCGAATCAGGTTGAGCTCAGAGACTAGATTTTTTTATTTTTAATAATCTCGACTTGGCTTTTAAGTTTAATTTGACTTAGAAAAAGTGATTTCATAAACGATAAGTATTAAATGACAATTATAAAAATACATAAATACGCCATAATATGAATGTATTGTATAAATATTAGTGCTAAGGAAAGAGCATTTAAGAAAATCATTCACAAATTAACAAGAGTATTCTCTCTAGTCCTTACGGATGCTAGGAGAATCACATAATCGCTCTTTAATTCTAAAATAATTAACTAAATACATTAATTAAAAATGAGATGTCATTATTGTTTATTGAATTATTGAAGGACCACTTGGGTTTAACTATTTATTGAATTATCAAGAGACCACTTGGATCTAATTATTGTTATTGTTCCTACTAAGCGATTGACCGAGCCATTGACTATATATATGACAGAACACCTATACTAATGGGAGATATACCATTAGGCCGTGTGTACCAGTAACCCAACTGCTAGAGTCAAATATGTCAGTGTCCTACCTAGAGAGGGCTATGTGCTCTAGGCATATGCTCAGCCAAGCATACATAATGAAAATGGAGAAGTTACTGCCCTAATTGATAAGTTATGATATAATATGATATGATATGATTGGTTCTGTCTCTTTGGTGCCATTTCTCCTAGGTACATATATATTATTGTTTCTTAACCCATTTTGTTATATATGTCATTGTTCAGCCACCAGGTATGGTTATATTTCATAATTAATTGAATTGAAGGTTCACCCTTCTTTATTATGGATTTTTTTTAGGTACTAGAATAGAGCAGGCTAGATATAGAGAAAATTGAGTTTTTGTAATCCTTTTCTCTACAAGAAGCTAATTATGTAATAATTTAAATTACTTTATTTTGTTTCAAGTATATATGTTACTCTAAGTACTCCATAGTAGTTAAAGTGATTTGGAGATATTTATTGTGTTAATTAAATTATTATGGAACATATGCATATTTTAGAATTGATTTTTAAGTTGATTCAGGGAGTTTATTAATATTATTAGATTTTACGGGTGAATGATAGTTTTAAATTTACCTTTACTCTAAAATTGTCGCATCTCCGAGAAATTGGGGTGTGACATACAAATTGTGAACTTCCGTTATGGAAAGTACACAATTTATAGATAATCTAGACTAGTTTGTAGACTTTTTCTCAATTTTATTGATTGAATCAGCCATATCAGTTTGAATTTTAGAACAGAGTTTTAGCCTAAAATATCATTTTTTTAAAAATTCATTTTACATTTAAAAAAGAAAAAAATGTTTCTTTTCTCAAATTAATTTTTATTTGATGTCTATGGTTATGCTTCTTTAAAAATGATAAATAATTATTAAAATATTTTTAATAATATTAAAATTAAATATAATTTTTAATTAATAATATTTAATTTATAAAACATTAAAATATAAAATATAAAAAATCATTTTTGATATTAAGTTGATTGGATTAAAAATATAATCCCACTTCTATAAAAAAAATTAATTATTTTTAAAATACATTAAAATATAAAATATAAAAATTAAAATTTTAATTAAAAAGTGAGTCCTACATTATTTTGGTGCTATTTCATGTCCGAGAAAAATATTTTTTTTAATTTATATTGTTCATTAAATGATTAAATATTAATGATATTAGTGAATTTAGTATTAACATGTTTAATAAAAAAATTCATAAAATATTTAATTGTCAAAAAAACCATAGACCGAATTAAAAATACCTCAAATCACAATATAAATTTATCACTGAATTTGAATACTGCCTAAAGAGGTGGGAATAAACTGAAATAAAAAATATTAAATTGAAAAAAAAAAAGTGTTCATTGTTGGAGAAAATGGGATAAAGAAAATCCTACATCGGAAAAGAAAACAAACATAAAGGATACATAATAGTGAGGAGAAATCAACTAAAATGGTTTAAGCCATTTTGGTGGAGGTGACCTAATTTAAGTTCAATTGTGTTGAATATTGGGCATATGAGTTTTGTGAATTGAAATCCAATTGGAGATGAAGATCTTGCTTAATTGGTGGAAGAAGTCCAATACTCATATGCCCAATATTCAACACAAAAATACGTGAAACCCATGATCTTAAAAAATTTAGTATGATATCATAGTTCACCAGTACCCTAACAGTCCAAAAAGATCATGAGACCCGTGTGGAGAAAAATAATGAATAATCATGGAGTAAAAATTAGAGCAAAACTAGTGACCAACCCTCAAAGTTCAAGAAAAATTAGAATAAGACTGAAAATCTATCATCTGAGCCAATAGGAGTTAAGAATGGATAATAGTGCTCTGAGTCCAAGAAAATAAGTGATAATTAGGCTTTCAAGAAATAGGTTCAAGCCCAGTTGCTATTAAGGGGGGATTATTGAAGAAAATGGGATAAAGAAAATTCCACATCGGGAAAAGAAAAGAAACATAAAGGGCATATGATAGTAAGGAGAAATCAAATAAAGCCATTTTGGTGGAGGTGATCCAATTCCAGCCCACTTGACAGTTGAAATCCAATTGAAGATGGAGATTTTGAAGCCCAATTGGTGGAAGAAGCCTAACACTCATATGTTCAATATTCAGCACAAAAGCAAGTGAAGCCCATATATATATATATATATATATATATATATATATATATATATATATATATATATATATTTCACATATATAATAAATTTATATTTGTATTTTAAATTACTATATGTTAAACACAATTTGTAGTATTTAAATTATGATTGACATGTTCCTTTACTGGCTTATATATATATATATATATATATATAAAGGAGGGCAAAAAGCCACAAAAAGAAAACTTAAAAAAAAAAAGAAATTAGAGCATTGTAGCTTTGATTTATCTGCACCAAGCAATTCTCATAAAATCATTATTCAAAAATATTCTCACACCAGCATAAGGATAAAAAATTTCATGAAAACCGTTGGAAAAATAGGGAGCTTCATTCTCTAATCTATCAGCAATCTAGTTAGTTTCACGATCAGCATGACGAACCAACACCATGTAGTTTCTCTTTAGAAAATCCAAATATGCCTCGGCCAGATTCCCATGAACCAATTGCATTTACTCATCTTGCTAAGCCACCACCAAGCTAGAATCAGCTTTCTGCTACAACAATTTGACAATTTACCGACAAAAAAAAAATTAGTTGCTATTAACTGACTACATATGGCTAAAAAAAAAAAATAATAATATCTATCAACAAATTTATTGACTAAATATAATTGCTAAAATTTAACGACTAAAATTTTAGTTGGTAAATAATGCACAGAAAAGAACACCGAAAATATTTTTAGTTTACGTACAATTTATCAAATATTTCACATAATGTGTAAAAGAGACACCATATTTTGAGTTGCCAAATTTACCGATAAAAAGTTTTATCAATAATAAAAAACCAAAGTAAATACCGATTAAAAATCTTGTCGGTATTTATAGAATATAAAGATGAAACTAGTTTTCTCTTTATTTATCAACTGAAATATTACCGATTAAACATATGGTCGGTAAATATTGCCAATTATATAGAAACTAATTATTTAGTCGCTAATTTGATGCTAAACGGCACCGTTTACTTGAGTTATACAACTCAACCTTTAACCTAATTGACAGAAAGACACATTAGAAGTCCCAAGCCACAAGTCCCGCCCACTTTCTGATTGACGAATTGACGAATGCCGCTCCTCCAAGCAAGAGAAAGGCCTTACAACACCGCCCATGGCTCCGCAGCTACAGCACTACATGGACAAATGTTGATAACAAACCCAACATCCCAATTACTATTATTATCTCTAATCACCCCTTCACCACTAGCCTACATATTCAAACCTTTACTACACCCATCAATATTCAGAGTATACACCCTTCATTAGGAAACTCCTATCTAACCTTTCTTTCCTCACGAAGCACATTGGTAACCATAGAAAATTTATGAGACTTCATTGCCTTAACAATTTCTTTGAATGAATTGTTAAGCCAACTAAGCTTAAAACCCACATTCACAACTAAACATGGGCAACTGTTTGAAATTGTCATTTTCAGTTCAGTCTGGTCCAATTTTAATTTTTCTAAGTTTGATTTCAGTTCACAATTCATATAGTTTCAGTTCCAGTTCGAATACGGTTACAATTTCAATTCCAATTTGAATAATTTAAAATAATTATAAAAACCAATATGAAGAATTATGGAGTTCAAATTATTTTCATTTTAAAAAACTAAAATATTAATGTGTTATTAAAATTTTAAGTTCTTTTGAATTTTGAACTAACTTAAAAATAATTGTTTTAATATATATAAAATAATATAATTTACAATACATTAATTAAATGATTTAAGACCGTAATGAGTTAATTAAAAATAAATAAAATAAATAAAGCCACTTATAATTTTTTATAATAACTAATTATTTTAAAAATAAATTAAAAAATGTTTAGACTTATTTTTTAAAATCCTATTTATAATTTCATATTTTTGCAATCCATCTATATATATAATTTTTTTTATAAGATTTGAATGATATAATTCGGTTTGATTCTAATTTTTTTTTTATCCCCATAATTCTTAATTTGTCTTTTAATAGTCTGATTTTAAATTAAATCCGGATCGATTCAAGTCCAATTCACAGTTCAAACTCATATTTTACCCATATTTATTGACAACATGCGAATTGAAAGTTGTGTGGCATCTCCACCTCCACAGCCACCATAAAGCTTCAGCCAAAAACGAAAAAAAAAAACACCGTCCCCCCCTCCATACACCAGCTAGGCTTAACAACTGATTTTAATTCTTACCTTTCCATTCTTATTATTTAATTCAAGTAATCAAACGGGACATGGTGATATTTGACGTTCTACAATATGATACTAAAATCTTACTAAATTATAAAAGTTTATTAATTAATTATAACAACTACTAATAATGATCCATTATTGGTTATCATGATAACTAAATAAAAATGACGTGGAAGAAAATAGACCACAAGTGCCGAGGGTAGATGGTCTCTATCAAACAATTAAACAATTAATCATTTGAATTCCTAATGTTTGAAATTTAGGTTAATTAATGAATTTGAATTTATTATTCTGATCGCTTTGACTAGTTTGACTCGGTAAAAATTTATCAATTTATTTTTATTATTATTTAATTCTTAATATTTAATCTAATTACTGATTTCAATTGTTCTTTCTCATAGATTAATTAAATAATATCTCATTTTATTTCTGTTAATAAATTAATTAAAAAGTTAAAAAATAATAATTTACATATAATTAAGATGTTCTAAAAAAAAATAGAAGTTAAATATTCTCTCCCTCTCAAAAAGGTTGTTCACTTTTTTTTCTCACATAACTTAAGAAAATATCATTAATTGCTTGCTAACTTATAAATTTTATTATATTTTTTCACATACATCATTACATATATTCATTTATTACTATTTTTATTATTAATATTGAGAATACACTTTTTAATTAATAAAAATAAAATAGATAAATATTTATAATTATTTTTAGAGTGAATAAATATTTTAAAATATTTAAAAAAAATAATAAATAATTTTTTTAAAACGGAGAGAGTATATACAGTACGAGCTTGCAACTAATTAGGTACTAATAACATTTAATTTTCAAAATTTTCATGTCTGGACAAAAAAAAAAAAAAAATGAAGATTTTTCGGTGGAGTTTTCCAGTGGACAACCCCTTCTCTCTCCTTCCCATTTATGTTTTTCTCTTCCTTGGGCATAGTTGTCCCTCACCTTATTATCATTGTTATTGAATACTAAATTGAATTCTCGTTATTATTATTATTCAATACGCTCATGAGAGAGAAAAGCCGAAGTAATCAAATACATGGCCAAAAAAAAAATACTCGTCATCGTTAACATACTGGTTCATATTATCTAACATGATCTCAACCAAAAAACTTGCTACCTATTCAATAAATTAAATTAATTTCATATTTTTTCTCTTAATAAATAAAAATAAAATAAATTTGTATGTTATTAATTACTAATTAAAATTAAAAGTAAATTTCTTTTACATATAAAAATCTGTCATGACTTAAAATTTATTGTTTTAATTTCAATTTTGAAGAGATTATATATATATATATATATATATATATATATATATATATATATATATATATATATATATATATATATATATATATATATATATATATATATATATATATATATATATATATATATATATATATATTGTGAATAACAACAATTTTTTATTTTTAATAATTTAATATAAGACTTTTAACAATTTATTTTTTACGTGAATAATAGAATATGTCAAAACTTGTTAGTGTAAGGCTTTTATTTTTCTCACTAGAAATTTTCACAATTTGATAACAAAATTTATAATTTTTCTCAATTCATAATTTAACAATGAAAAATATATAAAATATTTTTATAATTTAACAATGAAAATTTTTTCCATCTCAATATAAATAATAAAAAAAAATTGAGTTATTTCCTTCTCGATTTAATAAAAAATCTCAAAATTAAAAAAAAAATGATTATGCAAATATATAGAAAGATTGAAGAATGACACAAAATAATTTCAACAAAATTAATTAGAATTTTTTCATCCTCAAATCATTCTTTTAGTCATTTAAGTCAGATTTGTTTAACGTCTTCAAAGCCGATATAAGAACTTTTGTGTTCAAATGGTAGTGACCTGAAGCAAGACATTAAAGAGCATAATGAATAAGCAAATGAGCAGCAATATATTTAGGCCACTGACAGGCATATATCATCAAATAAAATAAATTAAGTTTGTTAAAGTTAAAAAATATTCATCAACCATCAGACAACATGTTAGAAGAATAATATTATCACGATTCAACTTAGGAGCCGCAATGATTTTAGGGTTTAGATAATTATAAGGCCACCGAAAATCTGTAAAATTCATACCTGTTACTCCAATATGATATCATGTTATCTAAACCATAACATCACATTATGCCCAACATCAGAACCTGAACAAATCTCATAATCATATACATCATACTTAGCATCAATAGTCATCATCATCATCATACAATCATTTTTAGATACAAGGGAAAGTCCAATAATACCTTATCAACACATAAACATATAGCATATATGCTTATGACTTTCAATGACTACAAAGTATCTAAAGATATAAACATTGAAACTGAACATTAATATATATCATAAAGCATAAACATATACCGTTAGCATAATTAGCATTATTCCTAATTAGATGTATATTCCTAATTAGTTATATATTTCTAGTTAGATGTATTTATTGCTAACTAGGAATCCTTATCAATTATTGATTAGTATCCTAACTCTATTATAAATAGATTGTAACCTATTGTAAACAAACATATACAGAAATACTATTCTCTATTCTCTCCCAATTTATCTTCTTTATATTTCTGTAACATGGTATCAGAGCCTCTGCTCTAAAATTTTGTTTGAATTAATTAGCCAATTTCCAACATCTGAAATTATGTCTTAAAAAAATCTCAAATATTTTTCTTTCACAAATTATTGTTCTTCTCATTAATGTTTTTTTTTTTTGGTAAAGCTATCTTATCATTAAAAATCATCCCGTTTATCCCCTCTGATGCCATTCTGTTATGCACCTGGATATGTGTACTATTACGCATCCTGATTCTATGCTCTAATTTTGCACTTTGATTTTGCGATTCCTCACTCTGGTTCCGCACTCTAGTTGGCAAGCTCAAACTGATACTTTGTCATCTTGAGTTTAAGGGGAGATGTTAGGATAATTAGCATTATTCCTAATTAGATATATATTCCTAATGAGTTATACATTTCTAGTTAGATGTATATTCTTAATTAGAAATCCTTATCCTTTCCTAATTACATATTGTAAACAAACATATACAAAAATACTATTTCCTCTTAATTTCTCTTTTCTATATTTCTATAACATATAAATTGTACTTTATGATGGAGATGGAAGATCAAGAAAGCACTATATACCTCATTCTATTAGTTATACTCTATAATCTATAACTTGAAATCTACAGATGATGTCATGAGTCGTCAACTCAATAAGTTCATAAAATGCACATACATGATGAAGTTTACAATGAGTCAATGGATCAATGGATCAATGAACAATAGGTCATATATATATATATATTAAAAAAATGGTTCACATGAACTGATACATATCAGTATATCATAGGTTTCAATAAACATTATACATATGTGTCATGAGTGAATGGCACCAAAACATAGGAATATAATAACAATCTGTCAATTATTCTTTCATCAATCACCTCATGGGGATGACTAGACCACCGTCCCCACGGTAGTAATATATCATATTTTATATGCATTTTGTAAATACACACATAGAGTACTGCCCTCTCTAGATAATGTGCATTCTTTAAATACACGCCTAGGATACTACCCTTCTCAGGTAAGGCATCACCAAGTGCACAAATTTAATTAATTTTGTCCCATTAGAAAGGAGTTTTGTTACTCAAAATCTTGGGCTTGGTCATGGTTCAATGAAACCATATCATAAACATCAATAGATTAGCGCAAATGGCTGTAATGAAATCATTAATACTTGAAATAGGTCTTTGGCCTAAGTGGCCTCATTAAGTTCATACAATGGTTCTTCAATTTGAATAGCCTTGGTATTTAACAAACAATGGAACCCTAGCCTAAGTGGCTTCGGCAATATCAATGGTCAATTTACTTTTACAATTAGCTTTAGTCCGAAAGACCTCATAAACAAAATGCAGTGTACAATAAATAATAGAATAGAAAGAATTACATGCATGCACTTCATAACTTATCTCTATCATTATATCCTTTCAATTAGTTTTAATCATCTCAATAGCATATAGGTCATCAATTTCTCTGCTTGTCTAAGTCTAGATAGAAAATGTGCAATCATTTATAAACTATCATTTTAGGACTTTAATTATATAACTTAATTCCATAATTAACTTTATAAATATCTTAATTCTTAAGTTATGCTAACTATTCTAGCTCAATATTGACTTAATCATGCAAAATCATTCAATTAAACATCTATAAAAATTTCTAGACTGTCAAATGACAATCACCAGAGGATCATAAGAAAACTATCATTGGCAGCCATTGCCAGTAAAACAAGTATCCATAGATTCATCTCAAAATAGGAAATTCAAAATATATATCACTTTCCTTCACTAGCTAAAGATTGTCGGAGATTGTGTTCGTAGTCTCGATCTTCATCGGATTCCAGTAAAAAATGAAACTCAATTATTTTAGGTAAAAGGTATCAAATGAAAGCTTGAAAAATGAGGAGTCCAACTGTACAAACCTCATAAAAACGATGGTCAAAATCAATTGAATAGCTAAGGAAGTTCTCTTTGGCGGTTTGGTCAAATGGCGAGTGTGGCTTTCTCTAGTTGCTATTGGCGGCAAAACTTGGTCGAGTGACTAGTCAACAGCTTGACTTCCTCCCTAGCCAACGTATGTCTCTTTCTTGTCACAAAACGATGGCATTTTGACAAAGCAACAGCCACATCTCTCTCTTTATCTCTCTATGATGTTCTCCTCAGCCAGCCAAAACCATTTAAATTGATTAGTCCCTTATGGACCAATCAACAATTGTATAAAATAAATAATTACACTTTCTTTTTATTAACAATATAATTTTTAACATTAAAGAAAAATTCAGGTTATGGCAGGTCAAAATTTTTTTTATCAAACAAGAGTGCAAAAGTTCTACACAAAAACTATATAAAAAATTTGAAAATTTACTATTTAGTCCCTGATATTTGACCTAACTAAATAACTCATTTTTCTTTTTTGAAAAATAATTAATTAATCCCTCAGTTTTGGTTCTGTTAGACTATTTATTCTTTCCGTCCAGTTTTTATACTTTTTCTATTAAATTTTGCATGGAAATATAGAAATACCCTTGTATATATAGTAAAGATAATTTTATTTTATTTTTAAACATAAAAAATTTAAATTGATAAAAGTAAATAATATTTGTATAATAATTATATTTAATATCATCAAATTATAAAATTATTTATTATTATATAATTCTATAATTATTGTTTAATTTTATTAATTTGAATTTTTTATTTTAAATAATAAAATTATATTTATATTTTTTATATATATACAAAAGTATTTTAGCCATTTTTGCTTAAATTTAATAGAAAAAAGTAAAAAAATTAGACGACAAGAATAAATAGTATAAATAAACATATTACATATATTAAAATATATTTATATTATATATATTTATTAAATAAACATATATTAAAAATTTACTTGAATTTTATCTCAAATTTATGCAAAAAAAAAAAAAAAAAAAAGAGAGAGAGAGAAACCAATGCTAGCTCAAACTGACGAATCAAATCAAATCGAATTAAACTTTTTTTATTCGACTTTCACTTTAAGTTTGGTTCAATTCGATTTGATGAAAATATAATTTTTAATTTTTGGTTTATTTCAGTTTTAAATTGAACAAATCGTTTGCTCACTGTTATTTAAGAAAATGAAAAATTCTGCAGATAAATTGAAAAAAAGTTTTTGAATTTTTGCAATTATAAAGAATGACTTTTCATTAATTATAAATTTTTTTTAATTCTTCACAAATTTGGATTTTCTAAAATTATAAAGAGTGGCATTTTATTAACTATAAAACTTTTTAATTTACCTTTTGTAGCATTCAAAAGAGAGAAATTAAAATTTATTTAATTGGCTTAATCTATTGAATAAGTAATAAGTTTTCGATTAAAAAATTAGATAATATAAAATAATAGAATAGGTATAATTTAAAAAAGTGTTAAATGGTGGATATTGCCAGCATTCTCATTAAATTTTCTAATTCCGCCAGCAAGTATTTACCCCCATCTATTAATATATATATAAAAGCCTTCCAGACGTTTTACAGTGCAGATTATAATTGAATTTTGACTCAATTTGGACTGGGTGATTGACTCTTTTGCCCCGATTCCCCTTAACTCTGATAAGAAACAGCATCGTTTTATGGGTTAGCAAAGTAAATGACACTCATTAGCCTGTTGATTTACTTATTTGTCCCTAAATTTTCTTCATCCTGTGGAAAACGACATTGTTTGATGTGTTTGGAAAATAAGCAACAAAAGGTAGGATTGTCATTTTCACATGCATATATAATGTTGTCTTTAAACCCTAAATTCATCCCTTCCTATCTTCTTTGTTCTTCTCCGCCGCTTACTTCTCTCTTCTTAAGGCTACTATCAAAAATGGAAATTAATTTGTTTGAATCGGCAATAAAAGATTCAATTTTTTTTTATTCAAACAAGAAAATCCAAGGATAGGTCTATGTTAGAGAATATTGTATTTTTGCATTTTTTTTTATTTTTCATTAAATTTTTTTTGCCTCTGTAGGTTTTGTCTATATGTCTCTCTCTTTCTCTCCCTATCCATTGTTGCCTTCTTGTCGTTCGATAGAAGTCACCAGTGTTGGGTAGACTACTTTCATGTATACTCATTTCTCCTTTTTTTTTCTTGCTTTAAATTTTCAGAATTTTATGTTTTAATTTTGAGTTATTCTAAAATAAATTTGCATTTTGATTTTTTTTTTTTTTGCCTTTGTGGGTTATGTCTGTCTGTCTTTCTCACTCTTTACCTATTTCTTGCCAACTATTATAGGAAACGAAGAGAGAGAGGAAACAAATGTGAAGTGAAAGGGAGAGAGAGAGAAGTCGGTGACACTAAGAAAACAGGAAGCTTTCTTCATGATTCAGATAGTAGATTAGAATGATTTTAGTTGTGATAAATTACTCATTGTGATATATTTGATGTGTGCATATAGAATTTATGTGAATAGGTGATTTTTCTTTAAAAATGGTGTTAGGTTGTATTTTGATTTGATTTTATTCATATTTTATGTATTGCATTGAAGAAAGGTTTCTAAGGTTTTGTAAGGTAAAAATGGCCTAAACGAAGCAAAGTAAGACGGGGGAATGAAAGGAGGCTTCTGGGGAATCGGAAGGTCAAGAAAGGCTTCCAAATTAGAAGCTAAAGCACTGTCATGGTCACGATGGGAGTTTACTTCCAAATCCATTTTTCTTTCTTCCAAAGGCTGATCTTTTAAACCTAATTGGACAAGGAGGTGGAGGGCACTATAAATAGAATATGAAAAGAAGAAAAAAGTGAAAGAGTAAGAAGAGAACAAGAAAAAAGTCCTAGAGAGAGATTGAATCCAAGAAAATCAAGATTAAAAGCTTAGGATTGAAGATTGAGAAATCTAATTTCCTTACTTCTTCCAAACTTGGGTTTATGAATTTCTTTTCCTCTTGGAATTTGGTTTTCATTGCAACCATGATTAACTAATTCTTTACTTAGAGATTAATGTTTTGAAATACAATTTCTTTCAATTATCTATATGCATAATTCCTTGTGGTATGTGGTATTTGCTATGATTAATGCTTAAATTTGTTTCGCCAATAAAGTTATGATTTTTGTTGTGTTATGGATTGAGAGATGATAATACAATAGATTTGCAAATACTTGTTTGATCACTAATTGATAAGAGATTATAGTTAGTAATTAAATATCCTTAGGGTTTACTTTAATGTTAAATCCAGGAAATCAACAAATAGTTTAATACAATGAAAATTGGTTGAACTATTTAGAAATAACTTGAATTTTGGTTTAGTTGATTAAATATTGAAAGAATTTAATCAATGCTATAGGATAATCTAAATCATATACTATTTAGATATTAAGATAATTGATTGATTGAGTGTGGATAAATATTAATTCCTGACTATTAAATCTCATTGTTTCTTTTCGAATTATTTCATTAAATTTAGTTGTTTTGTCTAATTTAAGAATCAAGATTAATTCATTAAGTCTTACACAAAGAAAAGGAATAGTAGATAGGTGGATAAACATATATAATCCTCATGGAAATAATACTCTACTCACTCGTTATTACTTGTAGACTTTGTACACTTGCGAAAATTACCCAACAATATTTTTATGCCCAGCTAGCTTTACCAAGTTACAACGTAATAAAATCCCAAAGATGAAATCTTTATTTTCAATTTGATTTAAATTATAATGGGTTTTGAGTTTTTTGCATTTAAACAATTCTCTTCTAGTTTCAAATTCATTTGTCAAAGTGGAGAAACTGTCAATGGCACCAGAGATCTCTGTTGCAATCCATGTCCATTAAAGAAAATCTCTAGCACCAAGTATTTATCAATCTACTCTAAGTTCAGATACAGATATGTTTATTTCTAGGCAATTGTAATTTTTACTGATTAAATTGTGTTTGTAGGTTTAAATAGTGATGTATTAGGATTACTTTTCAGAGGCAACTCAGGAAAAAATGTATTGAAAGAAGTTTAGAATTCAATTTTTCAATCTTTATTTATGTACACAAATTTGTAATAGAATTCAATCACTGATTCTACCTATATATGGGTTTGCGATATTGTGTGAAAAACATTAAGGCCCTCATTGGTTAATATAATAGTAATGCTTCTATTTCAAAGTGAAACTATAGGGTTTAGATGTATTAATAAAATCTTAAGTAATAGTTACACAATAACTTGACAGGAATGCAACTCAAGAAGATTTCATATCACCATTTTATAATTTGCTTGACAAATGATTAAGGTTTTTGTTGTTTTGTTTTGCAGCCTGCTTTTGGATTGATTGTATAAGTGTTTTTGGTAACAAGACATATGTTTTCACTTATAGTTGTGTAATTATATAGTGTGAAATAGAAATGGCAATAGTGTGGGAAATTTTCGTTCTCCACGGGGATTTACCCCGTAAGGGTGGGAATTTCTCATTTCTCTTCCCATGGGGACGGCGATGGTGGAAATTTTTTCCCCATTAGCAGGGACGGGGCAAGGATGGGAAGTGTATTCTCCACTCCGGAGGGATCCCATCCCTATCCCTGTAGATACCCGATAATATGATTACATAATTACCCCTAAGAAATATTGATTTTGATATATTGAGTTGGTAGAAGAATGCACTTAAGTATCCTACCTTGCAATTAATTGCTAGAGATGTTTTGGCAATTCTTGTGTCTACTGTGGCTTCAAAATTAGCTTTCAGTACAAGTGGAAGATTTGTACGCCCCTACAAGAGCAGGCTTTATCATAAAATACTAGAAGCTTTAATGTGTGTACAATATTGGTTATGGATTGAAATAAAAGGTAATAGAATTTATAATATATATATATATATATATATATATATATATATATATATATATATATATATATATATATATATATATATATATATATATATATATATATATATATATATATATATATGCATTTAGCTTTTATTTATTTTGATAGAGTTGCTTGTACCCAATTATTCTTTTTTTTAGATTCTTGCTCTATTGCTCATTCTGGATATTGTAACTTTTATGAAGATATTGATGTTGATAATGATGAAGAGGTAAAATCTATTTATTATTTGGTTTATTTTATTATGTTAAAAATTAATAATAATTGTTTTTTATTGTTTATTTAAACTTACATTTGATTCATGTATTGAATTTTTGAATGTAGAAATGATTATGATTTTGTTGGAGTTTCTTGAAGCCTTTGCACTTATTAAAAGAAATTTATTTAAGTATTCTCAAATTTATGTATGCTGAATTTTTAATATTTTACTAAAAAGATTACAGAACATTTTTAATGTATTAAGAAAATTTACATTTTAATTTTGTTTGGTTAGTGTTTTGTGGGGTTTGAATCCATTAATATTTTTTAAAATATTTATTTATATTTTTTTTGTTATTATTTATGAATTATATAAATATATATAAATTTAGTAAGATAAAATTCAAATGGGGACGGGAATCTTGCAGGGACGGGGATCCCTATGAGGATGAAAATAAGAATTAAATTGTCCTCGTATGTGAGGTAGGGACGGCGATAGGAATTTTCCGCTAAGGTTGAGATGGGGATGGGGAAGGTTCCCCTGTCCTGTCCCTGCCCCGTGAATATAGCCTTCTCAATGTATTTGCCTTTTCATGCTCTAAAAAATGTAAGAGATCATGGCATTAGATTTCAATTAATTCTAAAGATTGATGTTATACCTTGCTCAATATGAAATTGATTAGTTATATATATTAAGTTTCAATTCTCTGTTTTTGCTAAGAGTATTAATATGAATTTTGATGTTTGCTTTTAAAGGTTCATTTGAAATGGTATGTTCAAACATTGGGATTTCAATGTCAAATAAATCAGCTTCTCTGACACCTATTAACTATTAAAAGTAGTAAAAATTGAGGTATTTTTAACTTTCATTCTATAATTGTTCCTAAAACTATAATATAATCACTGAGATATTTTGTTTGCTTAAAAGTAGATTCAATTATTATGCTATTTTATATATCACTAACATTCTAAAGTTTTTTTTGGATATATGTAAATATACTTTCTGGCCTTTTGATTCCTATATGCTCCAGCCAGACGATGCGTTTAATTTCAACATAGTTTTCTCAAGATTCTCCATTAATAATCATTTTCAGCTCCTCCCCCAGGAAGCATTAGCATCCCAATCACTAACATCCTAATTTTTCATTTAGGGACTGTCATTGAGTTTGAGGTAACTTAACACCATAATCTTTTTTTTTTTTTCGTATTATATATACATATATATATTTCTAAATAGATTGCTAATTTTCTTTGTCAAATTTTTCTGCATTTAGGCAATAGTACTATGCGCCGATGAGATACTACCATTGTCTTGCAGCTTTTATGAACTTTTTTTTAATGTTAGCAATATTATCATGTTTAAGACAATCATGTCTTTATCATTTTTCTCGTACGGGACAAATATTTTTATAATTTTTTAATATGCATAGCTGTCCTCTTCTTCATTGAAGTTTTAAATTTTTAGTATTCAGATGTTTATAATAATATACACTTGTCGTACAATAACACTCATATAATTAATTTTGTTCATCCATCGATTTCACGATATAAAAGTGAACAAATCAATGTTGATGGTCCGATGGGGATGTGTTATTAAAGAGAAAAGGCTCACGTCAAAGAAAAGTCGTGTCCATTAATTTTGGAGAGAGAGATTACATTTTTTTATTGAAATTTTATAACTTAATTAGGTAAATACTTTCTCTATTATAAAAAAAATATCATTAAAAAAAATTATAATTTTTAAAATAATAATAACTTTATCATAAATTGTCAAAAAAATTTCTATTAATTACAGTATAAATTAAAAAAATATCTCTCATACTTAGAAAATAAAAGGGTAAATTAATTATTTTACTATATTTTTTTATTGAATTGCTAAATGGTTACTTATTTATAAATAAAACTAACTTTTTTAATGATCACTTTTTTCAGAATGCAAGAAGTAAATCATAATCCTTAATTTTGAAAATGAAAGGAAATAAGTATTATGCTTAACAAGGAAGATATATGATAATAAATTACATTCTAAATTACCATATTTTTTTATTGAGTTGCTAAATGACCATTTATTTATGAATAAAATTAACTTTTTTTAATGGCCATTTTTTTCATAATAGAGAGAATAAATCATAATCTTTAATTTTCAAAATGAAAGGAAATAAGTATTATGCTTAACAAGGAAGATATATGATAATAAATTACATTCTAAATAATTTTTTCATTTTTTTTAAGAAGATGAAAAATGAAAAATCACATATTAAATCTTTTAAATTATTAATTTAATGAAAAATATTAAAAAAAATAAATTATTCCATATTATTTAGTTTATAATATTATCGCGATTTATTATGTCTCTTTAATATAAAAAAAGAAAAATATATATTAAATATTTTAAATTTAGGGTGACAAATAAAATAAGTTATCTTGTAGTTGTGCGTGTTTCAATAGTCAAATAGGTGTGAATTTAAAACATTTAATTATTGGAATTTTAATGTTCAACTCAACATAAGAAAGATTTCTCGTACTTTGCAGTAATTTTAAATAAGTAGAATTTAAAATTACATTACATATCCAGCAACTTTCAAAAGTTACAGAAGTCAGAAATGTTTCGAGTATTTGTCGTTCTTTAATTGTTTATGATGCTTTGATTTGTTTAATTTAGTTGTTTTTAAATTAAACGGTCATCCGAGCAAATTAATATATTATTTTCTTTTGTGACTTCCGAAAACTGGATGTCCAATAAAAACAAAAACGAATAAATAAATTATCTAACTCAACGTTTGAAAGAAAAAACGCAATAATTTTTTAAAATTATTTTTTTTTGAAGGAAAAATCATTTTTTTTTAAAAGTATGTAAACTGTTATTTTTTTTCAAAAGCAAATTTAAAAAAAAATTATAAAAATAAATAAAAATCAATATATTAAATCAAAAACTTTTTAAAAATACTTTTTTTTTTTTTTAATTTCAAATAACAATTCCAAACATCCTAAATATTTAGTGGACCATGAATATGGAGTGATTGAAAAATAAATAACAAAAGCTAAAAAGCTTAAAAATTTAACAGAAAATAAATAAATAACAAAAGCTAAAAAGCTTAAAAATTTAATAGAAAATGTAAATGAAAGTTTTTGAAGCTTTAAGATAATTTTCTTGAATAGCTGTATTCTTGATTGATTGTTATTGTCTGGTTGATCAATCATTCCTTCTATATCGTCTATTTGCTTTTATGGGTTTTTTTTAATAAGTAATTGGTTCTTATTTTCTAACTTCACATTTCTATTAAGCACTAGTTTTTTTTTTTTTTCTTTTACCTCAAGCTCTACTTAGCTCTCACGTCTCATACTAGTTAGTTGTTTTTATTCTAAACTATTAATTTGATGTTTTAACACTTCATAGCACTTTGTCGCCACATTTATTTTTGGAGCTGTCTAAAATTTGTTAAGAATGGCACAATCTTCTAAGGATCTGTAATGTATTACTCTCTCTGTTTTAAAAAAGTTGTTCACTTTTTTTTTTCACACAGTTTAAAAAAATCATTAATTGCTTGCCAATTCATAAATTTTATTATAGTTTTCTATTTATGTCCTTGCACATATTCATTTATTATTATCTTTATTATTAATTTTGAAATACATACTTTTCAATTAATAAGGATAAAATAGACAAATACTTATAACTATTTTCAAAGTGGATAAGTATTTTTGGACATTCTAAAAATAAATAATGAATAATCTTTTTGAGACAATGAAAGTATTTTTTATGGATCTAAATCCTTAATTTATGGACCCAAATTAATTGTTATTAGGCCTAATCAAATCCAGCCCAGTACAAATATTAGTCTAGCAACTAGTAAATTATATTTTTAAAAAAAAATAAATAAAAATCAATATATTAAATCAAAAACTTTTTAAAAATACTTTTTTTTTTTAATTTCAAATAACAATTCCAAACATCCTAAATATTTAGAGGACCATGAATATGGAGTGATTGAAAAATAAATAACAAAAGCTAAAAAGCTTAAAAATTTAACAGAAAATAAATAAATAACAAAAGCTAGAAAGCTTAAAAATTTAATAGAAAATGTAAATGAAAGTTTTTGAAGCTTTAAGATAATTTTCTTGAATAGCTGTATTCTTGATTGATTGTTGTTATCTGGTTGATCAGTCGTTCCTTCTATAGAGTCTGATTGCTTTTATGGTTTTTTTTTAATAAGTAATTGGTTCTTATTTTCTAACTTCACATTTCTATTAAGCACTAGTTTTTTTTTTCTTTTACCTCAAGCTATACTTAGCTCTCACATCTCATACTAGTTAATTGTTTTTATTCTAAACTATTAATTTGATGTTTTAACACTTCATAGCACTTTGTCGCCACATTTATTTTTGGAGCTGTCTAAAATTTGTTAAGAATGGCACAGTTTTCTAAGGATTTGTAATGTATTACTCTCTCTGTTTTAAAAAAGTTATCCACTTTCTTTTTTCACACAGTTTAAAAAAATCATTAATTGCTTGCCAATTCATAAATTTTATTATATTTTTCTATTTATGTCATTGCACATATTCGTTTATTATTACCTTTATTATTAATTTTGAAATACATACTTTTCAATTAATAAGGATAAAATAGACAAATGCTTATAACTATTTTCAAAGTGGATAAGTATTTTGAGATATTCTAAAAATAAATAATGAATAATCTTTTTGAGACAATGAAAGTATTTTTTATGGATCTAAATCCTTAATTTATGGACCCAAATTAATTGTTATTAGGCCTAATCAAATCCAGCCCAGTACAAATATTAGTCTAGCAACTAGTAAATTAACAAATTAACTACCCTTTAAAAGAGGAAAGTAACCTATAATATGTGACAAAAGAAAAAAAAAAGAGTATATTTTTTCTAGACAAAGAAAGTATATAATTTAAAAAATATATATATAAAAATTGTACTTGTTGTAATGGAAAGTGTATCAAAAAACTTATTGGAAGTCTAATGTTCGATATTCATGACTTAAAATTAAGCATTTAATTTTTCTAATACACTTGAAATCAAATTGGTTTTCACATTTGAGCATTAACTGGGTTGAACGGTTCACGAATTACCCAACTAGTTCAAAGGGTTTAATCTAGTTTTTAGTAAAAGATGATTTATTATTTGGACTAAATCGATCAATGGTCTGATTTATAAATTTCTCAACTTGATTAATTAGTTCGATCAAAATTTAACAATTAAGGCTATAAATCAACCTCTGAACCGACTTTGCATGTGTACTATGATGGCTAGTAGTTGTTGAATTAAAGATGTTATAGCCCATTTAGTTTATAAATTCATAATCCTCAAGATTAATAAATAATGAGATTAGTAATCCTACTGGATAGGGATTATTAAAGACATGTGGTTATGTTTTAAATAACAATGATCTTATGAGTTAGCTAAGTTTTTGAGATCATTAGTCTCAACATGAATCATATGTATTAAACGTAATATTATTTACTAATACTGTAGTTTGCAATCCCATGTACCAAATGGGATATTAGGATTTTATTTTGAGAAAATTACATGCTATGTCCTTTTTTTTTTTGAAAAAATATGTTTTTAGCCCCATTTTTTATTTTGTACATTTTGAGGCTGTGTTGTTATCTTTTGTAATTTTTTTCCTTTTATTTTTTACGGCTACATAACAAAACAAGAAAAGGACATATCAATGATAAGAGTTATTACTGCAACTAATAAAATTAAAAAAAAGGAAAATGAAAATTAATGGATAAAGAGGAAAATTTGGAGGCAAAAACCATAGAAATGATAAATTTAAGCGAAGATCAAAAGGTATAAATCCTAGATCTCATTAATCAGCTTCATCACCTCCTTTGTTACATCAAATACGGTGGTCCTTGTGCTATTTCTCAATCATTTTCAGTTTTTATAATATATTTGTTAACATGTTAATTGGGTATTTTATAGGGATAAAGGCTGAAGGATTGACAGTAAATGCAAAAATAGAGATTTTGAGTTGTGTGTATTTGTGGTATACAAATGCAAACACAAATGGGAATTCTCAAGCTAACATAGTTGAAGTTTGGCGTAGATTTGGATGATATAATATCAAAGATTTTTTTTTTTTTTTTTGACATGGATTTTGTGATTCTCAATTACTGTATAGACGTAGTTTCAACGGATTTGGCTAAAAGTTCTAGAGATGGAAGGTCAATTAGAGGAAGGTTAATAAGGGTAATATTGGGTTGAAAATCAATGAGAAATTTGGCTATATTGTAGAGTATCTTTTCTTATTGGTTTAAATGCATATGAACTATTTGATGAATTGTCTAAATAAGAATTTATTTGTTTGAAGATTTTATTTTGCCTTTAATTGTAAATTGATTGTTTTATTCATCTTGGAAACATCTATTCAAATTTAAATAATTGGATTTATGCTGCAATTATGCAAAAAGTTGAGGAGTTTGATCTTTTCATTCAAAGCTACATTGTTATTCAGCTTTCCCAATTTCTTTTTAATTGTGCAACCATTAAGGTTTTGAAACTTTATGGTAAAATTGACCTTTAGATTCCTCAATTTGTATACTTACATGTTATACATGTAATTCATCTTGAATGTTTATAGTGGCTATGTGATGGTAATATAGTAAGGCTCTTGCTGATTTTCTAATTTTTGAAGAATTATTAATTGATGGGAATTTTGACCTTATGTGTACAGTTATTTTTATTAAAAGATTTATTTTCACTAATTTATACCATATATTATATATTATATCTGTGGGATACTTTGTAATATATAATTTTTTTTGCATTGGTCAATGAGCTATTTTTATAAAATTAAGTCATGTATAAACATTATTCATACTTTTTTTACCAAAAAGATACTGAATTTGATACTAATGTATACTATTTATTGTTATTTGTTATTTTCTTTATTATTATTATTATTATTATTATTATTATTATTATAAGTGATTAGTATTTTTAATTTATACCATATGCTATAAATTATTTGCTTTCATTTATAAGTTGTCTTTATAAATTTAAGCCATATATAAACAATATTTAATATTGATTTTTTACCAAAAGGATACTGATTAGTTTTATACTAATATATACTGTTTGCTGTTATTTCTTACTTCCTTTATTATTATTATTATTATAAGAGAATAATGTTTCTAATTTTATAAATTGTTTTCTTTGGTTCATGGATTATTTTATAAAATTAAACTATATATAGACAATATTAGATCCAATTTTTTACTAAAAGGATACTAAATTTGATACTAATATATATTATTTTGCCGTTATCTGTTACTTTTTTTTATTACTCCCTCTGTTTACAAATTATAGTCCACATTTTCTTTTTAAAATATCCAAAATAAATAGTCCACTTCTTTTTCTGATTAAATTTATTATTATATTTCAAAATATGTCATTTAGTATAATCATAAACAATTACATTATTTTAGAATAATCAATATAATTTGTAATCATAATAAGGATAAAATAGTAAAATAAATACAAATCCTTAATATTTGTGCCAAAACAAAAGTAGACTATAATTTGTAAACAGATGGAGTATTATTATTATTATTATTATTATTATTATTATTATTATTATTATTATTATATAAGAGATTACATTGTGAATTTTACACAATGTATGTTGTTTTCTACTACAATAAACAAATTAGGAAAAAACACATACCAATTGTAGGGTGATGTTAAAGGTTTAAGTATTATACAAACTTGATATATACACAAAAAGCATATCAAAATAGTTGCAATAATAATAGAAAAAATTCATAATTGTTATTTGTTTCACATTTTTGTAATTGTAACTCATATTGTATGTAATTTTTTCTTGTAATTTATAATGAAATGAATCAACTAATAGTTTAAATAATAATAGAAAAAAAATTGAATAAAAATTGACCATTGTAAATCAATTTTTCTTGGATAGATCTCTTCATGTCTTTTTGTTGTATTCAACTTGTCTATATCTCTCACACTTGTTGTGAGTTTTAGTCTTCCATTACTGATTCTCTAATTCTTAAAGAATTATTAATACTTTCAATATTCGCATGTTTAATATTTTTAATATAGGATCTGAAATTGATAATGGACAATTAATAGAAGCCCAAGTTGCACAAATTATAAAAATTAATTTTAATTATAAACAATAATTAATAAAATATTTAATTCTTTATTCATGAAAATGTGTATATTTTCAAGATAAAATTAAAATGTTTTCTCTAAATTCTTTCATATTTTTGTTAAGTTCAAACACTCTGCTCAAAATTATCTATCAATATGCAAACTTTTGTTATAATTGAAAATATATAAACAAATATTAGTTGTTTGTTTGAAATTATAAATATCTATATTTTATAAATAAAAGATATTTTATCATTCATTTAAATAAAATCATTTTAATTAAATTTTTTAATTATTTTTATTATATGTATATTTCTGCCCTGCAACATTGAAAGGCAAGATCCACCACACCATTTGTGATAAGAATGAATTTTAAAGGAAGTCATTCATGCTGTCACAAGAACTTGTGTAAGAATCCATCACTAAATTCACGTTTTATTATTATTATTATTATTATTATTATTTGATAGGACTTTTTAGTATTTAATAAGCTACAATGATGTATGCTTTGAATATTTTGGGTAAATATCTAAATTTAATTAAAAAAAATTATGGCCTTCATCTCTATATTTTTAAATAGTGTATGCTTCCATGACAGGTAATGTATCTAATAATTGAAGATATATATGTTTTTTAATTTCTTATGGCATGCTATTTAAAAATATATTGTAAAAATATATTTTTTAAAAATATTTGGTCTTTTTAACAATGGCGCCATGACCCAGCTCATTATAATGATATGAATATGTTAATTTGTCTGCAGTTTTATTTTTTTAATATATATAAATATTGAAACTTCATTCATCGATAAAGCAAGAAAGAAAACTTAACACATGATGCATGGCTGGATTTGATGATAAATAAATCCATCTAAAACATTGGAAAGCTACATAATTCTAAAATAAACTATAGTAATAACATAATTTTGAATCTAGAGAGGTCCTATGAGCCATAATGATATTGTAGACTACACAATAAGAATAACTCTTTGCTTTAATATCTAACTTTCCGCTTTAATATCTCTTACTAAGTTAGTAATAATTTTTTGTAGTTTGGAAAATTAAAAAATAATAATGTTCACTTCTCATACTTTCAAAAAAAAAAAAAGAGAGAAAATCAACTAAATTGCACATGATTGGCAGAAAAAGCACAATTAAGGAAATCATTAAAAAATAAAATTACATATGAAGAAAATTTAAAAAAGAAAAAAGAAAAATAGAGTAGTCAATTAAAGTACTTATATGTGGTAGAGCATTACATACCCTTAAAAAAAAAAAAATCGAAATCAGACAAAATCGGACTACACTACCGCTTCAACAAGCGGTCATATCCAAAAAAAACAACTGTAGCCTCAAAGAATCGAAACCTAAAATGGATGGACTGAAAATGGCATAAATCCATTTATTTAGAAAATTAACTAAAACTAAACCTAAGAAAAATAGAAACAAAGAGGGAGAAAAGATTTCTCGCCGTTGGCCAGAGCTGCCAGCGGATCTCCTTTGAAAACCCTCACTTAGAGGAGAATAGTTCAAGAGATAGATAGGAAAAAACCGAACAGAGAAAGGCAAGATCTAGTCCACGTTAAAGGAAGGAAAGGTTACTCCACTTGCCGAATGATTAGTTGACTATGGTAATTATTTAATAACAATGACGCATATTCTTTCAGAGCCTTCTTAAGAAATTTTTAGTCTACTTTCACATGATATTTATCTTACTCAACAATGTGTAAATTAGTCCTTTTCTTTAGGAATTTTGCCCTTAAAAAAATGTCAATTAATGTGTGATATCACTGTCACAAGATTTTCAACTTTTTATAATTATGTCATATTTTAAAAATAAGTTATAATATCTGAAACTTTTAAAGTTGTTTACAATTATATTTTTTTTGGCAAAAATTATTTTTTGAACCCTTTCTCTATTCTAATGACATATGATATAGATTAAAAATATAAATGAATATTACCATTTAGTTCTTTAAATTTAATTTAATTAACAAGTACATCATCGATACTTTTTTAAAAAACGAATTAAATAGTCATTCGTATTTATTTTTGTTAACAAAATAGTGTTTTTATTTAAAATAACTAAAATTTTATATTAAGCGAATAAAAAGACCAAAATATTATTGTATATATTATGTGGTTATAAAACCTAATATACTATTGTCTCTCATTTTTTTATTCTTTTTTTTTTTTTATAAAAACTCAAGGTAAATATATTTTTTAATTCGTTCCTAATTTTTTCTAAAAAAGGAAAAAATATTTTATATATTTTAAATAATAATAAAAAATATTTTTATTATAAATAACAAAAGAACATTCGACACTATAAAAAAAAATAAATAACCTTCCATTTTAGTTATTTTCAAATCATCTATAATTTTTTACTTAAAATATAATTTTTTATATTGTTTGAATATGTAAAAATTTTTTAAAATTTTTAAAAGAAAAATTACATTTCATTCAACTGAAAACTAAAAAGGAATGTTATTTAATTATGTATGAAAATTAATTTTAGATCTAATTTGACAAACAAGAGAAAAATCACTAATCACTTTGATTTTTCTTTTTTACTAATTATAAGGAAAGGTATGTTAGTACTTACTATTAAATATATTATTGACTGGTAAAAATTGTTTTGAGTAATAACAAAGAACTTGGTTAACAAAAATAAATGCGAGGAACTAATCATTTACATTTTAGTTCATATCATATATCACTAAAACTATGTTTGGTTCATAAAATAGGCAAAAAATAAAATAGCTATTCCATATAGAATAATTATTCTAAATTTTAGTTCAAATTTTAGACAAAAAATACTAATTTTATGGAATAGTAATTCTACAATTTTTGTAAAATACATATACTATAAAAAGTAAAGAATTAATATTCTTTAAACTATAAAATAGAATATTTTCATTTTTTCCCTTAAAAAAAAGTTGGTAAATCCAAGCTCACCACTATTGCCTTTTTTTTTATTATTTTTTAAATCTTAAGTCAAATAAAAATTTTATTTATTATGCATTTAAATTATTTCTTGTATAAAATTTGGTAAAATTATATTTAATTTTAATATTAATGATAAAATTAATTTATAAGAATATTATGGTCATTTATGTGAATGGAATAGTAATATTATGCTATGAACTAAATTATAAAATTGGAGTAAATATTTTATTATTACCCTATTCTATTTTTCAAGAATAATTATTTTATTTTTTTATATTCTATTTCATGAATTAAACATAGTCTCAGAGAGAAAAAAAAATTCAAATAAGCAATTTTAATTAAAGAATACAGTTGTGCACAATTTTAGAAGCATGGGATATGATAGCATATTTTTAATGGATATGATATAAATATAAAAAGCTGAAAACTTCAAGTAATTTTAGGCAATAGGCCTTAAAAAAATAAATATTCTCTCTACTAATATTTATTTCTTTTATATATAAAAATGCATTTCACACTTTTTTCTTTGAAACAAATAAAATGAATAGAAAATATAAACAAGTATATATAATGCGTAAATAGAAATTTTTAGACGTTAAAATTATTAGAGATTCAATAAAAATAAAAATGATTTCAAGTTTAATAAAAAAAATTTGGAGAAAAATGAATCTATAAAAATACAAAGTATAATATAAATATTGGAATTTATCCTGAAATTAATATTAAATTTACACACAAAGTCATCTTAAAATAAAAAATATTCTCTCAGTCCCAAAAAAGTTGTCCACTATTTTTTTTTGATGTCTCAAAATACTTATCCACTCTAAAAATAGATATAAGTATTTGTCCATTTTATCCTTATTAATTAAAATGTGGATTTTCAAAATTAATAATAAAGATAGTAATAAATGAGTATATGCAAGAATATAAGTGGAAAAATATAATAAAATTTATGAATTGGCAAGTAATTAATAATATTTTTTTAAACCATGTAAAAAAAAAAGACAATTTTTTTGAAACAGAGACAATATAATATTAGATAATTGAGTTTCAACTGATATTCACACTTGTAATTTCTTAACATTAAGAATAAATGAGTTTATACCGTTTGTAAAATTCCTTAATTATATAATCTAATGATTATTTTTTTCTCTCGTGGTTTCGGAGTAAGAGATCATTAATTTAGAATTCTAATAATTAAAGAAAGGTTTTTTACATCGAAAGAAATAAATAACTGCATATACTTATAGTGGAAAGAAAAAAGTATAGGATATTGAAGTTCTAAAACAAATAAATAATTTGGTACAATATTGTATTCCACTCTCTGATCTATTATAGTTAATTCAATTTTTATAAATTTATGTTAGGGATGATAATTTGTATCCTACTAATAGATATTCATCTGAATTTTATATAGTTAAAGAGTTAATACTTGAGTTGATTGGATAATATATATGAATAAACTCACATCCAAAAAGATATTATTGGATTTGGATAGGGTACAGATAGTATAGTATTCTATTCATATTTGTACTCATATCCTATCCAAACTATTAAATTTTATCTATACATGAATCCATCTGTACCTATGTCTTATATATACACATATAGAAAATGCATAATTCAACATAAATAATATTTAAATTAGAATTGATTAATCTAATTTATGATTTTATAGTGTATGATATGTTAATTTTTTAAAAATAAATATAAATATACAAAATAAAGATTACAAGAATAAAAAAAAAATGTTTCTTTGTATGAAAGATATTAAATTTTATTATTTGAGAGTGAATGAATTTCTTGCAACTATGATTTCACTATATGTCTTCAATTTTTTTATATATTTTACGATATGCTTTCAGTGACTTGTAATATGTTGTTTAAACTTAAATATTTTCAACATTTTTCCTTCAAGTTAGATAATAATGTATCTAATATTATTGTATTTAGAGAATTGTAAAACTTCTAAATTATTCAACTTTTTCTTTAGTATTTTTTATTTCAATTCCAATTTTTATTTTTTATTTTTTTTATATATGATCTTTTGGAATATAATATGTATTAATATATAGTAATTATATATTTATGTTTAGATCTACATATATATATTTAAAAATAATTTGACAATTATATGAGTAATAGGTTATCTAAAATCTCATGAGTATAGGAACGAAATTAAATTTATTACCCAAATCAATATGGACACAGGTATGGATAGACAAGTACTTCTTCTAAGTATGAGTAATGATATTATACTACCTTACACATAGTCAATCCATTACCATCTCTAATTTATGTGCACAATGCTTTAATTTTTTTGTTAATTTTATAATAAAGAAAGACTCAATTTCAAATCATATTTTAAATTGAGATACATATCTACTCAGATTAATCCTGCGTGTATGATCAATTTATACTATTATCCTTAATATCAATTTTTCATAAAAAAATATTTAAAGAATTTTGTTGGAACAAATATGTTTTACTAGCTTCAAGTTAATTTTATAAAAAAATATATATATAAATATGAATTTTTTCAATAAAAGTTTAGA
Source organism: Reutealis trisperma (assembly GCA_947687605.1). Taxonomy (NCBI): domain Eukaryota; kingdom Viridiplantae; phylum Streptophyta; class Magnoliopsida; order Malpighiales; family Euphorbiaceae; genus Reutealis; species Reutealis trisperma. Next base: position 695,703 of record CANTUT010000194.1, read on the forward strand.
ATTGACTAAAAAGGTATGATTTAATATTTTAAATTGTTAAATTAACCTCAAGATATTTGCTCTTGTGGCCAAATTTATAATGAAAAAAAAAAAAGAAAAAGAAAAAAAGAGACAAAGCATTATTTTTTTTTTTAGCAGGCAAGGAAAATCAAAGATGAGTCTATGACTCGAGCCGTTGTACACTTTTCATTAGACTATATTTTAATATGCACATTTTCATGATTACTGAGATCAAAAAATATATTTATAGCATTTTCATGATTAAAAATATATTAATCTGCGTTGATTTATTTGGTGTTGATCCATTTAGCAGCACTCCTGAATAAAACATAAGGAATATATATTAGATATTAGAAAAGGAATGTAATAATCCATGATTAACCCATTACCACAAAGGGCATTAATGCCCAACGTTATTTAACCCATTATTACAAAAGGCATCGAAGCCAGACTTTCTGCTGACATACATGATACAGAAATATTACTATATAGCTACTCAATTGAAGAAATTAACAGAAGAAAGCCATTGATACCTGGTGGCCCTGAAAACATCTTCAATACCGTTGAACTAAAGACTTACTGATTTATTAAAATACATATTTATATCCATTCTATTTTTTTTTTTCAACAATAAACTAGTAACAGGAACCTGATCATAGACTTTATTAATTTTATACCTTGTAACCTTCTTCAGTATTGATAAAGCTGTGGATCGAGACGTGGGGTGAGCATAACCTCTAGAGGAGTTTCCCTGGACATTGTTATGGCCAACTCCTCTGTCATATCCACTGGCTGATTAAATGGTGTAGTCAAATTAAATCCCTGAAGCAATCTGCCAACAGCCAATTGTATAACATGCTGTGCCAAATTACTTCCAGGACAGGATCTTCGTCCTGACGCAAATGGCAATAGTTCATAATTCTGACCTGAAAGTTCAACATTTGCATGAGTTGTTAGAAATCTTTCAGGCTTGAATTCTTCAGGATTCGGCCAAACATTTGGGTCTCTATGCAATTTCCACAAATTTGTGACAAAACGAGTGCCTTTTGGAATATCGTATCCGCAAAATGTGCAATCTTCCATTGCTTCTCTTGGAACTGCTAGTGGACCTGCTGGATATAGTCTTAATGTTTCTTTAATTATTGCTTTTAGGTACACCAAGTTATCAAAGTCAGATTCTTCTAGCCATCTTTCTCTCCCAATTTTCTGGTCTAGCTCTTCTTGAGCAAGCTCCAGTGCTCGCCTGTTGTTTAATAAATTGGCTATTATCCATGTCATGGTGTTTGATGTTGTATCAGTTCCCCCAACTATAATAGCCTACATGATTAAATAAAGTGAAAAAAAAATTGTTAGTATTTCACATGGTCTTAGAAATGATTGCATGTAACTTGAATTCAAATTCACAATCTTACAATCTTGAAAATAATTTTAGAAATTTTGAATCAAAATTTATTATGAGAATTTAGATGAGTAATTTCTGCATGTGGTTATAATTATTATTATTTTTTTTAAGGTACATAAATCCGGCCTGATATTAAATTGTTAAAAGTAAATGGTCACGGATCAAATAGTTAAATGGACCAATACACTTCAATATAATGCCTTATTAAATAATTATAATATTTGCACCTAAAATTGAACTAAATAATATTAATACAAAAAATTAATTTTTAGTGATTATATAGAAGTAATTAAGAGAGACTTGGTTGAACTTACCAGAATTGTTCCTTTGATAACGATTCGACGGGAATTGCCGAAAGATGAATAATCATCCTTGGCTTGAGAAAGCAAAACATCAATGAAATCTGGTTCTTTAGCATTTGAGTCATTACTTTTAGACTCATGTTCTTGAACCCAACCTTCTATAATAGAATCCAATCCGTTCATTACCTTCTTCATAGCTTGAACTGGTCCAAGAAAATCCATCCATCCAAGAAATGGAATCATATCTGAGGGAACAAAACAACCAGCAACACGCATAAATTCCCTCGTTAGATCTGCCAACGGACGTTCTTTGTCATCATTATTCCCTTCAAAATATCTCTTTCCAGTCACTATTCTTGTCAAGTTATTAATCACCAATTGTTCAAACAATTCAGTCATGTTAACCTTGACCGGACCATTATTCTTGTTTTTCATACATTTCAAGAACAATCGTCCAATAGCAAAGCTAACCTCTGTTGTTCGAACCTGGTTAAGTAACTTGAGTCTTGGAATTGACAGGACCTCAACCACTGCTAGTTTACGGATATCGCGCCAATAATTACTGTGTGGGGTGAAACCAAGAGCTGCATAATTGTAGGCCATATACTTTGATTGTGTTGTTTTTGCACATGAACCAAGGAATTTATCATTTGTTGTGTAGAATTCTCTCATTATCTTATGGTTGCTTATCACTACTGTTTTGTGCGTCCCTAGCTGGATTGTGAAGATTGGGCCATATTCATCGGCTATTCCACCCAAGACTCTTGCTAAGATGTTCCGGCCATCACGTAGTTTATGAAGGTGACCTATAATTGGCAAGGCACCAGCCACTTGTGGTGGTAAAGACAAAGAATGATTTTTTATTTTATGATTCTTTGCCTTCCATTGCTTGTAGAATAGCAACAGTGCTACAACTCCCAGAATTGCTATGAAATTTGAAGAGAAATCCATGATAGTTATGGGGAGTACCGAGTGGTGGAGTCGAAGAAGCAACTAAGTGGAATATTTATAGCCACCAATGAGGTCTATTATCGTAATTTAAGCGTGGATATATAGGTTTTTAAAAAACTAAAAATCTAAAAGAAGAAAAAAAACCCTAAAAGATCCATGCATGTGCTTATGAGCAGCTACTAACGAAATTGATCTAATTTGTAAGCCATATAATACCGTGTATCTATTATTAGGATTTTGTCTCTATTTGATTTTTTAAAATTTTGATTTGCGTTCTATAGTTGCTTTAGTTTATCTTAACTGTATGTAATCAGTACTTTTCTGCAAAAAAAAAAAATGAATATGATTGAATTTTCCCCGTTTAAAAAAAAAGTATAAATATCATAATAAGAAAAGAAATTATGCGTTTATTTCTATATTTTTTTAAGTAAAAAGGCATTAATATTTATATTTATTTTCTTATATTTCCACGTATTACTACCATACATAGATAATTCCCTAATAATAAGTACATATATTTCTCTATTTAAAATTTTAAAAAAAAAATCTTACTATATATTTTAGAGTTTTTTAAAGCATGTCAACTTCTTTACTTAAGTATTTTTTTTAATTTAACATATAATAGAATGAATGATTCTTGAAATTAGGAGGAGACAAAATTGCTTGTATTATATACAAAAAAGCAAATATATCAGCTGAATTATTATTATTTTTTTCAAATATTGAGAAAGGATATTCAAACATTTAATCTTCTATTGAGATTGAATATGATGAACTACCATTAATCTAAGCGTGCAAATGTAGTTGAATTAATATTTAATATAAAATAAAAAGTATTTTGGTTAATAGATCTAGTGAATAATATCTAATTCAGTTGGAGGATAATCAATATTTAAGAGTATGAGAAGTAAAATATTTGAGGTTTGATTTCTTTAACCACATAAATTTTTATTAATTTTTGTTAATGATAGTTATTAAAAGAAGAGACTATATACGTACTCTTATAGTGTATTTTCACCTATTTAATATATTTCTTGAATTAAAAGAAGGTTTAGTATGTGGCCTAAAATACCATGAATTTTTATATTTTTTATAATTATATCATATCCTTTGAAAATAGATTATGGTACAGTAACTTTCTAAAGTCATTTATAATCATATCCTCTGTAAAATTAAATTACTACTTTGAATTTTTTCTCTTTTCTAGTGACATATGACATGGATTAAAAATATAAATGACATATGATTATTTTGTCCTTTATATTTAATATAATTAACAATTTCATTTCTTCTTTTTTGGGAAATTAATTAAATAATTCACCACATTTATTTTTTATTAACATAATAGTCTTTTGTTATTTCAAAACTGTTTTTTTCAATCAAGGGTCGATTTAAATGGGTTACACAAAATGAAGTAAAGCACAAGCACGAATGGACGAAAATTGAAAGTTTATGTTATTATTATTTTTTTTCTATAATTGGATTGAATAATTACTCTGAAATTTATTTATTTTTATATATTTCTTTTGCTATAGAGGACTGCAAAACTATAATTAACTAAGCATTTAATATTGGAAAATGGAAATGCAAATTAAATCTGTGACTGTGACGTTTGTTCCATTAGGAAATTAAAGGTAGCAATTGTCTTTATCTTATAAATTATTTTTTTTTGAATGAAATTCAAAAATATCTTGTAAAATATTATATGTCAAATTGAATATATATTTTTTCTTTGAATAAATTTATGTCAGTCTGTTTTTTCAAAGCTTAGGGAGTCCCTTTCTGTCCACGACATCCACCCCATTTTTTTTTTTTTTTTGTTCTTCTTCTTCTTCTTTTTTGGAGAGCACGGCATCCACCCATTTGATTGCAACAACTCGATGACAATTGAGTATTGACTATGGCGTCTTTGGGGGAGGGGTGGGGGAAGCCGGCAAATTATAACAGCATACAGTGCATATTTTGAACCCTGGATCGATAACAAAACATAAATTAGAGTTCATAATATAACAACTCGGCGAAGCCACATTTTATTCAGTTTGAAATTCCTACTTGTTATTCTACTTTAAATAATAATTCCATTATAATTGTAATGTGATCCAACTTAAATATTTTTAAACTACTAAAATTTATGAATTTTAAGTTATTTTTTCACCAAAATATATATTTCTTCTGTTACAAAAAGGTTGTTCACTTTTTTTTTTTTTTACACAGTTTAAGAAAACATCATTAATTGATTGTCAACTCATGAATTTTATTATTTTTTTACTTATATATCTACTTATACTCATTTATTACTACATTTTCTATTAATTTTGAGAATAGACAAGTACTATACTTTTCAATTAATAAGGATAAAATAGATAAATACCTATATTTATTTTTGGAGTGGGTAAATATTTTAAGACATATTAAAGAAGAAATAATGGACAACCTTTTGAGACGAGGAAGTATATTGTACTCTCACTCAAATCGTTGATGTGTTTCTCAATTTTATTTTATTTTTGACTTTTTATTATAAAATCTTAAATATTTAAAATTACGTGAATTTTATACTGTCTTCTTACTCGAATTTATATTATAAATTTATTCAAATTTTAATATGTATCTAGTTTTACTTAGTTTTTAACTTTCAAATGGGGATATTTGATAAAAAAAATTAAAAAAAAAACCTTGTTACACATTTTTCTAAACTAGCTACCAAAATAAGGACCACACATATGATATTGGCCAAGAGCATTGCCCAGATGATTTTTATAGCCACTCAGATACTGTATCTAACATGGACTCCACTTCCATTTCCAAATATAACTCATAATCCATATACTACTTGACAACTAATATTAAAATCTTTCTTCAAATCTGACACTATAGACCGTTACTCTAACAAAGATTCGTATCGATAAGCACTCCTATAAATAGCCTACTTCTCTCTATTGCTAAGGTAACATAACTTTTAGATTGTAAAGGTTTTCATTCTCTAGATCAATATCCCTTCTGACTTAAGTATCAGAATGGTTTCCTAGGCATACTGCCTTTGTTTTATAGGTTTTAAAGATTGCCCGCTCGTGCACTTAAGGTCGGATCAGGTCTTAAATATACCAATTGATGCAGTGAGCATGGAACATACTTTCAGATTCTTAGTTCTAGTACCTCTTCTATAGTTATATGAATCTTAGTGGCAAGAACAATGGTTTGGGGCTTAACCTATTGCCAGAACTCGTGAACAATGAAAACAATTAAGAAGAATGCTCAAGTTAACCATCCCCATAATGATCAGCCCCCTTTTAACCTGAATAACCCTACAATAGCCCAAAACACCATGCAAAGCCTTCTTATTGCTTTCACTGACTTCACCAAAGAATTGAAAGAGCTAAAATAGGCAATAACCTAGTAATCACAGACAACAACCTTGCCAGCCTCTCAACCAGAATCAATAAACCAAAGGGTAATAGCCCTGGGAGATAATCAAGAAGGTATGATCCTAATAAATTAAGACGAACCATGGTTGAACAGAGAACCAGATGATAAAGATGATCTTGGGGCACTAGAAAGAAAGGTGTGCAAGGATATGTGAAAGATTGGCATTAAAGTGAATGACATGCATTTTGCCCTTCGCACGGATTCACCTCTTTGTGATAATATATTGTAATGGAAGCATACCCCCCCAAAGTTTAAAATCCCTATCCATATGGAATCATATGTCGAAACAACATGTCTTAAAAGCCACATTCACAAATTTTGAACCATCATCAATGCCTAAACACACTTGGACCATGTCTTGTGTAAGCTCTTTCCCATAACTCTTAAGGGGCTCGCCTAAGATTGGCATCAAACCTTGTCTCTAAAGTCTATAACCCCTTTCCTATCTTTCCAACCTCTTTCAAGCATGGTTCATTGCCTCCATTACCCTCAAAAAGATGCCAAGCAGTTTATTAATGATAGTGCAAAGAGAAGGAGAGAGCCATAAAAAATATATTGAATGCTTTAATAGAGAAGTGATCCAAGTGGATGCTTTGAATAAAGACATCGCTTATATGGCGATGCTTCATGGGACCTCAAATATGATTTATGAAAGGAATTATTATCTAACCCACCTCAAACAATCTTTGCATTGATGGCAATAGCACAAACCCACATTAGGATCAATGATGGATGCAAGATTTTGATCAAAGAAAAAAGAAGCAGGAGGGTGCCCCTAGAACCCAAGAAAGCAAATGTAGGGATTGCCCTACCAGTCGTCTAGGAACAACAAAAGTGGAAGTAGGAGGAACTACCAGACAAATTAGCTAGAGATGGTGAATTCATAGTTCAACCGCTAAATGCCAACAGATCCTGAGTATTGATGTGGTTTAAAGATGCTGGGGAGAAAATTAAATGGCCATAAAAGATGAGATAAGCATTGGTAGGACGAAGGGATAATAACAATATTATGACTTTCACAAAGATGAGGGCTATGATACTAATGAATGCCAACACTTAAAGGAGAAAATCGAGAGATTGATCTAGAAAGGAGTACCAAGCATAAGGCAGTTCGTTAAAAGAAATAATGATGGTGATCAGAGAGACGGATCATAAGAAAGAGCTGATTTTCAAGAATAGGAAATGAAAAGGCAAAGGAAGGATGCTTTGTGGGAAATCAACATAATACTAAGAGGGAGTTTGGGCAGTGACAGTTCAACTAAAAGAAAACTAGCAGTAAGAGATGTATATTCAATTAACGCGTTAAGATCGGTTGACAAGATGTTTGGACTGGTCACTTTCTTTGAAGAAGATAAGGGTAAAGTGATCTTTCCCCATAATGAAGCACCAGTTGTCTCATGAAGATTAAATAATTTTGTAATGCGAAGAATGCTGGTAGATGAGAAAAATGTGGTTAACATGATCACACTGGCTGTTTTAAAAAAGATGGGATTAATGCAAAAAAGCTTGAAGCCAGCAACCACTGTTGTGCGATTTTCCGCAAGTGCAAAGATCATTTACAAGTAATAAAGTGATGAGTGAGTATCGTTCTCACAAGGAAGGGTTTGTCAAGAACAAATATTAAGATTACTCTATTATTTAGAAAATCAATTATGAAATTTTATGTTTTAAACTAAAGTGAAATTCAAGTAAATAAATGATGATAAATATGAAAATAAGATTAAAAGTCTAGGATTTAGAATTCATCAATTGATCACATATGATTTCTTTATAATCTTTAGATGGATTATTTTTGCTGGAATTAATGATTAGATTTCCCTAAATTATATGATGTTCTCTCTCAAGATACAACATGTGTGTTCATATTAACCTTACGTTTACTCTCGTGATCATAAGCAATTAACACAAACCCATTAAGTTTTATGGAAATCCTTTTAAAAATCACAAAGGAGTATTCTTATCTCTAAACAATACATTCCCTAGGTCAATTATCCTAATGAACTAATATTATACTTCCACTCTCGCTAGTTCACACAATGTCTTAAATCATGCAATTAATGGCCAGTTAATTACAAGCATTAAGTTCTAAGATAAAAGATTAATTCCAACAATCAAATCCAATCAATTAAATATAAATAATCATATGCAAATCAAAAGATTACGTCTAAATCCTAAAAAATAAGATTAGATATTCATAATTAAAAGAGAAGAAACAATTAAATTAACAATAAAAATAATAAACATAATAATAACTTATAATTAAATTCAAGAATAGAGTTTAGAGAGAACTTGTTTTGGGATACAGTCTTTGATGAACTTAAGCTTCCAAAAATTCCTCCTCTTGATGAAAATAAAAATAAAACAAATCTACTCTAAGAAAGCATATGAAAATCTCTCTAGATATTTTTTTGATGGATTTTCTTTGATACTATTTTCCTTTGTCAAGCATGGTATTTATAGGCATGTTTGGTGGAAGAATTCAAGTTCCATTAAAATTCTTACATCAAAAATTCAATATTGATGGTTAGGTTGGCCACCAACCATTGAATTTTTACATCAAAAATTTAACAATAGTTAGGTTGGCCACTAACCATTGAATTTATTTCTCATGGATTGAAAACTTGAATCATTGCTTGCATCATTATTTTTATGACATCACCGCCTGCATCATTTATTTTATTGCATCATTGTGACATCATTTTGATTTGCAAAAATAAAAAAATACTTAAAATATGTTATAATTTATTTATAAATTGTAGACCTATTTATTTCTAAAAATAAGTAATAATATTATTGTATTCTCGAGAACTGAGCTAAAATTTAAGTTTAAACAAATAAAATAATTCTAAAAATATAGATTTATCACACCCCCAAACTTAAGTTTTTGCTTGTCCTCAAGCAAAAAAAAATTCAAAATCTAAACTAGTCCACTTTCATAGGAAATTACGATTGCATTTAGCGTATGCAACAAGCTTTTAAACCTCTAGGTGTCCCATAGAGGACGAGTTATAGTCTCGTGAGGGCTTCCAGTGGTAATACCAAAAAACACCTATAAAACTCTAAACTTTCAAATATTTATTTCAAAAAGGAAATTTAATATTCTCATGCTTAGTTTGAATAATTTTTCAAAGGTTTCAAGAAATTAATATTCACAAACAATATATCAATAGTATTACAAGTCAAACTTCTATCTTAGATTCAAAATAATCCTCATTTTAATCATGCCTTGAATAACCATGCATTAAATCAACCGGAAAGAAATTGTTGCACTTCAGATAGGCATATACACACTAATATCTTTAAATACCTCTATCAAAATATATAAAATAGATGTGCAAATCTTATAAGCATGTTAATGCAAACAATCTCCACTAATGGAATTCACAAATTAAGAGAGATCAATAGGTCTTAACTAGCCTTGTAATGGGGCTAACACAAGGTCTTTTAGCTGAACAAAGAAAAAGCTAAATGAACAAAAGTAAGATAATTATACTAACAAAAGAAAATCAGTAGCTCAAATAAAGGGATTATATTAATGAAGGATCCCTTCCATCTTAAGCATCATTCTTCTTCAATGTTTTCTTCTTTTAAGCTCCTTCTTCTTCTTCTATTTTTTTATTTTTATTTTTATTTTTTGCCAATAATATTATTCGAAAGATAAGCAAGAATACTAACTTTTATTTTATTCAATTTTCTTGCTTTCCCCTAAATTATTTTAAGCAGAATGTGATCTTTTACAATGAATAATACTCTCAGTCATTAGAGATCCTTATTTTCTTTTAAAACTTCAATAATTCCCTTTTCTTTATTAGAATGTAAACTTGATAAAATTATCTCACAAATAGGGTGAAGAATAACAATTAAGGTTAATTAACAAAGAAAGAAAGTTAAAATTAACAAAGCACAAAGGGGTAAACTAGGAAAAAAAATTAAAATAAGGGTGGATATAAGTAATAGGCTAAACAAACAATGCCTAAATCATATCTCTCTTTCAAAATGAATTCATAATTTCGCCTCAAAAGTTTGCAAAAATATGTTGTAAGATAGGTGAGGCAAATGAAGATAAAAAATATGTAGAAGCCCTCTCTAAGTAAGCATACACAAATTCAATGCAATCAATATAATGCAAAGCAAAGCAAAACATAATCTTAATAAAAGTTAATTTCTTACCCAAAATAGTTGCTCAACCTGAAATATTTTAATAAATTATCCATAAATATCAATTATAATCTATCATTGGCCTTTCATCAAATTATTTAACACAAGCATATTTTATCAATAAAAAAGTAAAAAATTTTAAATTTTGTTCATCAAAACACGAAAGAAATTACTGAAAATAAAAAAATCAAACTAAATCTCTCCCAAACTTGCAATGGACATTGTCCTCAATGTCAAAGAAACAAACCAAAAGAAAAAAAATACTCCCTCTTATAGAAAAGTGGATTCCAAATTATAAGAAGGATATGCATTTCACTTTCTTACTTCCTGTAAAACATCTTGAAACAACACTAAAAGCAAGCATGAGAAATTAATCACACAAAAAGAAAACATTAATTTTTTTTTGTATTTATTTTTTTTAATTTTTTATTTTGGAAGCTAGAAAAAGAAAGAAAAAAAAAATACAGATGCGTATCAAGAGCATAAAAAATACTCTTTACTCTACCATCTTGTATAAATAACTCTTGAGTTAGTTAGTTAGTTTTTTTTTTTTTTTTTGAAAAGGAAAATCACATAAATTTAAGATGCGTATCAAGAGTACAAAAGTAACTCTTTACTCAGCCATCTTACATTTAGTGAATCGGACCTAAAACTTCACTTGATCAGGTGTAACAAAAAACACACACACAAAACAAAAAAAATGCGATAAAAAAAACTACAAGAGTTAGGAAAGTTATAACCGGAGATTCAGATCTAGTCCTCGCTTCTTACTGCTACTTGTCCTGGGGTGCCAAACTACCTGTGCCATCAATGGATTAGGTTCGGATTTAAAGTTTTGCAGTTGGTCAATCAATTGATCGATAGTTGAAGTAGAGACTAGGATGCGTCGACTCGCTGGTGTCATAAAACCCTGTTCCATAGCATGATCGAGAAAAAATAACAAACTATTATAAAAACCATCAACATTAAGTAATTCTAATGGCTTTTGAAAAACAGTTAATTGGGTCCAAGATGCAATGGTGAAGATATCTTCAAATGTTTCTAGACCACCAGGTAATGCAATAAAAGCATCAGCATTGAGATTCATATATGCCATTCGTTCGTACATGCTATTGACCTGTAACTCATTACCTATAGTTCCACCAGTGATATATTTATTTCGAGCCAAAGCCTTTAGAACTATTCTTAAGACTTTACCACCTCTAATATAAGCAGAACTTGCGACACAACCCCTTAACCCTAAACTACCTCCCTCAAACACCAAATCAATTTTTCGTTCAGCTAAAATCCTACCAAGTTCATTAGCTGCTATTAAGTACTCTCTTTTCTTGCTAGAGTTTGGACTACAAAAGACACAAATAGTTTTGAATTTGTGTGTTGAGGATTCTGCCATTTTCTCTCACAGATCTCTCAAAAGTGTTGTGTGCATATTGATAATAATAAATGTGCATATAAAGAAACTAGAAGAGTAAAAGAACAGTTCAATGGGATAAAATAATTATTGACAGAAAAAGTATAAAAACAAAAATGATAATGAAAACAAAAATAATCAATGCTGTGTGTACAAATGTCAAAAAAAAATTTGAAAAACTAAAAAGAAACAGACATTGAAATACTAAAAAGCTAATGAAAGTAGAAAAATCTGCAGCGTGTATACAAAAGTCAAAAAGAAAATATTGAAAAGCTAAAAGTAGACATTAAAAAACTAAAAAGTTGTCGACAGTAGAAAAATCTGCAGGAAAATAAAATCTAGATGCTAAAAAGTCAAAAAAAATACTACAATATGTAGAAAAAATAATGCATTGAAAAATAAAAAGTTAGCGATACACCTGATTATAAACAGTAGTTGTGATTTTGGCTTACATCTTCCTCTGGTTTTACATCCAGTAATGGCTTACACCCCTTCTATGAGTCGAGGATAGGCTTCCCATCCAGTTTTCTTATTAACTGGCAAACAGGGTCTTTTATCGTCAGATTCCCTAGACTGTAACGCTGCTTTTTTTCTTTGAATAAGTCCTATAAATCTATAAGAGTACGTTGAACTTATCCACAAGAATGCGTCTCAAGAGTCTGTAGGATATTATTCATAGACTCCTTACTCAGTCCATCCTTTATGAATTTAATTTTGTCTTCTCGATTTATGGATGCAAATCCAATATTTCTATAGCGTGTGTTGCAATTCCATCTTGCACACTTGTAGCAGACTCCCATTCTCTTAGCTCTCCTCTTCTTTGAATAAGAACTTCTCCCCGTACTTGGCAAACATTTAATAAATGAGTCATCAAGCTCACCTGCTAATCGTACTTTGGCTTCTATAATCCAGCAAATATCCTCAGAAAAATTCAAACACCTAAATGCCTTCATTCTTTCCAGTCTGCGTTCATCAATTTTCCTAAGCACATCTTGGGGAAGAGTTGGAAACCTATTTTTTAGTACTGCAAAAGATGCTTCCATATCTAATTAACTTAATTAGGAAAATAAAAGAGAAAATTTACAACAAAACAACTAAACAGAAATAAAATAAACCTAATAAAAAGAAAACTTAGGTTTCCTCCTAATAAGCTATTTAATAACTCACAAACAATACTAAAGCAAAATTAAAATATAACAAAACAAACAAAAGTATAAAAGAAATTTAAAAAGAAATAGAAAAGTTAGAAATTTGGGTTGCCTCCCAAAAGCGCTTAATTTATAGTCCTTAGCTTGACTATAGTTAGATTTTCATCAAGGAGGATAATACACAAAGTATATCATCCTGATAATCATGGAAAGATAGACTTTTGTCAATTTTAATGAGTCAAGCCAACTTGATTTGAATCTGCATGGAAAAAGGTTAAGACATGAATTATTTAATATTTTACAATTAGGCTCATAATTTCCAAAAGCTTTCAAACGAGCTCTTTTTCTTGCTCTGAATTTTCTTAAGAAATTGAGATAAGAAGGTAGTGGTGTTGAATCAAGAGTTGGTGAGTGCTCAGTTGATGGTGGTGAATATTTCTTCTTTTCTTTCAAGTCATCAAATTGATATTCTTTATGGTTTAGCATATTTGGTGTTGTTTTCACCAAACAAAATGAAAGAGTTTCCTTTGAGTTCTCTTTTTCAAATACCTCTTTAATTTCCCCATTAATTTCAACTACTCCACAGATATTATCCATAAGAGAAGAATATTTCTTGGGCAAATTGAGCTCAACTTCTTCCTTTTTTTCTTGCTTGCTTGAAGTATCTGCTTGATCAATCATCTCTTCCTCATCATCACTCAAAGAAATTGCCAAACATTGATCTCTAGAATATTCTTCAATTTGACTTGTTAGGTTACCATGGCCTTAAGCATCCACTTGACTAGCAAACTGTTCCATTTGTACATCATCAGCTGTATTGTGGCTAGCCCATTGATCCATCCTATCTTCCAATCTTTCACATCGTTCATGAGTAGCATTTATGAATCTTTCCAATGCTGCTTCATAAGATGGTCTGTGCTCCTCAAATGGTGCATGATCTTGAAAATCATATTAATAAGGATACCATGAATTGTTACCTTAATCGCATTGGTTTTTCCATGAAAAGTTTGAATAGTCACCCCATCCTGAGTTGTTTATGCTGGAATATGGATAATTCTCATACCTATTATAATTTGAGAAAAATTATACCTGCTCTGCATATTGACACTCAGAATTCAAATGATTACCTCCACATAGATCACAACTCAAACGTGAATTAAATAAAGTATTAGCATTAACTTTATCAATTAAGTTAACTAATGCATCAATTTTAGCATTTAACTTACTAAACTATCCTCACCATACATGCTTGCTACTCTATTTAGCATCACTCCTCCATCGCACTATTACAAGTTGTGGAAAGCCATCCTTTTTTTTTTTTTTTAAATTCCTGCGAAATAATAAAAAATAGAAAAGAAAAATAAAATCTAAAGTAATAGAGTATATCAATCTATTGATATTATCAAAAGTCGCCTTCCCCGGCAACGGCGCCAAAAACTTGTTGTGCGATTTTCTGCAAGTGCACAGATCGTTTACAAGTAATAAAGTGATGAGTGAGTATCGTTCCCACGAGGAAGAGTTTGTCAAGTACCAATATTAAGATTACTCTATTATTTAGAAAATCAATTATGAAATTTTATGTTTTAAACAAAGTGAAATTCAAGTAAATAAATGATGATAAATATGAAAATAAAATTAAAAGTCTAGGATTTAGAATTCATCAATTGATCACATATGATTTCTTTATAATCTTTAGATGGATTATTTTTGCTGAAATTAATGATTAGATTTTTCTAAATTATATGATGTTCTTTCTTAAGATACAACATGTGTGTTCATATTAACCTTACGTTTACTCTCGTGATCATAAGCAATTAACACAAACCCATTAAGTTTTATGGAAATCCTTTTAAAAATCACAAATGAGTATTCTTATCTCTAAGCAATACATTCCCTAGGTCAATTATCCTAATGAACTAATATTGTGCTTCTACTATCGTTACTTCACACAATATCTTAAATCATGCAATTAATGGCCAATTAATTACAAGTATTAAGTTCTAAGATAAAAGATTAATTCTAACAATCAAATCCAATCAATTAAATATAAATAATCATATGCAAATCAAAAGATTACATCTAAATTGTCAAGTAGTATATGAATTCTAAGTTGTATTTGAAAATGAAAGTGGAGTCCGTGTCAAATGTGGTACTCGAATGGCCATAAAGATCATTTGGGTGATGCTCCTTGGGGATTTCATATGTGTTGTCCTTATTTTGGGCGAGATATGGCTCGCCAAGAGTAGCCAGTTCAGAAGAGTGTGTAACACATGTCCCCTATTAGTTCTGAGTCAAAGACTCAAAAATATTCTGCTTGCCTAGAGGATGTGGTTAGTAGAAAAGTGAATGGGGCGATCTCTATTGGTAGTACTGACTATGGTTCAAATTTCATGGAAGTATTTAATGTGCTGCTTCTATTACTTTGTTCACTGCAATAAAATGGCTATCTTTTCAGCCATGTGGCATATTTAGGATGGGAATATGAGACTCGTTAGCTCCCATGTTATACTCTATAAAAAAGAGGTTTTCATATTTACTTTGATTTTTTATATCTTCCACCATCGCAATCCTCTTCCTTTGCGATATCATTCCCTTGTTTTTGCAATTTTTATTTTCTTTGGATTTTTACAAGTTTTTATTGGCGATCGCTTTCTTTGCAAATTAGCTTGCTTTTGAGATTTACTGCTCTTCTTTTTTTTTTTTTTTTTTTGACCAGTAAGTACCCTTTTCCTTTTCATCTTAGTAATCTCGATTTTACTTTATCACTTCCCCTTTTTTTCTTTTTTTTTAATAAAAGTAGCGATATTGAAGATAGCCAAAATAAGCATCTTTCTAAGGACATTAGTGAGTGTACTGTGTTTGATTCTTCCTCAGAAGACCTATATGCTCGCAAAGTTATCCACGCTAGGAACAATTCTAGATCTACAAACATAGTTACACATAATCCTATCACCGAGTCCAACCAAACCCTCAACTCTGGAGTATCTATCAATCCATCTTCCAAACCTCCAAATGTTGTCGAGTTCCGCTAAACCCTCAACTCTGGGGCATCTATTAATCCACCTTCAAAACCTCCTAAAGTCCTTGAACCTAAAGGAGGGGTTGAAAAATTCCCTTGTGGACTGACTGTCAGTCACCTAGCTGAAATCAAAGCTTTATACAACATCCCATATTATTACCAACTTCGTCAGCCTGATCATGGGACCTTTGTTAACTAGAGACTAGGCGATCTAGAAAGATTATTTTATGTGGAAGATCTGGAGTCTGCCTTAAGGTTCCCCTTATCCGACCTGTATATTTTAGTGCTTTGGGAATACAATATCTCGATTTGCCAAGTTCACCGTAATTCTTGGAAAATCTTGGTTAGGCCCACCTAACTTTCAAATAAGGATATTTGATTAAAAAAAAAAAACTTTCAAGTAAGAATATTTATTTAAGTGAAATAATAAAATTTGTAAAATTATTTTAAAAAATCCTAAAAAAATTAAAAGTATATATTTTTAAAATTTTTTATCTTTTCTTTTCATCCATTCCTTAAATTAAAGAAGAAAATATAAAATATATTTTAAATAAAAATATTATATTATATATAAAAAATTAATATGAAAACTGTTTTATTTGTAAAAATAAATTCACACTATAAAAATTGATTATATTATATCACTTTTTATAATATATATAAAAATTAATTAATTTTTTTAAATAATAAATGATACGAAGCATGAGTTTAATTAAATCAATTCAATTCCAAACATGGATATTTAAAAACTAAAATCTTACCCCCACACTGTGTGTCATGTAAGGTTGTTATATCTTGGATCTTTATCTAGGATGCACCGTGCACTAAGTTCAAAATGCGTGCTTTTTTTTTTCTTTTTCTTTTAGATGTTAGTCGCATGTCAATTTTTAAACAAATAGCAATTTGTCCTTTTACTATATCCCATTTCTTATTATTAACAATTTTTATTATACTTTTTATTTTTATTTTATATTTTTAGTGTATTTTATACTAAATTGATTTTTTAATAATATGCTAGTATTTTTATAAGAAAATAGCATATACTAAAATTAAAAGGATTTTAATCAACATAATTAAAAATAATCATAGTGGAAAATAACTTTATATTTCTAAAAAACTTAAAACAAAAATAACTTTGATTATTTTTTTCTTCCTCTTAAATTTTAATTTTTTATCATCAAATTATAATACTTTAATTTCTTAAAATTTAATAATAATAATAATAATAATAATAATAATAATAATAATAATAAAATATTAAAATTAATAATTTTATATTCATAATTATAAATTATAAAATACAATAATATGTTATGAACACAAATTTATCACTAAAAATTATAAACATCAATCATAAAACTATAGATTTATAGGTTAAAAAAAATATATTTGTAAAATATAAATTATAGGTTCATTACTCTTATACTTGAGATTCATATATCATAGTTCAAAATTCATAAAAAACTATAGGTTCATAGTTTAAAAATAAATTATATATTCTAAAGTTACATCACAAGTATATTAGAGGTTCATAGATTATAGTTCATAAACTCATAAATTAAAAAACAGATTCATATATTAACTGATAAATTTACAGTTCAGAAGTGATAAACATACACCTTATATTTGATAAATCTATAAGCAATACTTATTGATCTTGTTGCTTATAATTATATTTGATAGTGAATTTTCAATGAGCATACACCATATTACTAATAAAATTACATTTTCTATTTAATGAACTAACAATTTATCATATGTGAACTTGTATAATAATGAAAATTCAATGTCATATAAAAGATAAATATGATATTTTATAAAATATAAAATTATCCTTAAAAATATTTGAAAAATTATACATAATAAAAATGTTAAAATTTTTATTTATGATACTAAAATTATCATTAGAAAAATTAAACAAATACAAAAACTCGACTATTAATATAATTTTTTCTTAAATAAATTAATATAATTCTAATTATCTCTTGAATACTACAAAAAAATAAAATTAATATAATTTTAATCGCAAGTATTACAGACAAATAAAAAAAAGTCAAAAAATGTGACTTAAAATCTCTTAGTCCCTTTTTTTTTTTTTTTTTTTTTTAAACTTGGTCTCTGCTCCCTTTCGCTCCTCCCATCCAATCATGTATGTGTCCTTGGACTCCCTCCCTTATTCTCCTTCCACCCGCCTACATGTTGTGAGTTTATAATACTACACGTACATGGGTCCATAATATAATTTGCTTGTTATGTGAAGTTTTTATTTCCCTCATAAAAAACAAAAAAAGTCATACACATGCTTTTACTTTTTATTATGAGTAGCCAGCTACTAAGGGCATCTCCAACAATACATTCTAAAACTTTTATACTAAAATGATATAACTACAGTAAATTCATCTCCAACCATTAACTCTATTTCTAACACCAAAAAAAATATTCCATTTATATTCTCCTTTATCTTTCATTTTATATTCTTTTTATTATTTCCATACTAATTTGTTATTTCATAAATTATGCCCAAATCTATTATATATATATATATATATATATATATATATATATATATATATATATATATATATATATATATATATATATATATATATATATATATATATATATATATATATATATATTGTTTGCACCATAATATTTTTGGGTCAAGATTGTCAAAAGGCCCAGTAATATTTAAACCCAAGTTAAACAATAAGGCCTATGGAGATCTACAAACCAAGATTAAAGATGGTTGATATTCTAGATGGCTATGGACAATTCCAGAGAGATAGTAATTAATGGAGGTTACCAGCAGCCGCACCGTCCTAGGAAGTGGAACAGCAGTTACTGAAGCTATCGTAATAGAGAAGCAGTTATTTTCTAAAGAATATTTAAGCTAAATTGTATCTCCTATAGAAGGCCCCAACCAATCAACCACTCAACAGACTCTGTACCTTTTTATCAGCCCTATCGGGCATAATTTTCTTTTTCTGTTTTCCATTCTCAAGCTTTCTGTAATTACTATAGTCACTCAATAAAAATTTCCTTTATTCCATTACTGTTTACTTTACTTTCGTAATTACTACTTACTCGCCATTAAGAATCCAGACATACTATGGTAAAGAAATCTGAGTATCCACAGTCCATTAATAAAAAGTCGGAAAGGCGAAATCCACAGGCTCGTACACCTTCATCCATAATTACTAATTTAACCTTGTGCCAAATTTCAGTATCAACAATATTTTTGACATGCCTAGTGAGACTCACTCTCATGGCATTAAGACAAGAAATTTTGTTGGAAAATACATTGTTACTGGTTCCTATGAACCACAAGATGACACTGCAACAGCAATGCAGGAAGAACTTGTTCCACACCTTATGGAGCAAATCCAGCATGGACTGGCTTCTCCATAGCCAATTCACCATGACAACATACAAGAGCCAGAAATTCCAGCAGGTCCTATTGTTGCAAATCGAGGTAATACTTTTAAGCCTATTGATACTACTGTTCCAATAAACAATTTACAAATGATTCTTGAAAAAATGCATAGGCTATCAAAGAATCAAACTTTGATCTATCAAGCACTTATCGGTTTAGTAACTCCACAACAAAGCCCTATGCAGGCTATTGTCCTTACTAGGCAGTCCTCAGAAGAACTCGGGGGCTAATATTTCACTCAACAAGAGGCTAGTGATTCCTACCTCTTTAAAGAAAGCTTTTCACCTTCTCATAGGAGGGAAGAACCAAAGACTGTGCCTACTGGCAATCCAAGGCAAGTTTCACCACAACAGTTGCATGCTAACACTAATCCTATCAATCATCCTACTGTGTATGATAATGATGCAAGTTTTAATAAAGAAGGGCTTGAGAACTTGGCACCATTAGTCAACAGGATTTTATAGCCTGCTAGTTCACCTCAACTCTCTAGGAAACAAGTTCCTGTGGACATTGAAGTGGACAAGATTAACAAGGGAGTGTTTAAATTCCCTGAGAAGAAGAATCCTATGCTCATTGATCCACTAGTGGCCATTGTTAATTCTGTGGCTATTAATCGCAAATCTTTAGTGATTTCTAATGACAAGCGAAAAGACAAGAGTCAACCGAAGGTCCATAAGGAGAAAAGTTATAAACTATAGACTCATAAACCCAAGCCATCTTACTAGAAAGATAGGCTGCTAGAAAATTCACCAAGGGTTACACACTAATACAAATTCTAGAGGAGTCAACCTCACTTCATTGTTCCTCCTACTGTGGAACCCATCCACAAGTGGATTTCTGTAGAACAGAAGAAGTTTCCTAAGCCACTCACTAGGACTAAAAAATGAAGACTGTAGAGACAAGGGGTTGAGGCCAAAAGACAGGTCACAAGATTTTCCTCCTAGGGAAGTTAATCGAAGCAAATTCAACAGGAAAGTGATTGAGAACTCTAAGAGTTTTGAACAAGATCTACTAGGGATTCCAAGGTATTTTACTCTAAATATCTTAATGTTGATATACATATGGAGTCTATTTTTACTACAAGTTACAGTGATGTGGAATCAGATGGTAGGAAATGGATGTGCTGCTACAATAGTAGAACTGCCCACTATCTTTCAATCCAAACTTACAGAGGATGTCATTGAAATCCAGGTTCCTAAGGCTCAGAGGGTAACTTTCCCCATGGAGGAAGATTTCCATAATGGAGTGGCTATAGATGCAGCTAATCCTCACCAATCTAAGAAGGTGATTTTTGAAAAATCACTATATGTTAAGGTACATGTCAATGGGAGATCCATCACCATATTTCTAATAGACAGTGGGTTGATAGTCAATATTATGCCACTCAAAATGCTATATGTCCTAGGAGAAACTGAAGAGAATCTAATTTCTATAGAGACAACATTATCAGTTTTCATTAGGGAGCTCACTAAGACTTTGGGAATCTTACTTATGGAAATCACAGTAGCTGTATTTGCCATGTTCAAAGCATATGTGCAGCAAACTATGAAGAGACTAGAAGTGAAAGAATTCCATGGTACATATGGAGCTGAAGTAACTTATGAGGAGGAGCTTGTTAAAAATGAAGAAATTCTACAGATGCATGATCTAGAGAAAGCGCCGCCAAAATTCATGCAAGTTGATATATTCAACACAGAGTTCAGTATTGTGGGGACTAGAGAGCCGACCTAAAGAATTACTTTGACAATCCAAGCAAGATAGTGCCATACATAATAAAGGTACAGGCACAAAACTATGTCATGCTAAAGGGTAATCTCTATATAAAAGGATCTAATGGTATATTGTTAAGGTGCTTAAGTATGTCAAATGCATTGGAAATGATATAACAAATGCATGAGGAAGTATGTGGTGATCACCAAGTTGGAGTAAAGATAGAATGGCTCATTAGAAGACATGGCTATTACTGGTCTTCCATCTTGAAGGATTGTATCAGGTACATTAAGGGATGTCAATAGTATCAAGCTTACGGGATTAATGAATTCTATTCTATAATGAAGTACCTGAAAAGAGTTTTTCCCACTATATGGGAAAAGGTAAAATAGAAGTAAAGAAACAAAGGTAACCTAGGTCTACAGTGCTTAAAAGTAATTTTCTATAGGGACCTAGGGATGATGTGAAGCCAATCCTATGGCTATGTTATTGTTCTACTATAAGTTGGCTCTTTAGCCACTTTTGTACATAAATAAAGAAGTTGGCTTGTTGGCCACTTTTTCTAATTTCTAGTTTTTATTTATGTGTTTTTCTACTTATTTTTTTTAAAAGCTTTTCTAGTTCCCAATAAAATATTTGCAGTATAACAGTAAGCAACAGGCCATACCAAGTGAGCAAAATTAATAGCAAGCAAACATCAGGCCTTTGTGGCCAATTATGAAATGACATGGCTGCATGAGTCAATCATCATCATCAAGGGCAATAAACTCATCTCAAGAATATTTGTAAATGCAAGAGGCCTCAAGCCTTTTCATTTCAAGGCATAGACATAAAAATAGTTTCAGTGACTTTGCATTATATCAAGACCTGCTCAACAGTATTTAATTGTTCTCAACAATTCAATCAATAAGTCTAGAATACAATTTACAAAAACTCAAAAATTAGTGTTGTAGAGTAACTCACTGAGGAATAGAGAAAAATACATCTTTCAGGTTGCTCTATTGAGTGATGCATTGTTTCCTGATGATGAGAAAATGATCACGCTCCACAGCCTAAGACTTTTGCCTATGGAATTTGTTGCAATAGCTACAGATGAATGGCTGGTGAACAACTCATCCAGATGAAGATTGCAAGAATCCGCAGCTATAGGGGTTGGTGAAGATAAGTAGATAGGAAGAGTCCATGGTGGAACCTGCATATAAGGTACACAATTCAGATTCTTGCCTTTGTATTCATATATATTTTGGCTTAAATTCACTATTCCATAATCCAAAATCCCTAGTCACTAGTGAAATTTCAAGCAGAAATGCTGAAATCATCATACACAATAGCCAATTATATTTTACTACAGTAAAGTACATGAGGTGACCTTAGTTGTTGAAATTCACTGGTACTTGTGGACCTAAATTCAGCTATTGAGTTTCCAAGCCAATGCATAAAAAGCCTAAATTCTACCAAAATAAGTTCCAAATAAATCCCTGAGCCGAAATTTAATAGAAATTTCATGTCAAAATACTTTAGCAACAAAATCCACAGCAATGTACCTAAATTCCACAGACCATTAAAGTTACAGTATCCAATTTTCTCAACTTTTTTCAATATATTTGCTATGAATTTTAATTCTATTAGCTATAAAAATATTTAGCAAGTATGAATTTTATTTTATTTTTCAAGCTAATAATTCTAAGGCTAAAAATAAATTATTTTTCATGTTTGTTAGATTAATCTTAGCTAATAAATTAAATTACAATAAATATATTAAAATTTTTTCCAAAAATTTCAGCTCAATATCCTCAACAAACTTGCAAATTCAAAATTCAAATACAAAGAAAAGTTCCACCCATATGGGTTTAAGAAATTTTCGCATTTTAATTGCTAAAATTCAAATCATTTGCTAGCTAAGTTGTCACTCAAAAATGAAAAATTCAGCAGCAAGGGGATTAAAGAAAACCATGGAATTCATCCAAATTGGCAAAGGAAAAAGCAAAAAATTAAAACCCATGAGTTTTACAAGGAAACCCATGAAAATTGCAAGAAAAGAACCCAAAAAACTCACTTTTGGAAGCTGAAATTTCTGGGGTAAAATCACCAATCAGGAGTTGCTGGATGATAATGAGCTAACACTAGCAACAAAGGAGCAATAGGCATTGATAGCAAAAGAAGAAGAAGAAGAAGAAGAAGAAGAAGAAGAAGCTGAATCGACAAGAAAGAAAAAAAGAAAGAGAAGAGAGGAAAACTTGCGTGGGTGAAGAATTTTGCGGTAAATTAGATGAATTTTTTGAAGATGTGTGGATAACTCTTGAGTACTTAAAAATTCCTAATCTTTGAAGTCATTGGAAAGAGTTAAATGATGATTATGAATTTTAATTGTTGGCTTAGAAAAGGGAAATTAAATGAAGCTGTGGAAAAATTAATTTTGCCGGTGGAATTGTTACACCGGGAAACCTGTAGAGATTTTATTCTTTAAAATTTTCCCTAAGGCTCTAGAATTTTAGATCTCATTATGGAAGTTAGACACTAGAGGCACAAATGTATTTTTCATCCATACAATTTAATTTTCAATCAAACTGTATGCGAGGGACATTGTTTGCATAATAATATTTTTAAGTCAAAATTATCAAAAAGCCCATTAATATTTAAGCTCAAGTTGAACAAAAAGGCCTATAGAGATATACAGACCAAGACTAAAGAAGGTTGATATTCCAGATGGCTATGGACAATTTCAGAGAGATAGCGATTAATGAAAGTTACTAGCAATTGCACTGTCCTAAGGAGTGAAGTAGTAGTGACTGAAGATATAGTAATGGAGAAACAGTTATTTTCTAAAGAATATTTAAGCTAAATTGTATCTCTTGTGGAATGTCCCAACCAATCAACCACTCAACAGGCCCTGTGCCTTTTTATCAGCCCTATTGGGCATAATTTTCTTTTTCTGTTTTTCGTTCTCAAGCTTTCTGTAATTACTGTAATCACTCAATAAAAATTTCCTTTATTCCATTACTGTTTACTTTACTTTCATAATTACTGCTTATTTGCCATTGAGAATCCAGACGTACAGTGGTAAGAAAATCTAGGTATCCACATTCTATTGATAAGAAGTTAGAAATGTGCAATCCACAGACTCGTGCACCTTTATCTGCAAGTGGCACGCCCGCATAATTATTAATTTACTCTTGTGCCAAATTTCAGTACCAACATATATTTATCCAATAAAAATATACTTAGGTTTTCTTTTGTAAGTTAAAAAAAAAAAAAAAAAAAAAAAAAAAAAAAAAAAAAAAAAAAACCCAAGTACCACACTGAATTTGGTGTGGCATTGTAATTGTCCTCTAAAATAGCATTCAAAATGGTGTTCAATTAGAGCTATATTTCACTGCAAAATGGTGATTTTACTACAAAATGCAGTATCGTTGGAGATGGCCTAATGAAATTAATCCAATTTGTAAGCATATATAAAACCATCTATCTATTATTAGAATTTTATCTCTATTTGAATTTTTTTTATGCCATACTAGAAAAAAGAAATTGTGCGCATGTTTCCTTTTTTTTTTTGAAGTAAAACGCATTAATATTCATATTTACTCTTATATTTCCATGTATTACTGCCATATAACCATATCTGTATTAGCTTAGATAATACTCTAACAATAATTACATATATATAAATATGTGTAATAGATTTTAAATTTGAATTCCTCTGCTTAAAATTAAAAAGAAAAAAAAAATTATTCTATATTTTATTTGTTTAAAATGCTAGTGTCTATTTTTTCTTTTTTAATTTAACATATATAATATAGTATGAGTGATTCTAGAAATTAGGAAAGAAAATTGCTTGTATTATATACAACAAAGCAAATATATCAGCTGAATAATTATTATACAACGAAGCAAATGCATATTTATATATATATATATATATGAGCTGAATTATTATATTATTATTATTTTTCAAATATTGAGGAAGGAGATTCGAGAATTGATCATCTTTTATTGAGATTGAATGTGAACTACCATTAATCTAAGCGTGCCAAAGCAATTGATTTAATATTTTGATATAAAATAAAAAGCATTTTGGTTAATAAATCTAGTGAATAATATCTAATTCAAGTGATGGAGGATAATCAACAATATTATTTCATCTTTAATAGTTTGACTAAAATGTTTAATTTTCAATTAGATCGAATGGTCTTCGATCTCAATTTTTAAAAAGTGCGAGGAGTAAAGCATTCTAGATTTGATTTCCTTAACTAAATGAGTTTTTATTCAATTTAATTTGATGAGAATTATTGAAAAGAGGAGACTATGTACATAGTCTTACAGTGCATTTGAATTTTTGACCTATTTAATATATATCTCTAATAAATTAAAAATAATAGGAATTTAATTATCTGAAAAATAGACAACCTATCCAACAACTATGAAACAAAAACGACAGGCTTAATTAAAAAAAATTAAAATTTTGAACCTTTTGTTATTATATCACATACTTTAAAATGTAACAATTTTTTAACATGAATTTATTTATTTATTTAATACAATATTATTACCAGTTCAATTCAAGAGAAAATCTACCTAAATTTGCTGATATACTTTAAAATGTTACAATTTTTAACATGAATTTATTTAATACAATATTATTACCAGTTCAATTCAAGAGAAAATCTGCCTAAATTTGTTGATATGCAGGTTGGTATTATTAAAAGAAACCACTTTCTCTAAACGATGTTATTTTGACATTATATATATATATATATATATATATATATATATATATATATATATATATATTATGTTTTAGTGAAGCATGAACTTTTAAAAATCTCAATACTTACCAAAAAAAAAAAAAAAAAAGAAAAAAGGAATTACACAAAATAAAGTAAGCACAACCTCTTATATTAATTGGTAAAAGCTAAAAATTTATGTTTATTTTTTTTATATAAATGTATATAATATACTCCCTCTATTTTATAATAATAATTGTTTTAAGGAAAAAAAATTTGTTTCAATTTAATTGTCATTTTAAAAGTTTTATATAGCATTTATTATTTTTTTTCCAATTTTATTTTCATTTTCGACTTTATTTTCTCTTTTACTTTCTATGCAATATCTTTAATGATAAATAAGGATATATTTGTCTACTTTAATAAAAATTGATGTTATCTAACAGCATTTTTAATATATGTATAATATTTTAAAATGATTACTATTATGAATCGGAGGCTAAAAGTAATTGCATGACATGTTAGTAAATTTAAGCCAATTTTCACTAAATTTTGAGCTAATACTAATGTTACAATAAATTAATAAGTTCATTACTCGAGTTACATATTGTCAAATTTTAAAATATGTGATAAAATATAAAAAAAAATTGTAAAAAGTCTAATTTTTCTTTTAATTAAACAATATAGTCAAATTTTAAAATATGCAATAAAATATAAAAAGTCTAATTTGTCTTTTAATTAAGCCATATTGTCAAATTTTAAAATATGCGATAAAATATAAAAAAATGTAAAAAATCCAAATTGTCTTTTAATTAAGCCATATTGTCAAATTTTAAAATACGCGATAAAATATAAAAAAAAATATAAAAAATCCAAATTTTCTTTTAATTAAGCCATATTGTCAAATTTTAAAATACGCGATAAAATATAAAAAAAAATGTAAAAAATCCAAGTTTTCTTTTAATTAAGTCATATTGTCAAATTTTAAAATACGCGATAAAATATAAAAAAAATGTAAAAAGTTTAATTTTTCTTTTAATTAAGCCATATTGTCAAATTTTAAAATACGCGATAAAATATAAAAAAATATAAAAAGTCTAATTTTTCTTTCAATTAAGCCATATTGTCAAATTTTAAAATACGTGATAAAATATAAAAAAATTGTAAAAAGTCTAATTTTTCGTTTAATTAAGCCATATTATCAAATTTTAAAATATGCAATAAAATATAAAAAAATGTAAAAAATTCAAATTTTCATTTAATTAAGCCGTATTGTCAAATTTTAAAATACGCGATAAAATATAAAGAAAATGTAAAAAGTCCAAATTTTCTTTTAATTAAACTGTATTGTCAAATTTTAGAATACGCAACAAAATATAAAAGAAAATGTAAAAGGTTCAAATTTTTTTTTAATTGAGTCATATTGTCAAATTTAAGAATACGTGATAAAATAGAAAAAAAATTGTAAAAACTCCAAATTTTCTTTTAATTAAGCCAGAATTCAAATGCTAACCTTCTTTATTCTTTACCAGAACTATTTTTACATATATATAATGGGATTGAATGATCACTCTGATATTTATTTTTCTTTATTTATTATGTAGTCCATATGGACGACTGCAAAACATCAAACTAAGCATTACATACTTACATAATAAATTTGCGACGTTTTTTCCATGAAGACATTGAATAAAGATGGCCTGTTGAAAAATATTACTATATTATTGCTTTTGGATATGTATGCCCTTAAATTTATTTTCATTCATTGGCAAAAAAAAAATTATTTTCATTTGTTTTTGGAAAGCTTAGCTTGTCCTTATGTGCACGTTACCCAGTTGATTGCAAGAACTGGATGACTATTGACTATGGCCTTTTTTAACCTAAAATATCTTTTTTTTTTTTTGTTAAATTCATTTTGAATGAATGTCCAATTTGGGTGCTAAATTTTATATAGAGGGCTTATAGGGTGTTATAGAGATAATTTATCCCAATTAATTTAAATTATTGGATTATATAAATTTAATTATAAATATTAGATCTAGTGACTAGTTACTTATTTAAACTATATTTTAATTATGGGCATTTCATCTACAACTTTCTTAATAGGTTATTCTCTCTAACAAATAAATTATTTTATTCTTCTAACCAACTTTTCTCATCTTTAACCTTTTTTTTTTTTTAATAACTCTTTGGTAATAACTTGTCATCTAACCGTTAAGTTTGTTATTACTTATTTGATTAAGCCTCTCGTGTCATGAATTTGAGTTAAATTATAATTACTAAAAATATGATATTATTATATTACCCCTATTTTAAATAATGATATTACTAAATTACTACTCTCACTAATTTTGTTATTTATAATTTAAAAACTTTTTTTATATATATTTAAAAGATTGGAAGTGTAATAGATAATTTTAATAATTTTTTTATTACACTCTTTGTTTCGTAAATATTTTTGGGTCAAAGAAATAAAAAATGTATGTTATTTGGGTCAAAGTAATTGCATTATCTGAACAAAATAGAGGCTGATAGTGATGAAAAGCTTATTTTTGGTTTTATTTATCCTTTCCACAATTGTGTGCTTGCTCTACCCATTGCCAAGAAGGGAAGAAATAATGAGTGTAGTAGTTACAAAATTGAATCAAACTAAAGGTAGTTGAAAGATGCTTGGAAGAGTAGGTCAACAAATCCATAAGCTTTCTACAAATATATAATCACTTGATGCTTTGAAAATTCTAACGCACAAAAGTATATTTGAATTTGCAAAGTATATACTACATACTTAAAATAGAAAATCAATTACACAGGTAGGAAAAAACACATCAAAGAATAGTAAAGCCGATCAAATTTTTTGAAAAAGAAAAAATGAAATTATTTTCGTGTTTGAGATTTTAGTTTAATTGAAAAGAGTCATCCCTAGTATTATTGTGTTGTTTTGATTTTAATAGTATTTGTTATTTTCTTATCTAATATATATTAAAAGACTAATATTTCAATCCACTTGAGTTTCTATAATAATGTATTACACACATTTATTTTTGTCCAAAAAAAGCTTAAATGCCTTTTATCAAAAAATTAAGGTGTCTAAATTAGCCAAAAATATCGCAGAGGTAGAATAGATACATTATATAAAGTGTAGGGCTAAATTGGACATTCAGCCAATTCATTTTACATTTAAAAGCAAATAAATAGATAAATAAATAAATAAAATTATATCTTCTGTGCAAAAAATAAATAAACAAATAAATAAATAAATAAAATTATATCTTTTCTCAAATTAATTTCTATTTGATACCTTTGTTTATTCTTCTTTAAAAACGACAAATACTTAGGGGAAATGACTTGCTCTCATTTTTAAAATTATTTACACGTACATGTTAATTTTTTAGTAAAAAACCTTTTGACTATGAAATCGGATTTTAAAATACGGATTTAATTGCTTCACGTAAATCAATATTTTAAATTCCGATTTTAACTGTCAAATACTATAATGCCAGTTTTCCCTTTATTCCTACCTACCCCATCACTGCTTCTTCGCTCACTGGAAGGGACATGACTTTGGCATAATATATATGTACATATATATATATATATATTATGCCAAAGTCATGTCCCTTCCAGTGAGTGAAGCAGTGATGGGGTAGGTATATATATATATATATATATATATATAATACACTTTTTTTAAAAAATATATATTAATTATACTAATTATATAGTGTCAGATATTATTAATATTATAGTATCAAATTGATTAACTATAGTCGACTTAATTAATTATAAATGTAACTCAATTAATTATATTATCTTATATTAATTATATAATATTAACTTAATTACAAACCCCAATTGTGAGTAGTTTTATATTTCTAGATTTATTTATATTGAATTTAATTTATGTATTGATTTAGGTGGTGTTCCATTAATGAATGAGCATTTATTGGGGCAAAAAAAATTATACTATGCAATTAACTAAGATTAATTAAAATAATTATATTATATTACTTCATAAAATAATTGTATAAAAAATTATGTAAACTATACTCTACATAAAATATATAAATTTATCTGTCAAATAATTTATGCAAACACACACTAAATATTATTTCACACAAATCTAATGAATCCACAAACAAATTTATTACAAACAATATATAAATATAGTGAAAACTAAACCAACTAATTTAACATAAATATTAACAAAAACAGTTTACATCTTTTGATTAAAAATTTCTTCAAAAATTCGAATACACTTAAGTTAACATAAAAATTATTTTTCAGCCATATTTATAATTATTTATTACATAAAAATTGCTAAAAATAATTAATAATTATAATTAATAATAAATAATTAGCAAAAATAATTATAAAATAATATTATAATTATAATTAATAAATTGCTAAAAAATATTTTTTAAAAAATTGCTAAAAAATATCTAGTGCTTAACCTCATCACAGCCATTCAAATCCCATTTAGTTAAAATAAAAATAATAGACTTAAGTGTGTAACAATCATATCATTGATAAATAAATAAAAATTTATTTCATAGAAATCCTCTAAGATAATTTAACAATCATATCATTGATAATTTTATATTTTCATCCTTAATTATTTTTAGCAATTTTTATGTAATAAATAATTATACATATGGCTGAAAATAATTATAAAATATTATTATAATTACAATTAATAAATTGCTAAAAAAATTTTTTTAAAAAACTACTAAAAATAATTATTAATTATTTTCTCTAGTTATAATTATAATTTTTTTTAGCAATTTTCATTTAATAAATAATTATAAATATGACTGAAAAATAATTCTTAAAGTGATAATATTTTTTCAGGTTAATTTAAGAATACTAAATTTTTGAAAAAAAATTTATCAAAAGAAGTAAATTCTTTTTGTTAATATTTATGTTAATTAGGATATTAAATTGTTTGTTTAGTTTTCACCATATTTTGTATGTTGTTTGTAATAATTTTTTTGATTTGTTAAATTTTTTTGTAATAATATCAAATTATTTGATAGGATTAGTTTATATATTTTATGTACAGTATTAGTCGTATAATTTTATACAATTTTTTATAATATAATATAAAGTAATATAATTATTTTAGTTAATTATATGATATAATTAAGTTAATATTGCAATATAATTAAGTTAATTATATTATACTTAATATAGTCAATAAATTTAATTATAGTTAATTAATTTAATACTATAATATCAATAATATTTAATATTATATAATTAATATAATATATTATATAAGAATTAGTGTGAATGTATATAATTAGTATATATAATAATACTATCCCGGTGTCATGTCCCATCAAGTTAACAGTGATGAGATAGGAATAAAAGGACAACCGGCATCTTTTTCTAACGAAAACCGGTATTTAATTTGGCTTATCTGCCAATCAAAATCGATATTTAAAATATTGGTTTATATAAAATAATTTAATATGTATTTTGAATGCTGGTTTTACGGTTCAAAAGTTCCTCGACTTGAAAAACTAGCGTATCCATTTAAATATTTTTAAAAGTGACTTGTTTTGATAAACGTGTTTTACAAATAACATGTACATGTCATTTCCCCAAATAATGATTATATTAACATGTTAAAAAAATTATTAACAAATATAAAAAAATTAATTATAATCTTTAATTAATTATTCTTTTTTCTATAACACATTAAACTATAAAATATAACCTAAATTTTAATTTAAAAATGAATCTTATAGTGTTTACTAAAATTTCAGAAAAAAATATTTTCTTAATTCATATATATTGCATGTTAAATAACCAAATATTAACAGTATTAGTGAATTTGTATTGTCAAAATTAAACTAGTCTCACTATAAATGTACAAATTAATTGTAATTAATAAGTTTTAAATTAGTAGAAAATATTAATTCCACGGTAAGTGTTAAATATCGAAATTAAGAAATGATCAATTATCTAAACTACTGATTGATTATGAGAGTTTAATTGATTAACTAAAGAATTCAAAACTAAACAAATGGCTAGCAAACACATTAACAATGGTCAGAAAGCCTAAGATTTAGACTTCAACTAATGCTTCACTTGTGGTTAATACATGTCTTTGATTGTTTGATCAATATAAGATATAAATTAAAGATAACTCTTTCCTAGGATATTCAAGGTCTTCTCTCAAGATAAGATGCAAGTGCCAAACTAATCCCTTATTTCTATTCTCCTGATTTGGGCAATTATTAAATATATTAAACTATGTGAAGAGCGATAAATATCATTTAGATTTGTTTATACTTCTATGCAAGAAATGCCTAGATTTATTACTCTTACAAATGAATACCACACTTTTACTCTTACTCTATCATATCAATCTTAGATAGTGATAGTAGTAGTTAGTTACTAACACTCTTGAAGATTAAGAGCAATAGATTAATCTTATCAAATGAATATCAAACCCTATTATATAGAGGTATGGGTATATTTAAAATCACAAAAAGTACGTAAAAGCCACTATTAATTTAAGAGTCTTATCATTACCGTCCATAACATTAAAACCATATCAAAAATATAATTACACTAAATCATTCATTACACAGCCTTAGTCTTACATTCCATTAGTTATCTATAGAGCTATTAATATGAGAGCATTAAATCATTCAAGTATACAATAAAATAAATGTTCGAGTTTATACATCTAAAGAGACTTCGAGGAAAAGGAATTTCGAAACTCAGTTTTCCCTTCCTAAGACCTCTCGACTTGACCATCTGAAATCACATATGATTAGAGTGAGCCATCAACCTAGTAAATCAATAAAATGCATAAATATTGGGTTCTTTTTGGTGAATAGGAGTATATATTGATACATATACAAATTTTAATTAATTATGGCCACATGCAGTTTTTCTTTTTTTGTAATTTATACCTATATTATTAATTATGTTAAAATTTTAATTAATTAAAATTATTAATTTTTATATGTTATATAAATTTAATATTTTCACATCTTAAAATTTGTAAAAAAATATTTTTTAATTTTTAAAATTATAAAGATTTACGTAAATATTATTATTAAAATATCAATTAAATTTTCTTATTAATATTTGTACATAAAAATTATTACTAAAAATAATTTTTATACACAAAATTTTCATGCATGGTAGACACTCGGCGATCATGCATGGAGATTATCTTTTTCTAATTTGTTATTTAATTTTTCAATAATATTTACTTTTTAATATTTTTAGTACAAAATTTATTTACTTTAGAATTCTTTTACTATATCAAATTTATTTTTAGCCTAAAATTAATTTTATAATATTTAATAATAAATGATGAATATAAAATTTAAAAAATTTAAAAAATTCATGCATCTTTTATATATATATATATATATATATATATATATATATGAAAAGTGTATGCAAAAATACAGTTTTATTAAATCTTATCCGAACAACGATCCGTAAAATAATAACTTAAAGTTCAATAAGTTCAACCATTCGATCAATGGTTGAATTATTAATATTTTAATAATAATAATAATAATAATAATAATAATAATAAATTAATAATTACTTGATGTTTTAATAATAATAAATGAATAATTTTTATGTACAAATATTAATAAGAACATTTAATTAATATTTTAATAATAATAATTTACGTAAAATCTTTATTATTTTAAAAATTAAAAAAATAATTTTTTACATTTTTTAAGACTTGAAAATATTCAATTAATTAAAATTTTAACATAATTAATAATATAGATATAAACTATAAAAAAAAAAAAAGAAAAAAAAACTGCAAGTGGCGACGTGCATCCTGACCGCATGGCCAAAAGGTCGCCACTTTAAATGGCAATTTTGTTGCAATTAGAACAAAATAATATATATAGGAAAATATTTTCTCATATCATATTTATAAGGAAATATTTAATTTTATTCATATATTTGGGTGCAAACCCTGGATGATCGGGCATGCCTGTGCTCAGGAGTTGGCACAGGTTGTGCTAAAAATTTCTCTCCTGGACTCCAAGTGCTCAGATCAACATAAGGAATTGACGAAAGCCTGCTTAATGAGGCAGCACTGTGTGCCACATTTTTGGCATAGGCATGCTTAGTCGTGATGACAGCTGTACAAAGTGCTAGTATCTTGTAAGTACCAGAATATTTAGAAGGGTATTTTTTATGTTTACTTTATTTTTAAATAAAGTAATTTATTTTATTTACTAAAAGAAATAATTTTTTATAAAAAATAATAATTTTATTTATATTTTTTCGTAAATTAAATTATTTTTTTGTAATTTTTTTAATTAAGAAAAAATTTTTAATTTTACAAAAATATTATTTATTGTTTTGCAAAACAATAATTTTATGAAAAAGAAAAATAATTTTGTAATTGCAAAAAAAAAGCTCTCTTATAAAAAATCATAATTTTCTTATATTTTTTCATAAATTAGACTATTTTTTTTATAAAGTTTATAGATATATAAATTTAAAATACAATCTTAATTATTCTAATATTTCTAATTTTTAATTAGTGAAATGCAATAGCAGATTAATTTAATTATAATATTTTAAATATTTTAATTATATTTATTATTTATAACTATCTTATTAGCTATAAAAAATAAAATTTTATACTTTATTTTAAAATAAAATAATATAAAAAATTGTCTATATGATACATTTTATAAGAAAATTGTGATTTTTTTAAAAAAGAGTAATATTTTTTTATAAGTACAAAATTATTTTTCTCATAAAATTGTTATTTTATATAAAATGAATCATATTACCGGACAAATTATATTTTCATAAAATTAGAATTTTTTTTGCAATTAAGTAAAATTGCGAAAAAATTATTTAATTTATGAAAAAATATAAATAAAATTATAATTTTTCGTAAAAAACTATTTATTTTTTACAAATAAAATAGGTTACTTTGTTTCCATAAAAAACACATATTTAAGAGCACATATAAATAACTGATTTTAGGGAACATCAACATAATCTAAATAGATTTTTACTATTTTTGTATTCTTTTAGGGATTAAAACTTTTTTTTTTTTTTTTAATTTCTTAGCTCAGAATTGGATTTTACCAAAGGGAGCTGCAGATTTGAATGTTGGGAAGATACTCTACAAGACTTGCATCTCAATCTCTGCAGTGATTGATTGGGTGCAAGTGATTGTCAATTGAAGTCTAAATCTTAGTTATATCATTATTGATTTGCAATTCTAGTATTGGTGAGATTTAGTTTATAGTTAATTAGTTCAATTTCTTTTGTTAATTCAATTGTCTAGGTAATAAATTAATAATTCAATTGTCTAGATAATAAATTAACTTCGATACTTGATAACGCTTTATTTGTGAAAATTATAGCTTGCACTTTATAACTTGCTATTATCAATTCGTATATTTGAAAATGATACATAATGCTTTCTCTATGATAGATATATTGCATCTTAACATCCTCGTATTCTTAATTAAATTCATCTTATTAATTTTTAGTGTTATTTGTTCAAACTTATTAAATCTCACTATATCTATTGTGATTAATGGTTACATAGGAGCACTAAAAATCTTTATATTTAGATTGTATTTAATATTAGTTTAATGCAATATTTTTGTTGATGTTAAAAAAATTTGATCTAATTAAAACCAAATCCATCTTATTTTTCATTTATGTATGATGATATTATTCTATTTCATAAATTTATTTTATTAAACAAATTGCAATCGTTATTCATTAAATGTTAAAAATACCCTATTGCCCATGAATTTATTTTTATAAACAATTTATAATAAATAATCATTAAATATAAAAAAAAATACTCTGTTTAAAAATCAAGAAAAATATAATATACCATTTTAACGAGAAATCCTGTCTAACACCAATGATTTTTTTTTTAATCCTGTATTATACTATTGTGTATCATTTTTATCTTAATGATTAATTTATTAATGTATTTTTAAGATCCTTTAATTTTTTTTTCTCAGTAAAAATAATAAAAAAATAAAAATAGGTGAAAGAAAGAAAAACAAATAAATAAAAACATTTCTAGTCGTAAATAAGAAAAGAAATAGTAGTACACTGAACAAAATGATGCAGTTCAATTTAATTATATCATTGGGCTAAATTTATGACTTACTACTAAGAAAACGAAACAAAGGAAATAGCCCAACATATATTACATATCACACGGTCCAAATTAATTACACAATAAATATGTTTCAGGGGCACTTTAGATTTTGGGAGAGTAAATTTATATCACTTCATAGCAAGAACTTCAAAGATGAAATTTTTCTTTGCTAAAAATTAATTTATTTTTTCCCTTATACCTAAACACATTTGCAGTTTTCATGGATTGCAGGTATTGCAATCTATGAATATGTACATGAAAACATATCAATCACTTGGTCATTCTCAAAATTAAGTTTAGAAGCAATAAAACAATTAATTTTTATATTAAATGCTGCTCTTCATATATATATCCTATTTTCATTTTTTTCCAAAAGTAATTAAATTCAATATCTAGTAATATAATCACTCAAATTAGAATATGTCGTTTGGTAGGCTGTAATGATATATAACATAATATAATTAAAAGTATTTTTAGTGTAAATTTATATTAAAAATATATTTGATTATATTATATTATATTATATTCTACTATAGTTTACCAAATGCATTTTAAAAGTTTCGGGGAAAAAGCTGGTGTGTCAAAAAAAAAAAAAAAAAAAAAAGAATAACCCAGGTCTTTTTGAGGTGAAAATACAGCTAATGAAAAAGAGATTTTTCATTCCCTTTATTCCATAAACAACAATATATAGGTGAAAAAGGGATTTAAGCAAAATGGATTCTGGGCTTGTTTATATGAGTTTATCTGTTGGGCTCGAGAAAGGACTTCACTGTACGAAAGGTGAGTCATTCATTGGATATTGATTCTTAAAGACATGAAAAGACACTTGGGAAATGTTGCAAATTTGCAATGGTGCATGGGCTTGCAGGATTTGCCACCAAACTTTGTGATGCCCATCCTTAGACCTAGCCCGTAGTTGTTGCATATGGACTTTAATTTGAAACATATATAATAATAATGTCTTTAATTAATAATAATAGCAAATGGAGATTGGAAATTATATTCAGGTATAGAATATGATATTTCAAATTTCTTCACAATAAATTTCAAGAAAATAAGGTTTAAAATTCAAAATAATTAATATTAAATAATACAATCATATTAATAACTCATAATAGAAATTATTGACTCGATTTTTATAAGATCATTTTCAATTATCTTGAGATATGATATTTTTTGATAAAAGTCTCAATATTTAATTAAAAATAAATAAAAAACAATTTACTCAAAGTTTCTTTTCGAACTATTGGCAAAAAAAAAAAAAAAAGTATCATTTCTAACTCTATAGATTTTGATCGTCAAGCGAACACGTAAGCACTTGAAAATTGAAATTCTCAATGCAAGTCCATCATCATTATTAGTTTTTCTTTTCTTTTCTTTTCTTTTCTAAATTATTAGTTTTTCTCACTCATCATTATAATTAAATATAAAATAAGTATTGTATTTAAATATATTTTCATTTGCAGTCATGTCCAGGAATTAGGTATGAAATTTTAATGTTAGCATGTTTGATTATATTCAGGATTTGAATATAATTAGAGAAACTATATCCAATTTAAAATTAATAATTATGCAAATAACATTTATTCTTTAAAGAAAGGAAACACATATTACAACATTTATACAATACTAGAAATTAGGGGTGTGCACAGTTCAAGTAAAGCTAGGAATTGAAAATTCTCTACACATAATCAAAATTTTGGAGATTTAAAAATATCAAACTGATCTTGACTTGCAAATATTTAATACCGATCTTGACTTGTATCAATAATTTTGGACAAAATGATTCGGATATTCGAGTATAATAGGTTGAGATAATATAATTTGGGACTCGAAAATTTTAAATATTCTATCTTATGAAAGTTGAATTCGATTTTAATAATAGTGAATTCGACATTAATAAGATTGAACTCATCCTTATTAAGGTCGAATTGAATATTATTAAGGTCAAATTCACTATTATCAAAATTGAATTCAACATTAATAACGTTAAATTCTACTAAAATAAGGTTGACTTTAACCTAATTAATGTTCACTATTCTTAATTCTTGTTGTTCTTATAATGCAAATAAATATAAGAAGAAACGAAATAAAAAACATAAAAACTAAATATTATATATAAAAACCAAATTTTACATTAGTATTAAATTTTTTTGCCAAATTTTTTCATTGGCCTTTTCACAATAATATATAAAATATAAAATACTAAATTCAAAATTCAAAATAGTAAATAGTAAATATAAAATCAAAAATTAAAATGTGTTTTTTTTGAGGAGCAGGCATGGGCATATTCACTTTAGAATTCACATTGCAGGAGGGTAATCAGCATCATCATTTTTGGCTGCTTTCCTTTCTCATATGACTTCTAGAAAAATGTCATACATTGCCATTAAAGGATAAACATCAAAAGCTTTTCCTTGACATACTAGTATGAAACATCTGACATTTACCTCCTTATGTTCTCCTTGACTTTAGCCCTCAAATTATCATAAAGATTTTCCGTCTTCAAATACATTACCTCTAGGCTTTCTGGCGAGGGAAGGATTTGCCAATCATTGTGTTTGACTGGGTAGTTGGGAATTTCTTTGGCCATTTTTCTTAAATTTTGAGACTTTTCTGCTTTTCAATAGACGATTGTTGCACAATAATTTGGAAAATACCAATAATCATACTCAATTACTCATACGTTTCGTTTTCTGAAGGGGTATGATTAATTTCATTATTTAAATTAAATTGCCTTTTAAATAATTTTTTGATATATAAATTTTGAGTAATTTAAAACACAAATTAATTCCTTTAAACTATTTTTTATTTAACAACATTCAACCTTAATTATTGAATTTGACCTTATGACGATTAAATTCGACTTTATTAAGGTTGGAATCGACCATAATTAGAGGGTATGATTAATTTCATTATATAAATTAAATTGTGTTTTAAATAATTTTTTGCTATATAAATTTTGAATAATTTAAAGCGCAAATTAACTACTTTTTTTTTTTTGTTGAAGATTACAAATTAATTACTTTAAACTACTTTTTATGAACCGTAATAAAGTCGAATCCAACTTTATTAAGGTTGGATTCATCTTTAGTAAGATTGAATTCGACATTATTACGGTTGAAATCAACTTTATTAAAATGATTTGACCTTAATAAAATTGAAACTTTATTAATGTTGAACCTCATTAATGAGTTTTATGCACAACATATAAAGAAAAAAACACATTATAGAAAACTTGCATAATATTATATTATAACATAATACACACTATAGAACTAACTACTTATTACAAATTTACAAGAATTAAGTTTTGCTTCAGATCTTACTAGAAAATGTTTACCCGTGCGTTGCTGCGGGTAAATTTTCCTTACTTCATTCTCAGTTGCAAATGTCCTAATAATGGAGTGAATATGCAACAACCAGCTAGCACAGAGACAAAATACACGTCTTATTTCTTAATGTGTAAAATTACTAGAAATTCACTAATAAATTCTTTTTTTAAATTTACGTGAAATTTGGATAATTCTAATTATAAAAATAATTTGGTATAAAGCAAAGTAATTAGAATACCATTATTTTAGGTATAGGTATGATACATATTCATTCTATTCAAAAGGAAAAACTAACAGCTAGTGAACAAAACAAAGACTAAAGATAAGCCAATAGTAATAATGGTAGCACAGTAAATTTTTAGCATAATTTCATATTATATATGACCTTTGTTACAGTTTAATGTTACAAAATATATTAAAACGTTGTTACAATTCAAAATACATTAAACCTTTGTTACAATTCATACTAAAGATAAAATCAATACCAATAACATAGAAAAAAGTACTTTGATCAGAAAAAGGAAAATTCAAATAAATGAATATATTAAAATAAATGATATTCTAGAGTTTCAATTTTGGTCTTGAGACCAACCATATACGAAAACCTCATTGGCTAAAACAAATATATATAAAACATTGAAGTTACTTACTTTGTCATGAGCCCGACCATCTATACACTTTGGGTAAGCATATCTATGAGTAGTTAAGCTTAACTTACCCTGCATCCAAATAGAAAATATAAAGATAGATTCAAATAATTATTTGACACATCAATGATAGCAACACCATGTAAATAAGATATTCTAGTTGGGTGAACTGTGACAAATGATATAATATAAATTCAAATAGATAATTTTCATACATACAC
Source organism: Reutealis trisperma (assembly GCA_947687605.1). NCBI lineage: Eukaryota > Viridiplantae > Streptophyta > Magnoliopsida > Malpighiales > Euphorbiaceae > Reutealis > Reutealis trisperma. The sequence goes on from CANTUT010000194.1 coordinate 735,731, forward strand.
TGAGAGAGAGAGGAAGCTACGATACATGCATACATATGTTCATATATTAGAGACAATTAGAACTAAACCAATTTTAGATCAAGGTTTTAACTCAGACATTACAACCCGAGGAATTCTTCCCATCCCTACTGAAAAGGAAGTTATGGAAAGTTAAAATCAAGGGAAAAAAAAGGTGTCACTTTGTTATTGTGAAAATGAAACAAAACTTTCCTAGTTCAAGGTCTATGAGGATACCGTGACATCAGAGATTGCAAGGATTGGAACTAAGTCAGTAGCCAAATGGCATGCCTAATGAAGAAATTGCAATTCATTAGGACTAATTAAGACCTCTATGGAGACTTATATACAAATTATCACATATAAGCTTTATGGTTATTACCTTTAAAAATAAGTCAAAATTAGTAGATTTCCCATAAACAACCCACATGCAGAAACCTAAAAAAATGGAATGATAGCAGTTAAGCATAAATTTGAAAATAAGAAGTCTCTAAGATGCCTACTGTTAAGAGGGGTTTTCTCTCAGTTCTATCGATTAAAGTTGTTAAATAGACAATGAGTATGAGTTATAGACCATAGTAGAGAATACTTCCAACACTTGAGGAAACACCTGAGCCATAAAAGAATATATAATTAGTGAATAAAACTGGAATTTCATTAAGCATACGAAATTAACCAAAATTTCTTGTTCAAAAACAAATTACAGATGTAGGGAAAAAAAAACAATTACAGATAAATAATAATAGTAATACTCACAGGTTTTGATGGTTCCAAAATTGAAGCCATTCTTATTGACTCTTTAAGAATCACGTGACTTGAATGCATCTTCACCAATTAACAATATTGAGATTAAGAAAAAAATCCTAATTAGTCTATCATACATAATAATAACACTAATTAAAGAGTATCAGCTTCCATTAAAAGCAAAGACTTCAGTTAACATTCAAGAAACTTAACCAAGTCACAATTTGGAAAACATAAAAAAAAAAAAAAATCAAATTATATACCATTCTTCCTTGCTGAGTATTTTGAACTGCACCTGAACTATGGCCGAAATTATGAGCTTTGAGTCCATCCAACAACAGAATGCAATGAACAAAAATTGTCTTAATTCTATTATTACAAACCTAGCCACTCGCATGCTCATTCACACAGAAAAATTATCCACAACTCTTTGATAAAAATGCTATTAGTTTACTTTCTGCATCTAAATTACAACAGACAGGCAATAAAATAACTCTTAAAATCTAATTTCATATTCCAAAAGAAATTATGTAATATATACTGCCAATAAAAAAATTCCAAAATTAAAAAAAAAAGTAACAGAAAATTGAATCTTACCTTAGAAAGTCGATTTCCGCTTCCTTATTTTCTTATTCCTACATTATCTGTGCAAAATATTTCAAAGAGAAAAATAAACCAATAAATTTGATAAAATAGAATTACAAAAAGGAAAAAAAGTGAGAGAAATAGACTAATTAGAATTGAAGCTTTGGAGAGATTTGGTACAGAAAATGTTTTGCTTGGTGCTCTCTTTGTCTATTCTCGTCCAACTGAAAAGGAAGAAATCAAATATCGTATCAAATTCATATCCACTTACCAAAAAAAAAAAAAAAAAAGAGCAAAGAAAGCATAGTTCCATAATCAATTGAAGAACAACCGCATGTAGACGGTGATGCGATCATAATTGCTTCTTGACCTAGAGATACGTGATGAGTCTCCATGACCAAGAGAGAAGTGAATTGAATCCCCTCTCTCTGGGCCTTATTTTCGAATTTTCTCTGCAAGGTCTCAAAACTCACTATACAAAAGGAGTAATGTATAATCAAATGAACAAAAAAAATAGAGAGAGATAACAGAATAAACATGATCTGAGAGAAAATAGTACCTTCGGACCAGCTGGACCACCTCTTTACAGCGGTGTCCAAATTGCAAACCCAATGTGCAGATAAATACCCAACAACATTACTCACATCAGCGACCCATCAAACCTAAATTAACCCAAAACCCAATCCAACGAAGAACAGTGAAGAAATTGAAAAAAAAAAACCTTCGAGAGTAAATTCGGCAGCGGCAATTAATCGAACTCCCAAACATGACCGCAGTTGAAAAACCCAAAATTCTCAGCACACAATGGAACAAAACTCGGGTTTTCAAATCCAACAAACAAACCAAGAAATTGTGAGCAAAAAAATAAAAAATAAAAATAAATAAACGAAAAAAAAAACACAACCAAGGAAGCTCCTACTATATTCCAAACCACAACCCAGAAATCAAAACCCAAGCAATCAAGGAAACAAAAACGACAACATGCAAAAGAAAAACAAAAGGGAGAGGCAATTGGAATAAGACAAACAGACAAAGAATATTGGACGATGGCTGAAGAGGTATAGAGCAAAACAAAGGAGAATTAGGGTTAAGAGCATGCAATAGGCAGATAGACCAAAGCACCCTAAACATGACGCTGTTTTGCGTGTAAAAAGAGCAGGAGCAGAAGGCCAAAACAAACACTGCACATCGAATAAGACAGAACGGCACTGTTTTGAATAAGGGAGCCCAGGTGAGCCAAGGGCAGAGCGGACATTTGACGGGCAGCCAAATAATCGATACGATGTCGTTTTTAAAAGGAGTGCTGAGCAAGCAAGGCAAAATAGATAGGGCATGAAACGGCACCATTTTAGAGGGGGAGCAGGAGGCAGCCAGGGACAATAAAGAAATTTCATGTTCAAAGAAGTAGCATATGCATGGGGTAGTATGGACATTTTGTAAGACCAAATTGAATCCGCAATTAGCACTGTTCATCTACAATGCTAGATGTTCTCTTTTAATGTATTAAATAGATACTTATAAATTACAAGTATCACTTATCACAGTATATAATTGTTTAATAATCAATACTTCAATTCAATTCATTATAAATATTTGATGAAAAAATTAGATTGATTGCTATTTAATTGCTGCATTACATATGAAGACTAAATAAATAGTCAAAACATTCTCCAAATTATACCAACTATTTGACTCAACAAGAACCTAGATAGGAAGGCAGATAATGGCACTATGGACACTAGGTAATCATGATCAAGCTCAGAGCTGCACCAAAAGCAGTTAATCACTAAACAATAGACAAACATGAAACATCAAGTCATAAGCAGGCAAGACCCAATAGTCAGTAGGAAGCATTAGGCAGGCAGGCAAGCAAATTTCATATTATATATACATATAGTCGGGATGTCCAATAAAAATAAAAACAAATAAATAAATTATCTGACTCAACGTTTGAAAGAAAAAAAAAAGTAATATTTTTTTAAGGAAAAATCATTTTTTTAAAAGAAAGTAAACCGTTGTTTTTTTAAAAAAAGCAAATTTAGAAAAAATAATTTATAAAAAAAATAAAAATCAATCTATTAAATTAAAAAAAAAATTAAAAATGCTTTTTTCAAATAGCAATTCCAAACATCCTAAATACTAAGTGGACCATGAATATGGAGTGATTGAAAAATAAATGACAAAAGCTAAAAAGCTTAAAAATTTGACAGAAAATGTAAATGAAAGTTTTTGAAGCTTTGACACTACCAGAAATTTGCTAAATAGCGATGGAATTTAGCGACGAAAATTTTTCGTAGCTAAATAGCGACAAATTGGCTAAAAACAGCGACGAATTTTAAAGATAATAGAAAAAATAAATTAAAAAATATAGCGACATATTACTGACATATTAGTTACATATTATCGACAGATCAGCAACTGAATAATTTCGTCGCTAAAAAATTAGCGCCAAATGTTGGCGCCACAAATTACCGACAGATTAGCGACATTTTAGCGACAGAATTAGCGACGGATTATTTTGTTGTTATTTTTGTCACTGACCCAATAAAAAAAATATTTTTTAATTTTACCGACGGATTTATTTTATAATAGCAACGGAAATCCGTCACTATTTTTTAAAATCTTTTTAATTAATTGGACAGCCAATTAATTAGGTGGGACGCCTTCACTCTCGTCTGCCTCTGCCTCTTTCTCTCTTCAGATTTGCCAAAATCAAAACAGCCATTTTCCCTTCAAATTTCGTTTGTTTGATGAAAAATTTGACAACGGGGTACTGGATTTAAAAGGGGTACTGGATTATCTTGAAGTCCTGGGAACGAAACAGAAGCCACCGTTTTCCCTGTCTCTGTCTTGCTTCTGGGTTGTATAGCTGGTGGATTTCGGTGATTTCTTGGGCATCTGGTTGTCCTCCATTGTTTCCTCATCTCTCCTTCTCACTTCTGGGCGTTTGTGGGTCTCTGATTTGGCGCAGGATCTCTCTCTCTCACTCTGGTGGTCACGCATCTGGGCATTATCGCAGGTCCAGTTCTGTGACCCTTTTTTTTTTCTTTGTATTTGTTTCAAATTTCCGTGATTTCATGTGAAAATCCATGTCAATAACATAATTTTGTAAGCTTTTGTTGGGATTTTTTCCAATTATGTATTGTGAGAATATGAATTTGTTTGGACTGTTGGTTATTTTTGATCCGTTTTTGGTTATTTTTTTTTATTTTTGTTGTGTTGGTTGATGGTTAAATATGATTATATGAAATAATAATGGGTTATTTTGTTCTTGAATTTGATTTGACTAACTGGTTTTGTTCTTGTTGACAGAAGAATGAATTAAATCCTCCACTGTTTCCCCATCTCTCTTTGTCGATTCTGGTGATTCACATTGTCTCTGGTTCATCGCAGGATCTCTCTCTCGCTTCTGGTTCGTGAATCTTAATTTCTGATCTATTTTGGTTATAATTTATGTTATATTTTTAATAGCCTTAATTTTGATAGCTTTACTTAATTTTGATATATTTAATCTGCCTTATTATGTTTGTAATAGCTTTAATTTGATAGATTTTTAATGCTTGTTGCTGAAATTATTTGTTGCATAATTTTTGAAATTTTGTAAATTTTGTTTAGTTCAGTTAGGATTATGTTTTTGTGCTATAATTTTGTTTAGTTAGGGGTGAAAGTGTTAGTTTTTAATTTATTTTTCTGAATTTTTGGTTGATAATTTAGAAGCATTAGAAATTTATTTATTTTGTTGAAGATCATATCATTTCTATTGACCCAAAGTCACCAACATAATGAAGCTGCAAATTCTAAACAACCAGATTTGTATTAGACTGAGAAAGTTGATTAACTTGAATCCACCATGAACTAAAGTTCTTCAATAAACTAGGGGTCTGGACATAATCCCAGCTGAGATATGAACCATGAGACTTTAGAGTGATGGCAAAAAAAGAGCAAATGTTCCAAAGTCTCAATTTCAACACCACATATATCATAGAGAGGGGAAGGAACAATTTTCCTTTTAAATAGCTACTCCTTAGTGCCAATAGCTCCATTACATGCTCTCCATACAAATATATATATATATATATATATATATATATATATATATATATATATATATATATATATATATATATATATATATATATATATATATATATATATATATATATATATATATATATATATATATATATATATATATATATATATATATATATATATATATATATATTAGTTTAACTTGTGTGTTTTGTATAAATATTTTAATATATGAAAATTATTGTTATTATTTTATTAAATTTAAACATTAATTTTTATAATTTTAAATATTAATATAAAAAAAATATATGGACCAAAATTATTATATATGAGTTAATTAAAAAAATGATAAAGGGATATCATTATATTATTGATTTATATAAATTTTAATAATAGCCTATAAAAATACAATGATATAAAAAAAATTTAATAAAATGACTTCATACAAATTTAGTTTTAAAAAAGCTACTTGACATATGTTGGGCTTCTATTAAGTTATATGCTAGCCCTATGTGAAGTATATTAAGTCTAATGGATTATATAAGTATTAGATTTGCGAATTGCGATACGAACATATGTCATTTATATGTCTAATTTAAAATGATGGTTTGTAAATGAGACGAGTGAAATAAGATAAAGAGGAGAGAGTGAGTGAAAAGAGTAGAGAAAATATTTTTTAGAATAATTAGGGTTTTGCTTTCTCATTTTCAAGAGGGGTTATTCTTATAACTCTTGGAGAAGATTTTTTTTTTGAAAGAGTTTTCGATAGAAATTTTGGTATTCTTGTGTACATGTGTACTTGATCTTGCTTATTGTGTTATTTGGTTTCTATCTTTCATTCCATTGTATTATTGTTACTATTGCTCACTTAGGTATGAAAATTGAAAGGTCTTGCTTCCGTAATATTATATATACAAATACAATCAAATGTACTGTGGTTGCGCGAAATAGAAAAAGAAATAGGAAAAAAGATGAGGCGATAATATCACGAGAAGAGAAAATGAAAATGAAATAAATGTAGTTTGGTGAGACAGTAGAAGAAGCAAGGCGAGAGAGGGAGAGAAGAGAATAGCTATCTCCAACTCCAAGATTTGATGTGCAGTGGTCTGAATATATTTTTGAAAGGAGGCAAAAGTCCAAGCATGGAAAAGGGTGCTTTGGTCCCACTTAAAGATTTCTTTGGGACTCCCAAATCTACTACAGCTAATTCTCTCTCTGTCTTCACTTCTTTGAATTTTCTTTGCTAATTCCCCCCCTATTCATTCACTCCCCAACTTGTTCTGTCATTGCAATTAATTCCAGCCATGATTTTCTACTAAAACCAATTGTTAAAAGTATATAAATCAATTCAAAACTAATCCATCAGTCAATTATTTGGGAAAAAAAAAACAAAAAGAGTCAATTTAATCACAACCCAATTTGTCTCTTATGATTTAATAGTGTTATGTGTGTATAATTCTTAATTTTAGCTAATAATCCTTTATAAACCTCTTGATCTTATATTTGAACTTCAATTATTTTTGTGTCAAAAATATTTAAATTTATATTTTGCTTATATTAAATTATAAAATTTACTATAAATTTGATATCCCATATTTAAAATAAATATAACTATATATAATATTGGGTTATAGAAAAACAATTAACAAATTGTACACTTTTTTACAATTACAATATAAACTTTAAATCTTGACAATATTATAAAAAATATTAAAATTTTTGTAATATTTGTACCTAATAACACTCCGATCAAAAATCCGATTAGAAAGCATGATGTAGAATATATATATATATATATATATATATATATATATATATATATATATATATATATATATATATATATATATATATATATATATATATATATATATATATATATATATATATATATATATATATATATATATATATATATATTGTTAGTTAAGAATTTAAAATTTTAATATGAAGAGAACATGTACAATTCTGATCATATTTTGATCGGATGGTTAAAAAATAAAAAGAGAAATCAGGAATTATAAGATAAATGAAATCAAAATGTGAGATTGTGGAAAAAAGATGTCAAGTTGAAATCATGAATCTTGAAAAAAGAAAGACAAAAAAGACAATGGAAAAGAAAGAGGACAACCAACTTATGAAATATCAACATCATGACAGCTCACAACTGTAGGGAAGATACAAGCCCCTGACCTATAAAAAGATAATCAATGCTAAGATATTTACTTATTTTAGTTTAAGATTTTAGATCTACTTTTCTTAACCACTCTCCAAAAGTATACAAATTGTTACTTAAGCTAGCTATTAACAAAGAACATGTGAATAATAATAGTAGCTTATCACCAATTATCTTTAATGTGGTCATCATCATCAATTAATTTTGATTTAGTGGTATTACAAGAACTGTGTGATTTAAAACTCAATATAGACATACATACACGCACACATTTACTCGCTCATTTGATATTATTTACGTATTTAATATTTAAAGTTAAAATAGAATTATATATTGTTCACTTCTATTATGAGTGAATTTTTAATTTTATTAATTTGGTGCCTTTGAACGTTATAGTTACTTGTGAATATTGAGTCCCAAAATGGGCTATGAGGCATGTCCAATAGAATACAATAGATTTTATTGTATTTTATGCAGTGGACCATCATATATATATGGGAGATGTTACCGAATTTTCTCTTGAATTTATGAAAATTAGATAGTTTAGTAAACCTTAGATAACCGTTTAGTGTCATTCTCACTGTGATAGTGAGATGTCACTAAATTGTCCAATGTGGACAGTTTGGAAAATATCATCCTTTTCAATTAGGTAACATATTTAATCATAAAGTTGTCATTGAAATTTAAACAGTATGACCTATACGCTCTCGGGTGCACAGTGAGGTAGGCATAAATATTTTATTTGTGCGTATTTCAACTAGTGCACTTCGAGAACTATAGTGACATGCTGTCGAAATTTCGACAGCTTTATGATTAAAATCATGTACCATTAATTGATTACATAGGAATGGTTTTCTGAATGGTTAGGTTCTTACCTTTTAAGAAAGCAGATATAAGGATTAATAAAAGATTTAGGTTAAGTGTGAGGATTTATGTTTAGAACTATAAAAGTTTATGGTTATTATATTTTGCTAATGGATTGTAATAAGTTGATATTTCTCGTTCTTAATATTCTATACCTACAGGAGTGCAAGATGACTTCAAATCGACAATGGATGTATATTAGAACAATTGATGGGTATTTAAATCCTAATTTTGTGGAAGGGGTAGATCAGTTTATTGAGTTTGTCTGTAGCCAACTTGGATATAAGCAAGGAATGTAGATTAAGTGTCTGTGCAAAAGGACTAAGTGTCAGAACCGCAGTTATGAAGATGTGGAAGTTGTGAAGCTACATCTTTTGAGACACGGATTTGTTTCAGATTACTATGTATGGAAATTGCATGGTGAAGAAGAAAATGTTGGGACATCTTATCAGATGAACTTTAATTTTGGTATAGGTGAATCAGTTAGTCAGCCAAATTCGTCGGATGCATTTAATAGATTAGTTATGGATGCGGCTGGTCCAGACTTTAATTGGGATGCTACAGAAGAAGCTCCTAATCCATCAGCTCAAAATTTATATGATATGCTCAGAGCTGCTAACGAAGAGTTGTGGCCAGGATGTGAGAAACACTCAAAGTTATCTGCTGTGGCTCGGTTATTGAACATGAAGTCAGAACACCACTTATCTGAAAGGTGTTATGATGATATGTTATCATTTATCAAAGAGATCCTACCAGCAGATAACATGATGGTTGATAACTTCTATTGCACTAAGAAGTTAGTCAAAGGTCTAGGACTTCCAGTGGAGAAAATTGATTGTTGTAGTAAAGGTTACATGATATATTGGAAGAGTGATTCTGATATGCTTAATTGCAAGTTCTATGGTCAACCCAAGTATAAGGCACCTAGACGAGGTTCTGCGAAATGAAAGAAAAATGTTGCATATAAGAAGATGTATTACTTTCCTCTTACTCCTAGACTTCAGAGATTATATGCCTTAGAATCCATAGCAAAGTACATGACATGGTATGCCAACCATGATGAGGAAGAAGGCATTATGTGCCATTGTTCAGATAGTGAAGCATGGAAGCATTTCAATCAAACTCATTTATCGTTTGCATCTGAGAGTAGAAATGTAAGACTCGGACTATGCATAGATGGATTTCAGCCTTTTGGACAATCGGGACAACAATACTTCTCGTGGCCAGTAATTGTCACCCCGTATAATTTGCCTCCGTGGTTATGTATGAAGGAGGAGTACATGTTCCTTACAGTGATTGTTCCAGGCCCAAATAACCCTAAGGACAAGTTAGATGTGTATTTGCAACCTTTAATTAAAGAATTGAAGCAGTTGTGGGATGTTGGAGTTTGGACATATGATGTGTCAAATAAGCAAAATTTCCATATGAAAGCTGCTTTGATGTGGACAATAAGCGATTTCCCAGCATATTCTATGTTATATGGCTGGAGTACTCACGGACAGCTAGCTTGTCCTTATTGTTATGATGAAACTGATGCATTCACCCTACCTAAAGGTGGAAAGCAGTCATGGTTTGATAATCATCGTAAGTTCTTACCACCAGATCACTCATTTCGACGTGATAAGACTCATTTTATAAAGGGAACTACAGTTGAGAAGTTAGCACCCCCATTACGGTCTGGACAGCAGATCTTTAAGGAAATCAAGAAACTGACTTTGAAAAAGGTTACTGAAGTTGGTGCGAATGATCATAATGCTCCTATTTGTAAGAGTTGTGGTTGGAGGAAGAGAAGCATCTTTTGGGATTTACCTTATTGGAGTTCCCTTCTCATACGTCACAACTTGGATGTGATGCACATTGAGAAAAATATTTTCGCGAATATGTTCAACACTGTAATGAACATAGATGGGAAGACTAAGGATAATACCAAAGTTAGAGCTGATATGAAGCTATTGTGTAGGAGACCCGAGCTTGAACAAGATGAAGTAACTAAGTTATATCCAAAGGCATGCTACACATTGGATAAAGAGTCGAAAAAAGTCCTATGTGAATGGGTGAAGAGCCTTAGGTTTCCTGATGGATACGTGTCTAATATGGGTCGATGTGTTGACATGAGAAAATATAAATTGTTTGGGATGAAAAGTCATGATTGCCATGTATTCATACAGCGATTGTTACTAATTGCTTTTCGTGCATTTCTCCCAAAGAAGGTTTGGGAAGCTATTACAGAATTGAGTTTATTTTTCAAAGATCTTACTTCAACCGTGATTCATGTAGAAGACATGGTCAGATTAGAAGAAGAAATTCCAGTCATTCTATGCAAATTAGAGAAGATATTTCCTCCTGGTTTCTTTGACTCTACGGAACATCTTCCAGTTCATCTGCCTTATGAAGTGAAGATTGCAGGTCCAATTCAATATAGATGGATGTATCCATTTGAACGGTATGAATATTTTAGGATATTCAACTTGTTAATGTTCATCATCTATTCTAGTATTTTAACTTATATTTCTTTTATATATCTTTACAGTTTCCTTCGACACTTGAAAAACAATGTCAAGAATAAATCTAAGGTTGAAGGTTCTATATGCAATGCATATTTAGTGGAAGAAGCTTCATCCTTTTGTTCCTTTTATTTTGAACCTAAAGTGCACACAAGGCATCGAAAAGTGCCACGGAATGATGATGGAGGACAAGTGGAAGGAGAAGAAATAGAAGGAAACATTGCAATCTTTACTCATCTGGGTCGTCCATATGGAAAAGCAAAAATAAGGCATTTGATATTGGAGGAGTATAATGCAGCTCGTACATATATTCTATTGAATTGTGAAGATGTTTCTCCATTTATTGAGTAAGTTAATAGATAGAGCTGCTTCGATGTCATTCTTATCCCTTATTATCATATTGTAACTTTATATTTAATTATTTTATTTTCTTCTAAGGGTCTACATTAAGGAATTACGAACCTCTCGACCAACAATCACTGATATGGAGATAGATGACATATTAGAACATGAATTTGCTAGTTGGTTCGAATTATATGTGAGTGCTTCTTATTAATTGTTCATAGTTATAAATGGTACTTATTACAACAATATTGGCTTATTAATTATAAATTTTTATATTTTATTTGGTAGGCAAACAATCCAACAAATGGCATCTCGAACCCTTTCATACAGTCTTTAGCAATGGGTCATTTATGGACTGTTACTTGTTATCCTGTGTACTTTGTCAATGGATACAAATTTCACACTGAAGTGCATAGTGATAGACAAGTCACAAATAATAGTGGAGTATGTATTAAGGGACAATCAAGTGATTATTATGGTCGACTGATAGAGGTACTGCAATTGGAGTATCCGGCACTACCAATCAAGAGGACTGTACTGTTCAAATGTGATTGGTTTGATCCAAAACCAAATGTAGGGATGAAAATACATCAAAATTATAAGCTTGTTGATATCAATATGAGAAGAAGATTTAATAAATACAAACCATTTATCTTGGCAATGCAAGCAGTTCAAGTATATTATGTCCCATATCCTAGTTGTAAAGGTGTCGATACAAATTAGTGGGCTGTATGCAAGATTAAAGCTAGACCAGTTGTTGAGGTAGCCAAATCACAAATGAACACCCTTCCATCGCATGTTTTACCTTTCCAAGAGGATGTTGTCGATGCTAGGGAAGTGTCACTTGCGCCTATCGATGAGGATCAATCACTTAATGATCCACTTGGTTCTTGTAATGAATTATACACTGAAGAGGTTGAAACAGAAGATGAAGCACCAGTAGAGTCAGAAACAGAAGGGGAAGCAGAATTTGATGAAGAGTTGAATGATGTTGAAGATAGTGATTTAGATGCATAAGATCTTTTAATAATTTGTTTATCTAATGATATATTGTAATTATATTTTTGTAATAATATAAAATATTTTGTTTTAACTCTATTATTGTGATAATATAAAATATTTTGTTTTACTTGTATACAATTATCTTGCTTGTGTGTGAGTATATAAATGTATAACAAGCAAAATACTATTTTTTTTTAATAATTTAATTTCATATGATTTCAGGTATGGATAGAAGTCGTGGGAGAGGTAATGTCCCTATTAAGGGGCGTGGCAGAGGTATTGCACCTAGTAGGGGACGTGGTAAAGGTACTACAGATCCAAGTCCATTGCGTCCTCAGCTTCAATCTTTGACTCCGCCAGTACATCCCCCTATTGATGCTCCTTTGAGTTTGTCAGCACTTTCTTCTGGTTTGACAACACCTTCTTCTATTAGGCCACCTCGACCACTTAATATTGATGCTCCTCCTAGTTATCTGGGAGTAGGCCCTTCATCATCATCATCTTGTATTCCTAATCCTGATGAGACACCTGGTGAGGTAGCACCCACTCCTACAAGTCGTACTGCATCAGCATCAACTTCTAAGGCCGGTCATAGCTCTTCGCAGGGTGCTTCTACTTATGCACCTATTGAGACTTATGAGAGGAGTCGTGATGGAAAGATCATTGTCACTGTTTTAAATTCAAATGAGTTAAGTATAATTTCGTTTATAATTTTTTAATGCCAATTCATAAATTTAATATTTTACTAATATTATATATTAATTATTTATAATTTATGTATTATAGCTTGTTTCCATGTAGCGAGTGTGCAAAGATGATCACTAAGATCTTCAAAGAGAGGATATATCCAAAAGGCTATTCTTGGAAGGAAGTGCCAAAAGAAGTTGAGGATTATTACTGGGAAGAATTTAAGGTAATTAATATAAATATTAAATGTTTTAATTATAATTTAATTATTTGTTTGAATTTTACCTCTAATTTGATTATTTGGCTATAGAAATTTGATTATTTGTTAGAAATTTACTTGTAATTTAATAATCAAAACTGATGATTATTATGATAAATTTGTGTTATGGCGGAAGGGGTTATTACTTGGAGGCCCGGGTTGGGCAATTTATATGATAATGTATTATGTTGATGATATTGAAGTGTTTGGGAAATAATTATATTATTTTGTAAACTGTTAACAGGTGGATAATTTCAGTATATAGGGAAAGTTCTGCCGAAATTTTTATAGATTTTTAACATTTGTATATGTAATTATGGTGAATTTTGTGTTAATTGATCTAATTATCTTATATATATTTGTTTAAGTAAAATATTAGTAAATCACTATATAAATTTCAGTTATTAATACGAGAAATTTCATATATATATAGGAGGTTTTTGTCAAAGTTTTTATATATATAGCTTTAATTTGATTATTCGGCCATATAAATTTAATTATTTGTTAGAAATTTACTTGTAATTTAATAATAAAAACTTATGATTATTATGATAGATTTCTGTTATGGCGGAAGGGGTTATTACTTGGAGGCCCGGGTTGGGCAATTTATATGATAATGTATTATGTTGATGATATTGAAGTGTTTGGACAATAATTATATTATTTTTTCAACTGTTAATAGGAGGATAATTCTAGTATATAGAGATAGTTTTATCGAAATTTCTATAAATTCCAGTTCTTAATACGAGAAATTTCATATATATTAGGGAGGTTTTTGTCGAAGTTATAAATTTTAATTCCATTTATTAGTATGAAAATTTTCATATATATTTGGGAGGTTTTTGTCAAAATTATAAATTTTAATTTGATTTATTAATATGAAAAATTTCATATATATAGGGAATGTTTTTGTCAAAGTTTATATATATATATATATATAGTCAATTAACACTTTGTTGCAGAAAAATTTTGTTTGGGACAAGGCTATAGATTCAAAGGTGAAAATTGTTTGTAAGAAGAAGTGTGCATTACGATATTCTGACATGGTTAGTAGTGTAAAGAGGTCTGGTAAAAAGCCAAAATTTCTTGAAGAGGATGTCTATAAGCAGTGGTGTGAGGAATGGAAGAAAGATCATAGGATAACAAAGTCTGCTACGGTATCTAAGAATCGCTGTTCTGAATCAGGGGGTGATGGTAGTGGGCCATCTTGCCATACAGGCGGTTCTATCTCCCACGAGGAGCATCGCCGTAGATTGGTTAGTATATATTCTAATTTATTATATAAGTACAAATTTTTTAAATGTCCTTAGCAGTTTGTGAAAAATATAAAATTTAAATACTTTGTAATGTTTTAAAGGCTTCTACGTTGGGAAGAGATCCACTGCCGATGGAGATTTTCATCCGCACTCATACTAGGAAGGCCGATGGAAGTTTTGTTGATTCTCGCTCGAAGGCAGTTCATGTAAGTCTAAAATTTTATTTGTTAGTTTAATTCATTTGTGAAATATTTTTATATAAATAAATTTTTTTCTAATGATGGAAATAATTCAAAATTCTCAAAACTTTATAATTTATTTTATTATAAAATTTCAACTTGTAATTTTAAAAAATAATAAAAATTATGTGCAACCTTTTTATATAACTAAAATTCGTTAATTGAATTATTTAATAGGATGAGATTGTGAGATTGCGTGGAGAGATGTCTCAGCCAACACCAGGATCCGATCAGCCAGCTGTTGCTGATGAGTTGGACTTATACTTGAGAGCTATTGGAGGGGAGAACAAGAAGAAGAGGATTTATGGAGTCGGTTCTTGTGCATCGTCATATTATGGACATTCAGGTGGTAGCTCATCTTCTGCTACTTACCCACCATCTGTCCCTCCTACTGCTTCTTCCCAGCCAAGCAATGAACAGGATATGATTCGATTGATTTCAAGTCCAGGAGTTCAAGAAGTAATTCAATAGCAGTTACAAAGGATGGTATCGGAGAGAGAACGAGAGCTGACAGAACGCCTTCATCGCCTGGAGAGTTTTATGATTGCAAGAGGCTTGGATCCTGTTTCATCTGTCCAGAATGATCCTTCGAGTAATGATGATAATGCTGCTGCTGTTGATGATAATACTGCGGCTGATAATCATGCATCTGATGATCCATCTCATACTGATGAGCAGCATGATTAGGAGGATGATTTAGGACTCTATTATCAATTTTTTCCTATTTATATTGCTACTTTTTATGATTTATTATTTATGGTTGCTACTTTTTTATGATGTGTAACTTATGTTAATATTTTATTACTAATTGAATATTTAATATTCATATTAATATTGTTAACATTGCTGAAACATATTAGTATATAAATATAAATATAAATATAACGTATATAAATATATATAATAACATAATCATTAAAAAAAATTAAATGATAAAAATTTGCGACGGATTTGCGATGAAATAAAATTTTGCGATGCATTTTTCCGATGGATTTGCGATGAAAAAATAAACGATAAATTTTTAAATAGCGGCGGAATAAATTAATTTTTAATTATATATTACGACGGAATTTCGACGAAATATTCCAGTGCAATAAACCGGCGACAGATTGCTTTATTTCAGCGACGAATTTTATTTAAATTTAGTTTTAAACTCTAACAGATCAACTACAGATTAGCGACGGATTTGCAACGGATCTGCGACGAAAATTCCATCGCTGAATTTAGCGACAAAATTTTCGTCGCTGATTACCGACGGATTCCTATTTTCGTCGCAAAAAAAATCAGCGACTAGGGTTATAGCGACGGAATTTTCTCCTCGTAATTCCGTCGCTATAATAATTTAGCGACGAAATTTTGCTATTTAGCGACAGAAAATTCCGTCGCTAAATAGCGATTTTCTGGTAGTGTGAGATAATTTCCTTGAATAGTTGTGTTCTTCATTGATTGTTATTGTTTGGTTGGTCAATCATTCCTTCTATAGAGTCTGTTTGCTTTTATGATTTTTGATAAGTAATTGGTTCCTATTTTTCAACTTCATATTTCCACTAAGCACTAGTTTTTTTTTCTTTTGCCTCAAACTATACTTAGCTCTCATGTCTTAGACCAATTAGCTATTTTTATTCTAAACCGTTAATTTCATGTTTTAACACTTCACAACACTTTGTCACCACATTTATTTATGGAGTTATCTAAAATCTATCAAGAATGGCACAGTCTTCTAAGGGTCTATAAAGTACTATTTTTTATAGGTCTAAATCCTTAATTTATAGACCCAAATTAATTGTTATTTGGCCTAATCAAATTTAGCCCACTACAAATATTGATCTAGGAACTAGTAAATTAACTACCTTTAAAAGAGGAAAGCAGCCTATAATTTGCGACAGATGAAAAAAAAAAAGAGTATATCTTTTCTAGATGGAGAAAGTATATAATTTAAGAAAAATATAAAAATTGTACTTGTTGTAATGGAAAGTGTATCAAAAAACTTACTGGAAGTCTAATGTTCGATATTCATGACTTGAAATTAAGCATTTAATTTTTTTAATACACTTGAAATCAAACTAGTTTTCACATTTGAACATTGACCGGGTTGACCAGTTCACGGATTACCCAACCGGTTCAAAGGGTTTAATGTAGTTTTTAGTAAAAGAGAATTTATTATCTGGACTAAATCGATTAGTGGTCCGATTCATAAATTTCTCAACCTAAATAATTAGTTTGACCAAAATTTAACAATTATGGCTATAAATCAACCTTTAAACCGACTTTGCATGTGTACTATGGTGGCTAGTAACGGTTGAATTAAAGATGTTATAACCCATTTAGTTTATGGATTCATAATCCTACTGGATATAGATTACTAAAAACATGGGGTTAGGTTTTAAATAACAATGATCCTATAAGTTAGCTAAGTTTTTGGGATCATTAATCTCAACATGAATCATATGTACTAAACATAATATTATTTATTCATACTACAGTTTGCAATCACATGTACCAAATGGGATATTAGGATTTTATTTTGGGAAAATTATATGCCATGTCCTTTTTTTGAAAAAATATTTTTTTAGCCCCATTTTTTATTTATACATTTTTAGGCTGTGTTGTTATCTTTTGTAACTTCTTTCCTTTCATTTTTTATGGCTACATAATAAAACAAGAAAAGCACATATCAATCATTAGAGTCATTACTGCAACTAATAAAATTTAAAAAAAAAAAGGAAAAAGAAAATCAATGGATAGAGAGGAAAATTTGGAGGCAGAAACCATAGGAATGATAAATTTAAGCAAAGATCAAAAAGTATAAATCCTAAATCTCACTGATCAGCTCTATCACCTCATTTGTTGTGTCAAATATGGTGGTTCTTGTGCTGTTTCTGATTATTTCAAACCCAAGTTCACTGATAATATTCTTTTTCTCAATGATTTTTAGTTTTTATAATATATTTGTTAACCTATTAATTGGGTATTTTATAGGGATAGAGGCTGAAGGACTAATAGTAAATGCAAAAATGGAGATTTTGAGTGGTGTGTATTTGTGGTATATAATGCAAACACAAATGGGAATTCTCAAGCCAACATAGTTCAATTCTAGCTTAGATTTGGATGATATAATATCAGAGAATTTTTTTTTTTGACATGGTTTTGTGATTCTCAATTACTACACAGACGTAGCTTCAACGAATTTGGCTAAAAGTTCTGGAGATGGAAGTCTATTAGAGGAAGGTTAATAAGGGTAATATTGGGTTGAAAATCAGTGAAAAATCTGGCTATGTTATGCGGTATCTATTCTTATTGGTTTAAATGCATATGAACTATTTGATGAATTGTCTAAATAAGAATTTATTTGTTTGAAGATTTTATTTTGCCTTCAATTGTAAATTAATTGTTTTATTCATCTTAGAATCATCTATTCAAATTTAAATAATTGGATTTCTGCAGCAATTATACAAACAGTTGAGGAGTTTGATCTTTTCATTCAAAGTTACGTTGTTATTCAACTTCCCTAATTTCTTTTTAATTGTGAAACCATTAAGGTTTGAAACTTTATAGTAAAATTGACCTTCATATTCCTTAATCTGTATACTTACCTGTTATACATATAATTCATCGTTGCACGTCTACTAGGTGATGGTAATATAGTAAGGCTCTTGCTGATTCTCTAATTTTTGAAGAATTATTAATTGATAGGAATTTTGGCCTTATGTATACAATTTATTTCACTAAAAGATTTATTTTCACTAATTTATATCATATATTATATATTATATCTATGGGATACTATGTAATATACAATTTTTTTTTGCATTGGTCAGTGAGCTATTTTTTGTAAAATTAAGTCATGTATAAACATTATTCATACTATTTTTTACCAAAAAAATACTAAATTTGATACTAATATATATTGTTTGCTGTTATTTGTTATTGTTGTTGTTGTTGTTATTATTATTATTATAAGTAATTAGTATTTCTAATTTATACTAAATGCTATAAATTATTTGCTTTTATTTGCTTTCATTTATAAACTATTTTGATAAATTTAAACCATATATAACAATATTCAATATTGATTTTTTACCAAAAAGATACTGAGTTTTATGCTAATATATATTGTTTGCTGTTATTTCTTACTTCCTTTATTATTATTATTATATTATTATTATTATTATTATTATTATTTTATAAGAGAATAATGTTTCTAATTTATACCATATGCTATAAATTGTTTGCTTTGATTCGTGAATTATTTTATAAAATTAAACTATGTATCGATAGTATTAGATCCTGATTTTTTACCAAAAGGATATTAAATTTTCTACTAATATATATTATTTACTGTTATCTGTTACTTTCTTTATTACTGCCTCTATTCACAAATTATAGTTCATATTTCTTTTTTAAAATATCCAAAATAAATAGTCTATTTCTTTTTCAGGTTAAATTTATTATTGTACTTTTAAATATGTCATTTAGTATAATCATAATCAATCACATTATTTTAGAATAATTAATGCAATATGAAGTTATAATAAGGATAAAATAGTAAAATATACAGAAATCATTAATATTTATGCCAAAATAAAAGTACACTAATTTATGAATAGAGGGAGTATTATTATTATTATTATTATTATTATTATTATATAAAAGATTACATTGTGAATTTTACACAATATGTTGTTTTATGCTGCAATGAACAAATTAGAAAAAACACATGCCAATTATAGGGTGATGTCAAAGGTTTAAGTATTATATAAACTTGATATATACACAAAAAGCATATCAAAATGATTGCAAGAATAATAGAAAAAATTCATAATTGTTATTTGTTATAATTTGTTTCATATTTTTATAATTGTAAATCATATTGTATGTAATTTTTTCCTTGTAATTTATAATGAAATGAATCAACTAATAGTCTCAATAATAATAATATGTTATATTTTAGGATTATTAATTTATTAATTAACAAATTAATTAGAATTGTAAATAATATAGGATAAGTAATCATTATTCAATTAGAAAAGTAAATATATAATTAATATGTTATTTTTTAGGATTAGTAATTGTTATTTGATTAGGAAAATAAATAATTATATTTGTAAATGTGCTTATCTCCCTCCCCTTGTATATTTATATATAGTATAGATAATAGGATAAATGATTTTAACTTAAATATATTCATTGAAAAATTGGATTAAAATAATATTATATTTAATAAAATTTGAGTTTGACAATATTTATTTTTTAAAAATAAGAATTTACAAGATTTCTGAAAATAAGGGATATTATTTTCATTTTAAAACAAAAACAATTTCATGTGCGTCTTTGTTTTACAATTACTATTAATAAAGCACATGGACAAATAATACTAATGT
Source organism: Reutealis trisperma (assembly GCA_947687605.1). Lineage (NCBI taxonomy): Eukaryota > Viridiplantae > Streptophyta > Magnoliopsida > Malpighiales > Euphorbiaceae > Reutealis > Reutealis trisperma. The sequence goes on from CANTUT010000194.1 coordinate 755,802, forward strand.
AGATGTGTATTTATCATAGATAATTATATGTTGTATTGTCAAGAGGTCTTCTGACATTTACTATGAAGGGATTGATCAAAAGTGAAAAGTCAAATAAAAAGAAAATAACTTACACAAAAAATGTAATTTACAAAGAAGTTCTACTTTTAATAGGTATCATAATTTAAAAAATAATATCACATAATATTTATTTAGATTATTTTTAGGTCGTATACTATTTTTTTTAATACTTAAAATATAAATATTTACAAATTAAATTATATTTTAAAACGAGTAGTAATAAGTTATCATGTAAATCAACATGCGAAGCACGTTAAGAAAAAAAATAGTTATATTTAGAAAGATCATATATAAAAAAAAAAATAAAAATTGAAATTGAGATAAAAAATACTAAAGAAAAAGTTGAATAATTTAGAATTGTAAATAAGTTTTACAATTCTCTAAATGCAATAATATTAGACACATTATTATTTAACTTGAAGGAAAAATGTTGAAAATATTTAAGTTTAAAACAACACATTATAAGTCATTGAAGTGATATCGTAAAATATGTAAAAAAATTGAAGACATACAGTAAAATCACAGGATATCAACTAACATTAATAGATAAGAAAATCAACAAATTTTTCTTAAATCGTGTATTCTTCTTTTAATAGTTGCAAGAAATTTATTCACTCTCAAATAATAAAATTTAATATGTTTTATACAAAGAAACATTTTTTTTATTCTTGTAATCTTTACTTATTTGTATATTTATATTTATTTTAAAAAAATTAATGTATCATATACTATAAAAATCATAAATTAAATCAGTCAATTCTAGTTTAAATATTATTTTTGTTGAATTATGCATTTTCTATGTGTCTATATATAAGACGAGGGTATGGGTAGATTCATGTATGGATAAAATCCAATAGTTTGAATAGGGTATAAGTATAGATATGAATATGATACTATACTATTCGCATCCTATCCAAATCCAGTACTATTTTTTTGGGGTGTGAGTTATCAGTACGTATTACCAATCAACTTGAATATTAACGCTTTAACTGTGTAGGATTCAGATGAATATCCATACGTAGAATACAAATTATTATCCCTAATATAAATTTATAAAAATTAAATTGGCTATGATAGGTAAGAGAGTGGAATACAATATTGTACCAAATTATTTATTTGTTTTAGAACTTCAATATCCTATACTTTTTTCTTTTTCCACTATAAGTATATGCAGTTTTTTATTTCTTACGATGTAAAAAACCTTTTTTTAATTATTAGAATTCTAAATTAATGATCTCTTATTCCTAAACCACGAGAGAAAAAAATAATCATTAGATTATATAATTAAGGAATTTTACAAACTATATAAACTCATTTATTCTTTATGTTAAGAAATTACAAGTTTGAATATAAGTTGAAACTCAATTATCTAATATTACATTTTTTTTTTTAATTTTAAGATGACTTTGTGTGTAAATTTAATATTAATTTCAAGATAAATTCCAATATTTATATTATAGTTTGTATTTTTATAGATTCACTAAGATTCTTTTTATTAAACTTGAAAGCATTTTTATTTTTATTTTTATTGAATCTCTAATAATTTTAACGTCTAAAAATTTCTGTCAACGCATTATATACTTGTTTATATTTTCTATTCATTTTATTTGTTTCAAAGAAAAAAGTGTGAAATGCATTTTTATATATAAAAGTAGAAATAAATATTAGTAGAGAGAATATTTATTTTTTTTAAGGCCTATTGCCTAAAATTACTTGAACTTTTCAGCTTTTTATATTTATATCATATCCATTAAAAGTATGCTATTATATCCCATGCTTCTAAAATTATGCACAACTGTATTCTTTAATCAAAATTGCTTATTTGAATTTTTCTCTCTCTCTTAAATTATGTTTGATTCATGAAATAGAATATACAAAAATAGAATAACTATTCTTGATAAATAGAATATGATAAGAATAAAATAATTATTCTGATTTTATAAATTTATTCATAGCATAAAATAATTATTCCATTCACATAAATAACCATAATATCTTTATAAATTAATTTTATTATTAATATTAAAATTAAATATAATTTTACTAAATTTTATTCAAGAAATAATTTAAATGCATAATAAATAAAACTTTTATTTGACTTAAGATTTAAAAAATAAAAATCTAAAAATAAAAAAAGGCAACAGTGGTGAGCTTGGAAATTATATATTTACTTTTCTAATTAAATAATGATTACTTACTCTAAAAAAATAGCATATTATTTATATAAATAAATAAATTAATTGTTAAATTTCCAAACTAACATCTATTTATAAAATAATTAGTAAAAAATCAATAAGGGTATATTAGTAAATAATATGATTATATTATATATTTAAGTTAAAATCATTTATTATATTATCTATACTATGTACAAATATATGGAAGGGGGAGGGCGATAAGCACATTTACAAAAATAATTATTTATTTTTCTAATCAAATAACAATTACTCATCCTAAAAAATAACATATAAATCATATATTTACTTTTCTAATTGAATAATGATTACTTAACTTATATTATTTATAATTCTAATTAATAAATTTATTAATAATAAATAAAATATTTATATTAGTCAATGGCACATTTCATCAATATTTAAATATTTTTGTATATGCTTACGACATAAAATAATAACAAATGATAATCAATATAATTATTGAAGTTACTATATTTTTGAAAACAATTTTAGATAATATTCTATAGGATTGAATGTTAAAATATTTTCAAAAATCTTGTAAATTCATATTTTTAAAAAATAAATATTGTTAAACTCAAATTTTACTAATATAATATTATTTTAATCCAATTTTTTGATTAAAATCATTTATTATATTATTTATACTATATATAAATGTATGGAAGGGGAGAGGAATAAGCACATTTACAAATATAATTATTTATTTTCCCAATCAAATAACAATATTACTAATCTTAAAAAATAACATGTTAATTATATATTTACTTTTCTAATTGAATAATGATTACTTATCCTATATTATTTATAATTCTAATTAATTTATTAATTAATAAATTAATAATCCTAAAATATGACATATTAATTATATATGTACTTTTCTAATTAAATAATGATTACTTATTTTAAAAAATAGCATATTATTTATATATATAAATAAATTAATTAATTAATTAATTAATTATTGAATTACAAAACTAAACTTTATTTATAAAACAATTAGTCCAAAATCAATAAGGATATATTAGTCAATACACTTATCCTCCCCCTTCCATACATTTATATATAGTATAGATATAGATATGCATATGAATATATAGTAATTATATATTTATGTTTAGATTTACATATATATTTAAAAATAATTTGATAATTATATGAGTAATACGTTATTTAAAATCCTATGAGTATGGGGACAAATTTAAATTTATTATTCAAATAAGTATAAATACAGGTATATGGATAAACAAATACTTCCTGAAATATGGTGAGGATATTATATTACCTTACTTATACTCTATCCATTGCCATCTCTAATTTATGTGCACAATGCTTTAATTTTTTTTTTTTTAAATTTTATAACAAAGAAAGACTCAATTTCAAATCATATTTTAAATTGAGATAGATATCTACTCGGATTAATCATGCGTGTATGATCAATTTATACTATTATCCTTAATATCAATTTTTCATAAAAAATATATAAAGAATTTTGTTGGAACAAATACGTTTTACTAGCTCCAAGTTAATTTTATAAAAAAAAAATCTAAATTTGAATTTTTTCAATAAAAGTTTAGAATTGACTAAAAAGGTATGATTTAATATTTTCAATTGTTAAATTAACCTCAAGATATTTGCTCTTGGGGCCAAATTTATAATGAGAAAAAAAGAAAAAGACAGCATTTTCATGATTTTTTTTCTACCAAGCAAGGAAAATCAAAGCCGAGTCTAATGCTTGAGCCATTATATATTTATCATTAGGCTATATCTTAATATGCACATTTTCATGATTATTGAGATCAAAAAATATATTTATAACATTTTCATGATTAAAAATATATTAATCTGCATTGATTTATATGGTGTTGATCCATTTAGCAACACTCTTGAATAAAACATAAGGAGTATATATTAGATATTAGAAAAGGAATGTAATAATCCATGATTAACTCATTATCACAAAGGGCATTAATGCCCAACGTTAATTAACCCATTATTACAAAGGGCATCGAAGCCAGACTTACTGCACACATACATAATACAGAAATATTACTATATAGCTACTCAATTGAAGAAATTAACAGAAGAAAGCCATTGATACCTGGTGGCCCTGAAAACATCTTCAATACCGTTGAACTAAAGACTTACTGATTTATTAAAATACATATTTATATCCATTCTATTTTTTTTTTTTCAACAATAAACTAGTAACAGGGACCTAATCATAGACCTTAATAATTTTAAACCTTGTAACCTTCTTTAGTATTGATAAAGCTGTGGATCGAGACGTGGGGTGAGCATAACCTCTAGAGGAGTTTCCTTGGACATTTTTATACCCAACTCCTCTGTCATATCCACTGGCTGATTAAATGGTGTAGTCAAATTAAATCCCTGAAGCAATCTGCCAATAGCCAATTGTATAACATGCTGTGCCAAATTACTTCCAGGACAGGATCTTCGTCCTGAAGCAAATGGCAATAGCTCATAATTCTGACCTGAAAGTTCAACATTTGCATGAGTTGTTAGAAATCTTTCAGGCTTGAATTCTTCAGGATTCGGCCAAACATTTGGGTCTCTATGCAATTTCCACAAATTTGTGACAAAACGAGTGCCTTTTGGAATATCGTATCCGCAAAATGTGCAATCTTCCATTGCTTCTCTTGGAACTGCTAGTGGACCTGCTGGATATAGTCTTAATGTTTCCTTAATTATTGCTTTTAGGTATACCAAGTTATCAAAGTCAGATTCTTCTAGCCATCTTTCTCGCCCAATTTTCTGGTCTAGTTCTTCTTGAGAAAGCTCCAGTGCTCGCCTGTTGTTTAATAAATTGGATATTATCCATGTCATGGTGTTTGATGTTGTATCAGTTCCCCCAACTATAATAGCCTACATAATTAAATAAAGTGAAAAAAAAATTGTTAGTATTTCACATGGTCTTAGAAATGATTGCCTGTAACTTGAATTTAGATTCACAATCTTACAATCTTGAAAATAATTTTAGAAATATTGAATCAAAACTTATTATGAGAATCTGATGGGTAATTTTTTCTTGTGGTTACAATTATTATTATTATTTTTTTGAGATACATAAATCCGATCTGATATTTAAAATGTTACTGGTAAAGGGTCAGAGATCAAGTGATTAAATGGATCAATACACTTCAATCTAATGTCTGATTTAACAATTATAATATTTGCACCTAAAATTGAACTAAATAATCTTAATATGAAAAATTAATTTATAGTGATTATATAGAAGTAATTAAGAGAGACTTGGTTGAACTTACCAGAATTGTTCCTTTGATAACGATTCGACGGGAATTGCCGAAAGATGAATAATCATCCTTGGCTTGAGAAAGCAAAACATCAATGAAATCTGGTTCTTTAGCATTTGAGTCATTACTTTTAGACTCATGTTCTTGAACCCAACTTTCTATAATAGAATCCAATCCGTTCATTACCTTCTTCATAGCTTGAACTGGTCCAAGAAAATCCATCCATCCAAGAAATGGAATCATATCTGAGGGAACAAAACAACCAGAAACACGCATAAATTCCCCCGTTAGATCTGCCAACGGACGTTCTTTGTCATCATTATTCCCTTCAAAATATCTCTTTCCAGCCACTATTCTTGTCAAGTTATTTATCACCAATTGTTCAAAAAATTCAGTCATGTTAACCTTGACCGGATCATTATTCTTGTTTTTGATACATTTCAAGAACAATCGTCCAATAGCAAAGCTAACCTCTGTTGTTCGAACCTGGTTAAGTAACTTGACTCTTGGAATTGACAGGGCCTCAACCAGTGCTAGTTTACGGATATCGCGCCAATACTTACTGTGGGGGGTGAAACCAAGAGCTGCATAATTGTAGGCCATATACTTTGATTGTGTTGTTTTTGCACATGAACCAAGGAATTTATCATTTGTGGTGTAGAATTCTCTCATTATCTTATGGTTGCTTATCACTACTGTTTTGTGCGTCCCCAGATGGATTGTGAAGATTGGGCCATATTCATCGGCTATTCCACCCAAGACTCTTGCTAAGATTTTCCGGCCATCACGTAGTTTATGAAGGTGACCTATAATTGGCAAGGCACCAGCCACTTGTGGTGGTAAAGACAAAGAATGATTTTTTATTTTATGATTCTTTGCCTTCCATTGCTTGTACAATAGCAACAGTGCTACAACTCCTAGAATTTCTATGAAATTTGAAGAGAAATCCATGATAGTTATGGGGAGTATTTAGTGGCGGAGTCGAAGAAGCAACTGAGTGGAATATTTATAGCCACCAATGAGGTCTATTATCGTAATTTAAGTGTGGATATATAGGTTTTTAAAAACTAAAAATCTAAAAGAAGAAAAAAAAAAAAAACCCTAAAAGATGCATGCATGTGCTTATGAGCAGCCACTAATGAGATTGATCTAATTTGTAAGCCATATCTATTATTAGGATTTTGTCACTATTCGATTTTTTCAAATTTTTATTTGGATTCTATAGTTGCTTTAGTTTATCTTGACTGTATGTAATAAGTAGTTTTCTGCAAAAGAAATTTAAACATGATAGAATTTTCTCCGTTAAAAAAAAAAATAAAGTATAAATGTCATAATAAAAAAAAAAAAATTGTGCGTTTGTTTCTTTATTTTTTTAAGTAAAAAGGCATTAATATTCATATTTATTTTCTTATATTTCCATATATTACTACCATACATAGATAATTTCCTAAAAATAAGTACATATATTTCTCTATTTAAAATTTAAAAAAAAAATCTTACTATATATTTTAGATTTTTTTAAAGCATGTCAACTTCTTTACTTAAGTATTTTTTTTTTTAAAAAAAAGCTAGTGTCTATTTTATTTTTAATTTAACATATAATAGTATGAATGATTCTTTAAATTAGGAGGAGACAAAATTGCTTGTATTATATACAAAAAAGCAGATATATCAGCTGAATTATTATTATTTTTTTTTCAAATATTGAGGAAGGATATTCGAACATGTAATTTTCTATTGAAATTGAATATGAACTACCATTAATCTAAGCGTGCAAATGCAGTTGAATTAATATTTAATATAAAATAAAAAGTATTTTGGTAAATAGATCTAGTGAATAATATCTAATTTAGTTGGAGGATAATCAATATTTACAAATATGAGAAGTAAAATATTTCAGGTTTGATTTCTTTAACCACATAAATTTTTATTAATTTAAGTTAATGAGAGTTATTAAAAGAAGAGACTATATACATACTCTTATAGTGCATTTTGATCAATTTAATATCTTTCTTAAATTAAAAAAAGGTTTAGTACGTGGCCTAAAATACCATGAATTTTTATATTTTTTATTAATTATATTATATCCTTCGCAAATAGATTATGATACAGTGAATTTCTAAAATTATTTATAATTATACTAACGGTAAAATTAAATTGCTACTTTGAGTTTTTTTTTTTCTTCTAGTAACATATGACATGGATTAAAAATATAAATAATATATTATTATTTTGTCCTTTATATTTAATATAATTAATAATTTTATTTCTTTTTTTTAGGAAATTAATTAAATAATTCACCACATTTATTTTTTGTTAACATAATAGTCTTTTGTTGTTATTCAAAACAGTTTTTTGCAATCAAGGGTAGATTTAATAATGTAAGTACTAAAATATCCATGATTATAAAGCAAAAAAATCAAATTGAATAGCAAATTTTTTTTTTCAATTTGTCTAATTATATAAAAAAAATAAAATATTATATGTCAAATTGAATATATATTTTTTCTTTGAATAAATTTATGTCAGTCTGTTTTTTCAAAGCTTGGGGAGTCCCTTTCTGTCCACGACATCCACCCATTTTTTTGCCAAATGACATCCACCCATTTTTTTGATTGCAACAACCTGATGACCGTTAGGTATTGACTACGGGGTCCTTGGGGTAGGGTAGGGAAACCCGGCAAATTATAGGACCATGATGCATTATGAATTTATAATTTTTCATGAACTTTTATATTATAGTATATGAATCTTAAATATATATATAATCAACTTATAATTGATAATTTATAAATTTATTATTTTTAATTTAAAAATTTATAATTTTATGATTAATGTACAGATAAATTTGTGTTTGTAATATATGATTATATTTTATAATTTATAATTATGAATCAAGAATTTTTTTTAAGGTTTCATTATTATTATTAAATTTTAAGAAATTAAAATATTATTATGTAAGATAAAAAATAATTAAAATTTAAATTTTTGAGAAATAAGATGTAGTATAATTTAAAATATAAATACTAATGTGATTGCAATTTTTTTATATTAATTTATCTAAATAATTTTAATTTAAAATTAAAATAAAAAGATAATGTAAATTATTAGTAATAATATAATATAAATAAAAATATAGGACATGGTAAAAAGATGAATTTCTTTTTTAAAATAAAATTAATATAAATTCAATTAAAGTATCACAAATAAATAAAAAAAAAGTAAAAATGACTTAAAATCATGTGGTTTCTTAGCATTTAAAAAAAAATGCAACAGCATGCAGTGCGTGTTTTACACTCTAGATCCATAACATAACATAAATTAGAGTTTATGACATAACAACTCGGCGAACCCACCTTTTTTTGAGTTTGAAATTCCTACATGTTATTGTACTTTAAATAATAATTCCACTATAATTGTAATATGATCCAACTTAAATATTTTTAAACTATTAAAATTTATGAATTTTAAGTTATATTCTCACCAATATATACTCCTTCTATTACAAAAAAATTGTCCATTTTTTTCACACAGTTTAAGAAAATATCATTAATTACTTGTTAACTCATAAATTTTATTATATTTTTTCACTTATACTCTTATACTCATTTATTACTACCTTTTGTATTAATTTTGAGAATACACAAGTACTATATTTTTTTAATTAATAAAGATAAAATGGATAAATATCTTTATCTATTTTTAGAGTGGGTAAATATTTCAAGACATCATAAAAAATGAATAATGGACAACTTTTTGAGACGGGGGAGTATATTATAATCTCACTCAAATCGTTGATGTGTTTCTCAATTTTATTTTATTTTTGACTTTTTATTATAAAATCTTAAATATTTAAATTATGTGCATCTTAGACTGTCTTCTTACTTGAATTTATATTATAAATTTATTCAAATTTTAATATGTCTCTAGTTTTACTTGGTTTTTAACTTTCAAATGAGGATATTTGATAAATAAAAAAAAAACTTGTTACACATTTTTCTAAACTAGCTACCAAAACAAGGACCACACATATGATATTGCCCAAGAGCATTGCCCAGATGATTTTTATAGCCATTCGGGTACTGTATCTAACATGGACTCCACTTCCATTTTCAAATACAACTCATAATCTATATACTACTCACCAACTGATATTAAAATCTTTCTTCAAGTCTGACACTACAGACTGTTACTCCAACAAAGATTCGTATCGATAAGCACTCCTATAAATAGCCTACTTCTCTCTATTGCTAAGGTAATGTAACTTTTAGATTCTAAAGGTTTTCATTCTCTAGATCGATACCCTTTTTGACTTAATTATCGGAATGGTTTCCTAGGCAAATTGTCTTTGTTTTATAAGTTTTGAAGATTGCCCGCTCGTGCACTTAAGATCGGATCAAGTCTTGAATATATCAATTAGTGCAATGAGCATGTAACATATTTTCAAATTCTCAGTACTAGTACCTCTTCTATGGCTATATGGATCTTGCCAGTGAAAAATGGTTTGGGGCTTAACCTATTGCCAGAACTCCTGAACAATGAAAACAATTAAGAAGAATGCTTAAGTTGACCATCCCCATAACGATCAGCCCCCTTTCAACTTGAACAACCCTACAATAGCCCAAAACACCATGCAAAGCCTTCTCACTGCATTCACTAACTTCACTAAATAATTGAAAGAGCTAAAACAGGCAATAACCCAGTAGTCATAGACAATAGCCTTGCCAGTCGCTCAACCAAAATCAATGAACCAAGGGTAATAGCCCCGAGAGATAATCAAGAAGGTATGATCCTGATAAATCAAGAGGAACCATGGTCAAACAGAGAACCAACTGATAAAGATGATCTTGGGGCACTAGAAAGAAAGGTGCGCAAGGTTATCTCAAAGATCGGCATCAAAGTGAATGACATGGATTTTGCCCTCCGCATGGATTCGCCACTTTGTGATAATATATTGTAATGGTAGCATACCCCCCAAAGTTTAAAATCCCTACCCATATGGAATCATTTGCCAAAACAACATGCCCTAAAAGCCACATTCACAAATTTTGAACCATCATCAATGCTCAAACACACTTGGACCATGTTTTGTGTAAGCTCTTTCACACACTTTTGAAGGGGCTCGCCCAAAATTGGTATCAAACCTTGTCTCTAAAGTCTATAACCTCTTTCCTAACTTTCCAACCTCTTTCAAGCATGATTCATTGCCTTTATTACCCCCAAAAAGATGTCAACTTATTTATTAATGATAGTGCAAAAAGAAGGAGAGAGCCTTAAAAAATATATTGAGTGCTTCAATAGAGAAGTGATCCAAGTGGATGATCTGAATAAAGACATCACTTATACGACGATACTTCATGGGACCTCAAACTATGATTTAAGAAAGGAATTATTATCTAACCTAACAATCTTTGCATTGATGGTAATAGCACATACCCACATTAGGATCAATGATGGATGCGAGATTTTGATCAAAGAAAAAAGAAGCAAGAGGGTGCCCCTAGAACCCAAGAAAGCAAATGTAGGGATTGCCTATACCAGTCATCTAGGAACAACAAAAGTAGAAGTAGGAGGAACTACTAGACAAATTGGCTAGAGATGGTGAACTCATTGTTCAACCCCTAAATGCCAATAGATCCCGAGTATTGATATAGTTTAAAGATGCTAGGGTGAAAATTAAATGGCTATAAAAGATGAGATAAGCATCGGTAGGACGAAGGGATAATAACAATATTATGACTTTTACAAAGATAAAGGCTATGATACTAATGAATGTTGGCACTTGAAGGAGAAAATCAAGAGATTGATCCAGAAAGGAGTACCAAGCATAAGGTAGTTCGTTAAAAGAAATAATGATGGTGAACAGAGGGATAGATCATAAGAAAGAGCCGATTTTCAAGAGCAGAAAATGAAAAGGTAGAGGAGGGATGTTGTGTGGGAAATCAACATAATACTAAGAGGGAGTTTGGGTGGTGACAGTTCAACTAAAATAAAACTAGAAGTAAGAGATGTATATTCAGTTAATGCGTTAAGATCAGCTGACAAGATGTTTGGACTAGTCACTTTCTTTGAAGACGATAAGGGTAAAGTGATCTCTTCCCATAATGATGCACTAGTTGCCTCATGAAGATTAAATAATTTTGTAGTGTGAAGAATGCTGGTAGATGAGGAAAGTGTGGTTAACATGATCACATTAGCTATTTAAAAAAAAAAATGGGATTAATGCAAAAAAGCTTGAAGCCAAGAGCCACCCCTTAGTCGAATTAGGAGGAAAAATTGTTCCATTAGAAGGATCAGTAATACTGGATGTAGAATTAGGCAATGGGGATATTACAAAAGAAATCCAAGCAGAGATCATGATCATCGACACACCCTTCACCTATAATGCAATAATCAAAAGACCAATCCATTTTGACACTTGTGCAAATATTTCACCTATTTAAAATATCTGACAATGAAGATCCCTACATCAAGGGAGGTGGTGATCCTTAGGGGATGCCAAGAAACGGCAAAAAAATACTTCAATGCTTTAAAGGGAGAGTTCTCAATGCTTTAGATAAAGCCACAAAAAGTTGTGGAGAGGGAAAAAAAAAAAAAAAAAAGGTCGAACCTGATGGGGAGATAACTAAAATAGAGATCCGTCCAAAGAAAACGTTGTAGATTAGGTCTGCTTTACCCAAGGAAATTAGATCTTCTTTAGATAAAGTGTTAGAAGGAAATCAGAGTGCATTCGCCTGGAGCATAAACGATTTGATAGGGGTAAGTGCAAAAGTCATTACTTGTAAACTAAATATAGACCCAGCAGTTCAACCAGTGGCTTAAGAAAGGAGTAAACATTTGCCTAAAAAGCAAATCGCCATTACTGAAAAGGTTCAAAAGCTCCTGAATTCTAGGGTGATCCATGAGGTATACTACCCGGAGTGGTTGGCTAACGTAGTCTTAGTTAAAAAACTAAATGGCAGCTTTCAAATGTGTGTTGATTTCATTGATCTTAACAAAGCTAGCCTAAAGGATAGCTACCCCTTGCCAAGCATCTATTAGCTAGTGGGCTCCACAGCATGGCACAAACTCTATTCTTTGTTAGATGTAAAGGCAGGATATCACCAGATACAGATGCACAGCCTAGACCAAGAGAAAACCTCTTTGATTCTGGATCTAGGAACATATTGTTATAAGATGATGCCATTTGAATTAAAAAATGCAAGTGCAACTTATTAAAGACTCATCAATTATATGTTTAAGGAATAGATCAGTAAAAACATGGAGGTCTATATAAACAACATGATTATCAAAAGTTGAAAAGTAGAGGATCACCCCAAGGATGTAGAGATGACTCTGTAAATTCTCAAGTTATATAATCTAAAGCTAAGTCCTGAAAAGTATGTGTTTGTGGTTCTAGCGGGAAAATTTTTAGGCTACATAGTATCCCAAAAGGGAATAGAGGTGAACCTCAACAAAATTAAAGTGATTCTAAAAATGAACCCTTTACCAGTAAAAGAGCAGTTCAAACCACCTTAGGCTGATTCATATCATGCTTGGCTAAAAAAAATGTCATCCCTTCTTCAAGGCACTAAAAAACTTTGAATAGATGCAAAAGTGTCAAAAATCTTTGAAAGAGTTAAAGAAGTTCCTAACATCTCCTCCTCCTACTTAATCACCCCGTGCCTAAGGAAAACCTCTATTTGTACTTAGCTATAACAGTAGAAATAATAAGGGTGGTATTGGTTAGGGAAGAGTTGGGAGAATAATATCTAATCTACTATGTCAATAGAGTAATGCAGGAAGCTGAACTAAGATATCCAATGTTAGAGAAGCATGCCTTAGTACTACTCATGGCCATGTGAAAGTTGAGACATTACTCTTAGGCTAATCAGCTAATAATCTGAACAAATCTCCCTTTAAGGAAAGTCTTATAGAGACCAAAAACATTCGAGTGAATATATGAATGGGCGATAAGTATTGGAAGTCTGGGAATAGAGTGTGAACTGAGAAAGGCGATGAAATTGCAAATCATGGCCAACTTTGTAACAAAGCTCACACCTACAGAAGCAAAAATGCAAATTAAGGAAAAAGAGAAATGGGAGATTGTGAGGTCTTGTCAGAGCACCATCCCGGTCCGTTAGAGGGAACCGGAATGCTCATTCAGGTTTAGATTCACGATGGAACCCTCGAGTTCGGATCAGTTGATTTTAAAAATGATTTTGGGAGTCGTCACCCTAATTTATTTTAAATGGAAAAAATTAAGGAAAAACCCAGTTGACTCCAATTTATTAATTTTGCAATTAATTTACTCAAGGATAAAAATCACTAATCTCGAACCAGGTTGAGTTCGGGGACTAGGTTTTTTGTTTTAAATAATCTAAATTTGGCTCTTAAGTTTAATTTGACTTGAAAATTGATTTCATGAATGATATTAATAATTACAAATAAAATGCATGAATATGACATGAGTACAAGGTGAAAATTAAAATAAAATATTCACAAATTAAAAAAGGAAAAAGAGATTGATAGAGATTTGGATTTAGATTCCAAACGTACCTATGTACCCCATTAAATGGGGATCAAAATCCACGTAGTTCGTTCCATGATTAAGTAGAGTGGTTTAAGGGTTGATCAGATTGATTGATTTGATTTGGGTTTAAGAAAAAAAGGCTAGTACCTTGACTTTTAGTGGGTGGAGGGTTTTACCGGACCGAAATTTTGTTTTATCGAGACCAAGTGATTGGATTGATTGGGAGATTAATTAATTAATTAAAAAGATTAATTAACTAATTAATATGATGAAAAGGATAGAATGATTAATTAATTAAAAAGATTAATTAATTAATTTGGATGAAAAGTGGATTTGATTTTGGAAAAAAGTGATTAATTAATTAAAAGGATTAATTAATTAATTTGGATGAAAGGTGGATAAAAAAAATGATTAATTTGATTTTGGAAAAAAGTGATTAATTAATTAATTAATTAATTTTAATTTAAAAAAAAAGAGTTTTAGTTAATTAAAAAGATTAATTAACTTGGTTAGGGTGAGATAATTAATTAATTAAAATGATTAATTAATTAATTGGAGAGTGGTTGGAAGAAGAAGAAGAGAGGAATTAGTAGATAACCATCAATATTAATTTAAGAGATGTGTTGAAATAGAGGAAATGGGGAGGTATTTATAGGAAAAGTGAGTGAGGGTAGCTTGGGAAGTGGAAAAGCGAAAGGACCAAAAGGGTAGAGTTAGAAAAAAAAAGCTGAAAAATCATATTGGAGGGTATTTTGGGAACTGCAGGCGGGCGGTCTAGGTGGCGCTCCGCCTAGGAGGGTGGCAACGCTGCCCAGACAGTCGGCGACGCCACCAGCTGCTGACATGGCGCTTCCCTTTTTTTTTTTTTTTTAGATATTGGTTGTTGGTATGAAGTTTGGGAATTTTGGATATTTGGTAGCAATGTAATTGAAGGCTAAAAATTTTTTTTTCAGGGGTAGCCGGTTAGCGAGACCACCGTAATGGCTTCGCATAACGTGTTAAATTTAGTAAGTGCTAAGGCTGCGGTTGGATGATAAGGGTGCAAAATTGAGGGTTTATTGATAGAGTGGTCGGGTCGAATGGATAGGGTATAGCCGTGGTGATGAAAAGGCCTTACAAAATAGTTATCGAGTATGCAGTTAAGTTAGAGTCTCCAGATCTCCAATAATGCTACAGAATATAAAGCCCTATTGATAGGACTCACGCTAGCCTGAGGAATAAAAATGGAAGATATGATAATTTACAATGACTCCCAACTTGTTGTTAATCTAGTTAATGGTAGATGATACACTCAAGTCCCGATCCGACCGTAAGTGCACAAGCGGCGATCTTTGAAACCTATAAAACAAAGGGTTAAAGGGCCTAGATGGTGTGTCTGGGAGCCCACTTTGATACTTAAGTCAAAAGGGGTATCAGTCCAGAGAATGAAAACCTTTAGAATCCAAAAGTTACGTTACCTTAGTAATGGAGAGACGTAGGCTATTTATAGGAGTGCTTATCAATATAAATCCTTTTAGAGTAATGGTTTGTAGTGTCAGACTTGAAGAAGGACTTTAATTCCAATTGTCGAGTAGTATATGAATTCTGAGTTGTATTTGAAAATGGAAGTGGAGTCTGTGTCAAATATGGTACCCAAATGGCCATAAAGATCATTTGGGCGATGCTCCTAGGCGATTTCATATGTGTGATCCTTATTTTGGGCAAGATATGCCTCGCTAGGAGTAGCCAGTTCAAAAGAGTGTGTAACACATGTCCCCCATTAGTTCCGAGCCAAAGACTCATAAATATTTTGCTTGCCTAAAGGATGTGGTTTATAGAAAGGCAAATGGGGAGATCTCTATTGGCAGTACTAACAATGGTTCAAATTTCAAGGAAGTATTTAATGCGCTGCTTCTGTTGCTTTGTTCACCGCAATAAAATGGTTATCTTTTCAGCCATGTGGCATATTTAGAATGGGAATATGAGACTCCTCAGCTCCAATGTTGTACTCTATAAAAAGGGGGCTTTCATTTTTACTTTAATTTTTTATATCTTCCACCATCGCAATCCTCTTCCTTTGCAATATCATTCCCTTGTTTCTACAATTTTTATTTTCTTTGGATTTCGACAAGTTTTTATTGGCGATCACTTTCTCTACAAACTACCTTGCTTTTGAGATTAACTGCTCTACTTTTTTTTTTTTTTTTTTCTGACCAATAAGTACCCTTTCCCTTTTCATCTTGGTAATCTTGATTTTACTTTATCACTTCCCCTTTTTTTTCTTTTTTCTTCTTCTTCCTTTTTTTTTTTTTTTTTTTTTTTAAGTAGCAATATTGAAGATAGCCAAAATAAGCATCTTTCTGGGGATGACAGTGAGTATATTGTGTATGATTCTTCCTCAAAAGACCTATATGCTCGCAAAGTTATCCACGCTAGGAATAATTCAAGACCTTCAAACATAGTTACACATAATCCTATTGTCAAGTCCAATCGAACCCTCAACTCTGGAATATCTATCAATCCATCTTCCGAAACTCCAAACACCGAGTTCCCCGAACCCTCAACTCTGGAGCATTTATTAATCCACCTTCAAAACCTCCTAAAGTCCCCGAACCTAAAGGAGGGGTTGAAAAATTCGCTTGTGAACTGGCTGCCGGTCACCTAAGTGAAATCAAAGCTTTATATGACATTCCAGATGATTACCAACTTCATCTAACCAATCCTGGGACCTTTGTTAACTAAAGACTAGGCGATCTAGAAAGATTAGTTTATGTGGAAGATCTAGAGTCTGCCTTAAGGTTCCCCTTATCCAACCTGTATATTTTCATGCTTCGGGAATATAATATCTCGATTTGCCAAGTTCACTGTAATTCTTGGAAAATATTGGTTAGGCCCACCTAACTCTCAAATAAGGATATTTGATAAAAAACAAAAAAAACTTTCAAGTAAGAATATTTATTTAAGTGACATAATAAAATTTGTACAATTATTTTAAAAATCCTTAAAAAATTAAAAGTATATATTTTTAAAAATTTTTATCTTTTCTTTTTATCCATTCCCTAAATTAAAGAAGAAAATATAAAATATATTTTAAATAAAAATATTATATTATATATAAAAAAAATTAATATGAAAACTATTTTATTTGTAAAAATAAATTCACACAATAAAAATTGATTATATAATATCACTTTTTATAATATATATAACAACTAGTTAATTTTTTTTTAATAATAAACTATGTGAAGCACGAGTGTAATTAAATCAATCCAACTCCAAACATGGATTTTTGAAAACTAAAAGCTTACTCCCACACTGTGTGTTATGTAAGGTTGTTACATCCTGGATCCTTGTCTTAGATGTATTGTGCACTCAGTCCAAAATGTGTGCTTTTTTTCTTTTTTCTTTTTTAATTTTAGATATTAGTTGCATGTCAATTTTTAAACAAATAACAACTTGTCCTTTTACTATATCCCATCTCTTATTATTAATAATTTTTATTATACTTTTATTTTTTTATATTTTTAGTATATTTTATACTAAATTTATTTTTTAATAATATGCTAGCATTTTTATAAGAAAATAGCAAGTACTAAGATTAAAAGGATTTTAATCAATGTAATTAAAAATACACATAGTGGAAAATAATTTTATGTTTCTAAAAAATAAAAAAAAATAACTTTAATTATTTTTTTCCTCTTAAATTTTAATATTTTATCATCAAATAATAATACTTTAATTTCTTAAAATTTAATAATAATAATAAAATATTAAAATTAATAATTTCATATTCATAATTATAAATTAAAAAACACAATCATATATTATGAACACAAATTCATCAGTAAAAATTACAAACATCAATCATAAAACTATAGATTTGTAGGTTAAAAAAAATATTTATAAAATATAAATTTTAAGTTCATTACATGTATACTTAAGATTCATATATCATAGTCCAAAATTCATAAAAAAAACTATAGGTTCATAGTTTAAAAACAAAAAATTCATAAATTATATACTAAAGTTACATCACAAGTATTAGAGGTTCATAGATAGTTCATAAACTCATAAATTAAAAAACAGATTTATATGTGAACTGAGAAATTTATAGTTTAAAAGTGATGAATCTATACCTAATATTTGATAAATTTATAAGCAATACTTATCAATCTTATTGCTTATAGTTATATTTGATAGTGAATTTTCAATGAACATACACCATATTACTAATGAAGTTATATTTTTTATTTAATGAACTTACAACTTATCATATATGAACATGTATAATAATGAAAATTCAATGTCATATAAAAGATAAATATGATATTTTATAAAAATATAAAAATTATCCTTAAAAATATTTAAAAAATTATCCATAAAAATGTTAAAATTTATAAATAAAAATTACATTGAAAAATTTTATGTAAAATAAAAATTTAATTCTTTATTTTTTTCTATTGATATTCATGAAACTAAAATTATCATTAGAAGAATTAAATAAATACAAAAACTCAACTATTAATATAATTTTTCTTAAATAAATTAATATAACTATTAATATAATTTTTTCTTAAATAAATTAATATAATTTTAATTATCTCTTGAATACTTAAAAAATTAAAATTAATATAATTTTGATCGCAAGTATTACAGACAAATTAAAAAGTCAAAAAAATGTTACTTAAAATCTAATGCACCTCCAACCCCCCCACCACCCCCCCCCCCCCCCCCCCCCCCCCCCCCCTTCTTCTTTTTTGTTGTTAAGCTTGGTCTATGCTCCCTTTTGCTCCTCCCATCTACTCACATACATGTCCTTGGACCCCCTCCCTTATTCTCCTTCCACCCACCTACATGTTCTGAGTTTATAATGCCATATGTACATGGATCCATAATATAATTTACTTGTTACATGAAGTTTTTATTTCCCTCATAAAAAATAAAAAGAGTCATACACATGCTTTTACTTTTTATTATGAGCAGCCAGCCACTAAGGGCATCTCCAACAATATATTTTAAAACTTTTATACCAAAATGATGTAAGTACAGTAAATTTATCTCAGACCATCAACTTTATTTCTAACACCAAAAAGAATATTATATTTATATTCTCCTTTATCTTTCATTTTATATTCTTTTTATTATTTCCCTACTAATTTGTTATTTCACAAATTATGCCCAAATCTATTTTTTTTTACATATTTATCCAATAAAAATATATTTAGGTCTTCTTTTGTAATTTTATAAAAAATAAAAAATAAAAAAGCAAGTACCACACTGAATTTGGTGTGGCATTGTAGTTGTCCTCCAAAATAGCATTCAAAATGGCGTTCAATTAGAGCTATATTTTACTGCAAAATGGTGATTTTACTGCAAAATGCAGTATCGTTGGAGATGGCCTAATGAAATTAATCCCATTTGTAAGCATATATAACACCATCTATCTATTATTAGAATTTTATCTCTATTTGAATTTTTTTATGCCATACTAGAAAAAAGAAATCGTGCGTATGTTTCCTTTTTTTTTTTTTTAAGTAAAAAGCATTAATATTCATATTTACTCTGTTATATTTCCATATATTACTACCATATAACTATATCTGTATTAGCTTAGATAATACTCTAACAATAATTACATATATATAAACATGTGTAATAGATTTTAAATTTGAATTCCTCTGCTTAAAACTAAAAAGAAAAAAAAATTAGTCTATATTTTTTATTTTTTTAAAGCATGTGTCCATTTTTTTTATTTGTTTAAAATGCTAGTGTCTATTTTTTTTTTAATTTAACATATATAATATAGTATGAGTGATTCTAGAAATTAGGAAAGAAAATTGCTTAACTACATGAGTTTTTATTCAATTTAATTTGATGAGAATTATTGAAAAGAGGAGACTATGTACATAGTCTTACAGTGCATTTGAATTTTTAACCTATTTAATATATATCTCTAATAAATTAAAAATAATAAGAATTTAATTATCTAAAAAATAAACCAATCCAACAACTATGAAACAAAAATGACAGGCTTAATTAAAAAATAATTAAAATTTTGAACCTTTTGTTATTATATCACATACTTTAAATGTAACAATTTTTAACATGAATTTATTTTTTTATTTAATAAAATATTATTACCAGTTCAATTCAAGAAAAAATCTACCTAACTTTGTTGATATGAAGGTTAGTATTATTAAAAGAAAAATCCACTTTCTCTAAACGATGTTATTTTGACATAGTCTATATATATATATATATATATATATATATATATATATATATATATTCTAGTGAACCATGAACTTCTAAAAATCTCAATACCCCACCAAAAAAAAAAAAAAAAAAAGAAATTACGCAAAATAAAGTAAGCACAACCTCTTCTATTAATTGGTGAAAGCTAAAAATTTATGTTTATTTTTTTTTATAAATGTATTAACTTTTTCCTTCCGTTTATTTTAATTATCCATTTAAAAGTTTTATGCAGTATTTAATTTTTTTTTTAATTTTATCCTCATCTTTCACTCCATTTTCTCTTTCACTTTTTATGTAATATTTTTAATGATAAATAAGAGTATATTTATCCATTTTAATAAAAATTGAAATAATTTAATTACATGTTTAATATGTGTGTAATATTTTAAAATGATTATTATTATAAAATAGAGAGAATAATTGCATAAAATGTTAATAAATTTAAGTTAATTTTCACTCAATTTTGAGCTAATACTAATATTACAATAAATTAATAAGTTCATTACTCGAATTACATATTGTCAAATTTTAATGTGATAAAATATAAAAAAAAAAATGTAAAAAGTCCAATTTTTCTTTTAATTAAGCCAGAATTCAAATGCTAACCTTCTTTATTCTTTACCAGAAATATATATATATAATGGGATTGAATGGTCAGCATGATATTTATTTTTCTTTATTTGTTATGTAGTCCACATGGACGACTGCAAAACGTCAAACTAGGCAGTACGTATCGGAAAGTGGACATACATAATAAATGTGTGACCTTTTTTCCATAAAAACCTTAAATAAAGATGGCCTGTCTTTGTCTTGAAAAATATTACTATATTACTGTTTTAGTTATAAAATAAACAACAAGCACAAAGAATATAAAAAAAATAATAATAATTTTTATGTATCTCACTTTATTAATTGTAATATTTATTTATTTATATAAAAAGTTATAAAGATAGAAATAAAAATAGAGTTCTATTTAAATAAAAATATTTATCTATAAAGATAAGATAGACATATAATATTATCATAACACTCTCATTGTGTTACGATTCGACTCTCGAAGCACGTGACCAACACTGAGCCACGGAAAAACTTAAGGCTTTCAGTGACCTCAGTTAGCCTGAAAGGATAGACCACTAGCCGAAAATTTAAAATAAAATAATATAAAGATTTCATAACTCTTATCTCATGCTAATTTAATCTGCTGATAAGATAGCGAACCCATTTCATATCACACCACAATAATATATAATAATGATATATATATATATATATATATATATATATATATATATATATATATATATATATATATATATATATATATAAAAGTACTGTCAGCAGATAATCTCATCATGAATAATACAATAAATTGATATCGACAATAACATAATGCAGACCATGGTACTGTAATTGCAAAATTTTAAAATTAATAATACAACAATAAAATAATCATAAAATCCTCTGTTGGGGAAAGAGACAGAGAATGGCTCAATAATAACCATAACTTTAAGCTCATCCTATAACTTGGAAAAATAGAGAGACAGGGGTAAATATCTCAATTCAGTAAATGATACTCAATAATATACAACATGGTGCTTTAATATTATTCCAAGATGTGATGCTAGTGCAGTAATGTCATCAAGAATCAAGCATACAATCAAACAAAGATGGGAATTAGTCCACAGGAACAACAGTAAACCTTAATATGGGGAGCCGATCCCTCAAACCTGGCCCTCTTAACCCAATATCATCACTTATAACAAACACATAGGGTCCCAACCGTTACTGGCCCAAAGCCACGCAGCGCTGACCCGACTGGTCGCAACGGGGTGATGAGCAGACTCCAACCATCAACTACTAGTCCAGCTCATCTTACCTCTCATCTCGCTCTCTACTTCCCATATGCATTCTTTAGTGGAGTGGTTCCTCCATAAAACCTTCATCATAGGAATTTCCTTAGAACGAAGCTTGCGAATATGGAAATCCATTAAAGCTACCAAAATCTCCTTATAAGATAAAGTTTCGCAAATCTGAACTTCTTGGGGTTGCAAAACATGAGAGGGATCGGAGATATATTTTTCTTAACATAGAAATATGAAATACAAGATGAACATGAGAAAGATTCGTTGGTAACTCCAATCGATGTGCAATAGCTCCAACTCGCTCAATGATCAAATATGGACTAATGTATATGGGTGCTAATTCCCTTTCTTACCAAATCTCATCACGCCTTTCATAGGAGACTTTAAGAAAAA
Organism: Reutealis trisperma; assembly: GCA_947687605.1. Classification (NCBI taxonomy): domain Eukaryota; kingdom Viridiplantae; phylum Streptophyta; class Magnoliopsida; order Malpighiales; family Euphorbiaceae; genus Reutealis; species Reutealis trisperma. The sequence continues at coordinate 778,333 of CANTUT010000194.1, forward strand.
CAAAATCGCCTACTTCAAGGGACACTTCTTTTCGCCTATGATCAGCATAACTCTTCTACCTACTAAAAGCTATTTTCAATCGTTCTCGAATTATATGAATTCTTTTTGAAGTTATCTGCACTAACTCTGGTCCTGACAATTGTTTCTCTTCCATTTCTTCCCAACATACAAGAGATCTATACTTTCTGCCATACAGAGCCTCATACGATGCCATACCAATGCTTGCATGATAACTGATATTGTAGGTGAATTCAATTAATGGCAAGTGTGAATCCCAATGACCTCCAAAGTCAAGTATACACATACAAAACATATCTTCCAATGCTTGAATTATTCTCTCAGACTAACCATCTGTTTGAGAATGAAAGACAGTGCTAAAATCTAATCTTATACCCAAAGCATCTTGCTAAGATTTCCAAAATCTAGAAGTGAATTGAGGTCATCTATCTGATACAATGGAGATTGGTACGCCATGCAAGCAAATAATCTTCTCTATGTACAACCTTGCATACTTAGCAACTGAATAATTGACTTTCACTGGGATGAAATGAGTTGACTTGGTTAATCTGTCCACAATCACCCATATGGAATCACACCCAACTATGGTCTTAAGTAATCTAGTCACAAAATCCATGGTTATTCTTTCCCATTTCCACTCAGGAATGGGAAGTGGTTGCAATAATCCATAAGGTTTCTGGTCTTTTATCTTTACTTGTTGACGTGAGAGGCATTTAGAGAAATTTTGCAATGTCCTTTTTCATGTTGTTCCACCAATAAACACTTTTCAAATCACGAGACATTTTGGTAGAACCTGGATGTACATTATATTCTACAAGGTGTGCCTCTTCCAAAATTTCTCTCCTTAAATTGTCCACATCCGGTACACACAAACATGAGCCAAGCCAAAGCACTCCATTATTATCAATCATGAATTCATTACTATTTCCCTCTTTCACTTCCTCCATAATTCTACACAATTATGGATCACGCCGTTGAGCCACCTTAATCTTTTCTACTAAAACAGAACAGACTGAAAAGTGTGCTAATAATATCCCAGTATTGTGCACTTCCAATTGTAATCCACTATCATATAATTCTAGTAACTCCTTGACTATTGGTCTTTTATGAACAATAATATGAGCCAGACAACAAGAAGATTTCCTACTTAAGGCATTCGCTATAACATTTGCTTTACTAGGGTGGTAAAGAATGGTGCAGTCATAGTCCTTAAGAAGTTCCATCCACCTTCTTTGTCTTAAGTTTAAATCCCTCTAGTCAAAGATATACTTCAAACTCTAGTGATTTGTGTATATCTCACAGGTCTCCCCATATAAATAATGTCTCCAAATTTTTAATGCAAAAATTATTGCTGCCATTTCTAGATCATGAGTGGGGTAATTCTGCTTGTGCTTCTTCAGCTGACAAGAAGCATAAGCAATTACTCTACCATGTTACATTAAAACATAACCCAAACCGACCCTTGATGCATCATAATAAACAGTGTAACCACCAGTACCCGAAGGTAATGCTAATATTGGAGTTGAAATAAGAAAATCCTTAAGCTTCTGAAAGCTTTCCTCACATGCTTCCATCCATTCAAATATGACATTCTTTTGGATTAGATGAGTTAGAGGAACTGCTATCTTTGAGAAATCCTAAATAAAACGATGATACTATCCTGCTAATCTTAGAAAACTGTGAACTTCAGTGACTGTAGTGAGCCTTTCCCAATTGGTGATAGCTTTTACCTTTTTGAGATCCACAGTTATACCATCTTTAGTAACTATGTGTCCCAAAAAGGTCACGCTGTCCAACCAAAACTCACACTTAGAAAACTTACCATAAAGCTGCTGATTCCTTAAAGTCTGCAAAACTACTCTCAAATGTTGGGCATGTTCTTTAGGTGTTCTTGAATACACCAAGATGTCATCAATAAACACAATGAAAAAATGATCCAATAAGGGTTTGGAAATTTGATTCATCAGATCCATAAACGCAATAGGTGAATTAGTAAGTCCAAAAGACATTACTAGAAATTCATAATGCCCATAACGAGTCCTAAATGCAGTCTTAGGAATATCTTCTTTCTTAATCTTCAATTGGTGATAACTTGAACGGAGATTAATCTTAGCGAAACATTTAGCACCTTGAAGCTGATCGAACAAATCATCAATTCGGGAAGGGGATACTTATTCTTTACAGTCATCTTATTTAATTGTCTATAATCAATACAAAGACGCATTGATCCATCTTTCTTTTTCACAAACAACACAAGAGCACCCCAAGGGGATGTACTAGGATGAATAAAGCCTTTATTCAATAAATCTTGCAATTGCTCCTTTAACTCCTTTAATTCAGCGGGTGTCATTCTATAAGGTGGCATAGATATAGGATCCATCCCAGGTACTATATTGATACAAAATTCTATCTCTCTATCTGGTGGTAAACCTGGAAGCTCCTCAGGAAAAATATCTAGAAATTCATTCACCACAGGTACATTTTCTAACTTCCTAGTAGCCTTAAAAACATCCCTCACTAAAGCTAGATAACTTTGACCATGATGTAACAACTTTCTAGCACTAATAGCTGAAATAAGATTATAAAGAGCAATATATTTATCTCCACTAAAAGAAAATTTCACATCACTAGGTATATGGAAAATAACTTCCTTGTTACAACAGTTGAGGCTAGCAAAATGACTCGACAACCAATCCATTCCTAGAATTACATCAAAAAGCATCACATCAAGCAAAATCAAATTAGCAGGAAGGATTCTACCCTTAACCCAAACTGGACATGCTAGAAATGTTATGCCTACTAACAAAAAATCACTTATAGGAGTGGCAATTGACAAACAACAATCTAAACTAATAGGCATTTTATCAAGCTTTACTGCAAAATTAGGGGACACAAAAGGGTGCGTAACACCTGGATTTAATAATACACGAGCCTCAAAAGAACAAATAGTAAGAATACTTGCCACCATTGCATTCGAAGCCTGAGCATCCTATTGAGTAAGGGTGTAAACTTTGGCATAACGCTGATTCTAGCCCCTGCCTGCCTGACCTACACTAAATCCTTGACTTTGACTTCTACCTCTGCCACTAAAACCATGGCCCTATTGGCCACCAAATTGTCCACCTAAAGAAGAGGTATGCACAAGTTGAGCAACGCTAACAATTGATCCAAAAGTAAGTCCTCGAGTGATCCTTCTTTGTCCTCCAAATAAAGGACATTCCTTAGCAAAGTGGCCAAGTTGACCACATCCAAAACAAATACCTAAGCCCTGAAGATATGGCCCTTGATGAGCTTTACCACATCTAACACATTGCAGTACTTGATCTAGATCCTGAACCACTGAAGCTAAAACCACCGCTGTTGCCACTAAAACCTCTATTATGTCTAAATCCACCCTTGCTTTTACCCTTATCTCTACATCTATAGGAACTCTGAGAGTCAGAAGAATGAGCTCTTATAGCAAAATACCATTAGTACCAATAAACTCTGTTGCTCTTTGGCCCTCTCTTATACTAGGTCCTCTAGCTCTCTTTCTTTTCTCCTCTAATGCTAACTCAATATCTCGAGTGTCATCAACTAACTAACTAAAAGGTCTGCCCTAATGTCCAGTAATCAAAGTCTTAAATCCTTCTCCCAAGGCTCTAGCATGCCTGAACTTTTTGGCCTCTTCATTGAGAACTACAGAAGGTACAAACTTACATGATTCTAAAAACTTGAGTGAACTCTACTATTGACATGCTTTCATTTTTCTTCAACCCTTCTAGCTCAATCGTTTTCCTATGCACAAACCCAGGTGGAACAAACCATGCTAGGAATTCACTAATGAACTCCTCCCATGACATCTGCTGATACTGTGATCTAATGTAATCTTCATACTAAGTCTGAGCTGGCCCTTCCAGCCTCCTACTAGCAAAATATATGGATCTAGTATCAGTACAACCCAGCTCTAAACAGATCTCTTTAATACTGTCTAAGAAATCATATGCTTGTTCTTCATTTCTTGAAAAAGTAAGGGGATGATGTTTGAGAAATCTCTCTTAAGAAATAGTGGAAGTAGCAGCTGGGGGAGTTGGCTAATTAACTTCAGCCATATTTATCATAATTCTCTAAATTCCAGCTAACACAGCCTCAATCACAGGTGCTTCCTCCTCATCAAGTCAGTGCCGACCTCGGCGTCCAGAGGCCGGGGCTACTAGCCTTGTAGAGCCCTCCCCCTTAGGAGCATTCTACTCCCTAACAGTAGTTGCCTCAGCCCTTACAGCTGCTCTTCTAAATCTAGCACTCATGACGCTAAAAAGAAACTAAGTAGTTTATTAAGTAAAGAAAGATAGCTCTCACAATAAAATTTCATATAACCCTACCGTTATCATGCGCACACACACACACATATATATATATAGTGCAAAACGAACACACAGATAATAGAAGCAATGAGAACACAAAAGACGTGTAGGAATCCTAAGTTCTGCAACTATAGTTCCCAAGAAAAGTAAACTAGGCTCTGATACAAACTTTGTCATGACTTGACTCTCCAGGCACATGACCGGCACTGAATCACGAGAAAGCTTAAGGCTTCCAGCGACCCCAGTCAACCTGAAAGGATAGACCACTAGCTGAAAATTTAAAATAAAATAATATAAAGATTTCATAGCTCTTATCCCATGCTAATTCAATCTGTTGACAGGATAGCCAACCCATTTCATATCACGCCACAGTAATATATAATAATGATATATATATATATATATATATATATATATATATATATATATATATATATATATATATATATATATATATATATATATATATATATATATATATATATATATATATATATATATATATATATATATATATATATATATATATATATATATAAGTATTGTCAACAGAGAATCTCATCATGAATAATACAACAAAAAAGTACCAACAATAACATAATGCAGACCACGGTACTATAATTGTAGAATTCTAAAGTTAATAATACAATAATAAAATGGTCATAAAATCCTCTATTGGGGAAGAAGATAGAGAATGACTCAACAATAACCATAACTTTAAGCTCATCCTGTAACTTGAAAAAATAGAGAAATAGGAGTGAGCGTCTCAACTCAGTGAATGATACTAAATAATATATAATATGGTGTTTTAATACTATTCTAAGATGTGATGCTAGTGCAGTAATATCATCAAGACAATCAATCATACAATTAAACAAGAATGGGAATTAGTCCATAGAAACCACAGTAAACCTCAATATGGGGAGCCGATCCCTCAAACCTGGCCCTCTTAACCCAATATCATCACTTATAACCAACACATAGAGTCCTAGTAGTCACTGGCCCAAAGCCATGCAGTGCCAACCAGACTAGTTGCAGCAGGGTGATAAGCAGACCCCAGCCGTCAGCCACCAGTCCATCTCATATTGCCTCAATCATGATAACAAATCCACTTTCCTAAGTTGTTCTTATGTCATCCTAATCCCATCCAGCAATCACATATCATCAAGTCGCATCATCAATGCATATACACACACAAATGCCACCTATTAGTTTAATTATATATATATATATATATTACCAATGTACAAACAATTATGCAATGAATGCAAATAGGAAATATTTTAAGTAGTATCACTCACAGTACAGAAGAACAGAAGCTGGGAATTCCACTATTGTGACTAGGAGTTGCAGAGGACAGTCCTAAACGATCTATAAAATAAAGTATTATAAGATTATTAGAATAAGAATATAATGACAATTATATAATCAATTTTATTCGAACAACTTAGTCCCCATTTGAAGTAAAAACAACCTAAAATACTTTATAATTACCAATTAATAAATGTCACGACTCATCTTTGAGCCGTGACTGTTCTAGGGCATAGGGAGACGTAAGGTCACCTAAACCTGTAGAACAACCTATAACTCATAATCTGTTACTATTACGTTATCCTTAACCCAAGATCGTAGCCATAATTCTTATTCCTTATTACCGATTACCGTGTTAATTACCCATGTAATAATCATTCAACGTCTAAATTCATTTTCATACTCATTGCTTTTGAACTTCATTTTCCAGTATTCTAATTGCAACTCAAGTGAGTATTAATCATGTATCTGAACTGTACTAAGATAATACCCAACCACACATACTAATGATACTCTAAGTTATACCATTATTACAGACTTTAACAAAACATGGAGCTCTAGAGTGAAACTTCCAAAATACAACATAATATGTATATGATGATACCAAAACTAGAAACGCAATTTCTAAGCGAAGACGTAGAACTTGGAATTTTCCAAGCGAAGACGTAAAACTTAGAATTTACCTTGCCAAACCATCAACTGATCCTGAAAATAAATAACAACTATGGGGTGAGACAAAGCTCAGTGAGTATAAAATAATACTATATAAAATAAGCAAATGGTATGTGGTTTAATGAGAGTTTCTTGTAGCAATAAAAATAAAACGGATCAAGAGTTATTCTTATGGAATAATTTTTCATATACAATAAATATTATAATTTCTTAGCAGAACATTTTCTTTCTTAGAAACGGGGTGTTTCCCCCACAATCAATCGAGTGGCGGCCTACGCCTTGCTCACTCCCCCATTCCTAGTCACACGTACAACTGATCAGGCCGTACGTACTGGGGACCTTAAACCCTTCCCAGCTAAGGTTCGGATAATCTTTACTCTATCCGTGGGTTCGTTACCATTGTGCACAAGGTCTGATGTATTGCCCCACATCAGAGGGGTATTCTGCTTATCATGATATCATTATAACATTTTATTTCTCTATCCATGAAATGATTCAATGGATAATATATCAATAAATAATTAAAATCCCTATCATTGATCATATTGTGAGATTAAGCAATAAGGCTCATTTGGCCAAGTACCATAAAGGATATTTAATTCAATATTCGGTAAAGCATATCATGCATGCCAAAGAATTGCAATGCATTTTAATTAGGGAAAGTGATTCAACATTCATGCTTATATTTAAAGCACAAGGAATATAATATTATTAGGTACTCACCTTTTGCTCCTTAGCTCCTATACTGATAGTTCTAATGCATATTATAACGAGACTCCTCGGTATCCCGAGCAATGCCTTTGCCTTTCGATTCTACAAATACACCCCAAACAATCGTATATTAATTCCTACTCCTTTAACTTGCTAATCTCATTCTAACTCAACTTAACATCAACTTCCGACTACTAATCACCAAAACACATTCCAATACATTAAACAATAACATACATAAACACATTAATTATTTAATCACTTTATTCCAAAATCCCATGTTGTCCAAATCCTTTCATCAAAACAATTAGGTTCCTTTTCCTTCCTAATTCCTTAATTAAATCCTATGTTTATCAATGGAAACCAATGCAATCAATTTTCTAATATTTAAGAGAATTAACAAAACTCAAAAATCAAAATCTCTAATTTGGTATATTCCAATTAGAGTTGAAAAATCATTTTCATCAACCACATCTCAAATTGACTTCATAAACATCAAATTGAATTAATCACAAGCTTATTTAGCCAATAGATCTTAAAATTCAAGTTTAAATCTTGAAACTTCCAATGTGACTCAAAACTCCAAGATTTAGGAAAAATTATCAAATTCATTTTCAAACTTCAATTTAAACATGGATTTATCAAATTAATACTCAAACAATCAACATTCATACACTAATTGAAATTAATCTCTTTCAATTCCCATAAAACCTAACTTTACCAAATTGGAATGATTTGGGGAAAACCCAAAATTTCTCAATCAAATCTCAAATTGATCTTTCAAAGGTGAAATTAATGTCATGCAAAGCCTACAACAACAATCAAACATCAAACTACACTTCACATTACACACTTCCCTTATATCATGCATTATGCCTTCAAGAATTTCAATTTTTGAATAAAATCTCTAAATTCAAATTTTACATTTTTAAACCACTTTTCAACATCCCAAATAACCTTAGATATTGTTAAAAAAAAATTTTGGACACTTCCCCTAAAAACCCTAGTTTGGCCGAACCCTATATAAAGTTCCTTCTCATTGATCTTTCATGCTTCCCTTGTTATTATTCACCTATTAAACCCCAAATCCTTAACCCCAATTCTCATATTTCATCACTTAACATGCCAAACTAACTCTTCTTCAAATCATTCCACCAAAATCCAATTATAGAAATCAAAAGAAAAGGGATAATTTCTAACAATTTATCACACTTAGGCTAAGGAAAGAAAGGAATTACTTAAGTAATGAATCTCACATTGAAATGCTCCAAATTTAGCTCTAAGTTGAAGAATAAGTTGGAAGGTTTTTAGTCTATGGTGAGGGTGAAATTTTTGGTGTAGGTTACAAATGAAATGGTTTAACACATTTTCATTTTATATACAAATAAAATCAATGGTGGTGATTTAATCCTGCAAGATCAATGGTCATATTTTTACTTAAGATGGAGGGCTAAGATTGATCAAGATGGATGGTTGGGATGGCCCTTAGGTGTATGGTGACTAAGCATCGTAATAATGAATTCCATCATCACCAAAATGAACATGATCATGGTGATGGAAAAGTAGGAAGCTTAGGTGTAAAGTTGACATAAGTCAACAAATATGGCTAATCTAACTCTTTCTCATCCTAACCCCTTATTAACTTGTTCTAACCATAATTTGATCAAGTTCCACCAAATCTAGAGGCTGTAGGGCCGGCCACTCCATGGGCTTGGGCTTTGAGTCCAAAAGCCCATCAACAAGCCCACCCGAAAACGGTTTCCGAACTTAAAAATTTTTTCGTAACTTTTTCCCTTCCCTTTCACTTAGCATTTTAAATCTTACCTTCCCATATCATAATAAGCTTAAACTAAGCTATATTGCCTAAAATTAATTCAATAAGACATACAATAAATATTCATATCTCATAGAAGTACATACTCAAGCATTTAGCACTAACAAGAGTTTCTGTCATCCTATCACTATGTCATTGATACTATACCCATAAAATTTATTTTTTATGGTATTATTATAACTCTGATGAGCTATGGAGACCTTGGGTATTATAATAAAACAATTAAAATTGTATCTATTAAACTCTTCCACTAACATCTAAACAAACAACCTCACTCAAAAAATCGGATATATGCTGAAAAACTCGATGTGGGGCACATTAAACAACATTCACCAGTATGTCACCGAAAAATCTAAACGGTAACCGATTGCCATGAAATCACCACCAAAGAACTCATCTCAAAGTGTAAAATCTGAAAATATATGTCACCTTTCCTGGTTCATCAGATGTTTGCCGAAATCTGCATCGGCAGCTTCTACAGTTGCCGGATTCCAGCCAAAATAAACATTATCCAAAATTAATAAATGAGATGCCAAATTAAAGCTTAGGAAAAGAGGAGTCTAATGGTACCAAAATCATCTTAAACTGACAACATATCAGGCTAGAATCGAGCTCAGAATTTTTCTATCAGGCAGGCTTGTTGGTGGCTCGAGCGGCGGTTGGCAGCGGTGATCGGCAATGAGATTACACTAGCCAACTGATCTTGATGTTGGCTCCTCCCTAGTCCAGCGCTTGTGGTGGGGCAACGTGCGGACGGCAAACTCATCTCAAAGTTTAGGACCAATCAGGCTGCTCCCAATATATTTATAAAACTAATAATAATAATAATAATAATAATAATAATAATAATAATAATAAAATTAGGAAATTTTATAATCTAGTAAATATTTCCTTTAAAATATATAAAATAAAATTTGTAGAATTATGAAAATTCAGGATATTACACCTTGGATGTCTATTACAAAGAATATGCCTTGTTAAAATCTTACTAAGAAAAAATTCTATGAGAAAAAATCTTAGTGACGGAAAAAAAGTATATTATTCTTATAGAACTTGTGCCATAATGCTGCCTCATTTAAAATCTTACCTGAAAAATCCAATGGGATAAAACTTAAGCTACGGGAAAAGGAGTATAGTGTACAAGAATCTCCCCCTTATAAATACATGATTTTTAACAAAGATCTCGTAATCGACACATACTAATTTTGTTTACCAACTTATCAAATATTGTTGTAGGGAGTGCCTTCATAAATAAATTTACCAAGTTATTCTTTTATTGAATTTGATGAACATCATAACTTTTCAAATTGTGTATCCAAATATATTTAAATAATATCTACATATAATAATTTATTTATAACATTCCCACTTTGGATATTACTTGTGACATAAATATGCCTCATTAAAAATCTTGCTAGAAAAATCCAATGAAAAAAATTGCTAAGGAAAAGAGTATATTTTATGTGCTATTTTGTCATTGCACAGATTGCCTCATTAAAACTTTTGTCTAAGAAAATCCTGTGGGACAAAAACTTAACTAAGGAAAAAGAGTACAACAACATATTAATTCACTCTCTCTAATGAGAATAGATTTTAACCCGATGCATACTAATCGATGAAACAACACTGTTTAAATAACATATTAGATAGAAACTTAGTACATAAGTCTATTAGGTTGTCATTCGAACAAATTTGATGGATATCTCTTCTAGAGCTCATGTATATACAAGAATTTGGGTCAAGTTTATATTTTTTTTCATCACTCTTGGTATACTCACCTTTAATTTGTATAATGCAAATTGCATTATTCTCAAAACACAATTGCAGTATCTTTAGTGAGGTACTTTGGGACTATAAAAATTCTTTATAAAATTACAGTATTACCATAAGTTAATACATAGTCAGTTTAAGATCTATTATTATAGAGATCAAGTAAATAACCAACATCAGCATATAAACTAATTTCAAATCTAAATTAATCAAAATATAGTCATAATATTAATAGTATACTGAAGATAATATTTTACACCACTCTAATATCTGTTAGTAAGTGCAGAACTATACCTAATTAGGAATTTTTCTTACAAATATAATTTCCGGCATGATAAACTTTGCAAGATACATGAGTGCCCTTATAACACTTAAATATAGTACTCCAAGACCAAACTAATAGCACTTTATTATCTTCTTTAGATCTAAAATGGTCTCTCTTCATTTTCAGTGAGCGGACCGCCTATTGGTGTGTTTAAGAGAAAAGATTTATTTATGCAAAATTGCTTAAATACCTTTTCCAATAAGTAGATTGATATATTATAACTCTTTGATAATCGGTTTGTACATCGATACAAAATTTCATTTCTTTTAAATTTTTCATTTCGAACTCACTCTTCAAATAGAAACATACTTCTTGAGTTCGTTAGGAGTCACAATGATATTTAAATCATCAACATATACTGCAATAATAACATTTATCATTTTATAGTATTTTATGAATACAAAAAGATATAGTGTATTATTCACATATCTTTCTTTAAATAAGAATTTACTCAAACAATTATACCACATGTCCATATTACTTTAATCCATACATGGATTTTTGCAATTCGATTAAATATATGTCACATATTTAATGTGCATTCATTTCTGATATCTTTAGTCCTTTTGGAACTCTCATATAAATATTATTTTCATAAGGCATATAATAAGCTTTTCTTTAATTGCCATATTAATCAAATAAGGGAACGTGATCATTTCCATAATAAGAGAATTAGTTTTCTCATATTTAATGATAAAGCGAGTCTAGCTCTTCTTTAATTGCCTCTTTCTATGATGATCAATTATGTATATGCTAATATTCAGTTATAATTATATATTCTATATCCTGATTTTTTCTTGAAATAGCAAAAGCTATTATTGAGGCAAATTCATCGTCGATGATAATTGAATTTCTATCAACTCTTTCTCATATGTCACAAAATTAATTGAGATCTTATAGTTTTCATTTATATGATCATCAACTCCAGAAGCCATATATGAAGGATCTAATTATTCTGTTATCTCAGTCTATGTCTTATAATTGGCTATAGCTCTTTGACTTAAATCTTCCTCTTCAAGACATTTTATAAGTGATGCCGCTTTTCTTTTTTGGGGATTTTTATCTTTGGTTCCAATTTACTATCCACACTTCTGGCGTGTAGTGAGATTGATTGATTTTCTATTTGCAATTAGAACCAAAACTCCTTACTAGGGTATTAGTAGTTGTAATATGAGACTTTATCACTCTTTTAGCATCTATAAATGCATTTGGCAATTAAATTGTAATATGTTGCAACTGTTGTTATTTTTCTAAACTTCTAGTTTGCTAACTTGTACATGAATCAAAATTGTTTAACGAGTTTTTCTTTTAATAAATTTCTCGATATTTTTTAACACTGCAGGTACTTTTCCTTTCCTAATGTCCAGAAATGTGCATCGTCAAAATAAATTCTTAGTCTTTTCTATGGACTCATTTTTGCACATTGAGATAGTGATATTAATAGATTTATGGCACAACTAAAAATTTGAAGATGAAAAATATAAGGCTCACGTCCTTGTGCAAGTTTTAAAAGAGAGTATGTATGATATATATAATGGTATTCATGTCAAACTTTCAAGGTATAATTAATGAACTCTAAGTTCAATACTTGAACTGTAGGTTTAACGTAATATATTGTGCATACATGTTGGGAAAACAATAATAAATCATAATGCACAACTCATTAATAAAATATAATCTAATTAAAATATAAAGACATTAAAAGCAAAATCCAAAATAACAAAAATGTAAAATCCTTGCCAATTACTCCTTCAAGGAGTTTACATAAAATCACTAATATTGAATTAAGTTGTTTTCTTTATATGAGTTGTTACTCTTCCAGAATTCTCATGATCTACCAAATAATTTATAGCATTCACTTCAGAGAATACAGTTGTACTAGTTGGCATCGTTTGATGATTTCTCATTTAGCAATTATTCTTTACAACCACTAAAAGACAGATAATATTTGTAAATTTTCACTTTTTATACTGTTGCTGCAGGAGCACGTTAGAGGTATGAAGAATAGTATATGTCTTCTCTAATATATCATATTCCACAATTTTATCACCACACAATTTTCAATTGTGAAGTGATTCTAACAATGATTGAATTGTATTATGAAACAAACTTAAAATCTTTTAAGCACGTGTTTAGCTAGTCATATTAAGCTCAAGTAGGACCACAACTTTCAAATTAACATATCTATCTTTGAAGTTCTTCTAGAGAATACAAAAATTTTGAATAGTGAGATATTCAACCTTTAAATCCTTACTTAAATGAGGTTTACGTATGATCATATATAACTTTTATCTTGTTTTGATTTTAATCACAAATTAAAATAAGGCAACATAAAAATTTATCACAAAAATTCATTTTGATATTATATTTTTTCAACTTGAACCACAGTATTCACAAATCAAATAGTTCAACTCTTTAAAGTTGATCAAGTTATATATAATATGTGTCTTTTAACTTTGATGAGGTCTATAATGACTTCTATCTCATAAATATAATGAAATCATATCAATACAAAATCAATTATTAATAATTATGTTAAATAGGCACAAACCATGTGCAATAACAAACTTAAAAACTTAATTTAAACTTCTTAACAAAATTAGAGACATAAAACTCTAATAAATATATTTTAACCAACAATAAAGTATTAATATTCTTTCAGCATAACCCAATTAAATCACAAAATGATTAAATTTTGAACATTTTCAATAAAATTATTACTGAAGAGTAATAAATCCAAGCCACAGTAGCGAAAAAAAATTAGCAAGTTAATAATCAAATAGAAAATTTTAGCAATTTATTAATCAAATAAAACATTTGAATTAACAAATATATGATTAAAAAAAAAACTTTTCAATTAAAACGCCTTTAAAAAAACTAGAAGGTGAACCACTTAACAAATTAATTAAGACCCAATTCAATAATTCTGGCATTTAGTACTCATGATAAATAATTTTTGCCTGTAATGTCGAAAGTCACAAATTTGAGTTTCGTTAAATTTGATATTGTCTATACAAAAATAAGTAATATGTTAAATAGTATCATAATTAAATCAGTCTTATAAAAACTCATAGATAATATATTTAGTTTTTCAAGAATATAAAATACTAGTTCTTTAACAAATTAGGATACTAGTTTCTCAATGATTTGTGATACTTAATTCTTCAATAACGTAAGATATAAATTTTTCAAGAATTTATATTTATTTATTTATTTAATTAGTTTTTCAAGAATTATAGAAAATATTTATTTTCCAAGAACTGTAGAGAATATTAGTTCTGTATGAACTATAGAGATTATTAGTTTTTCAGGAACTGTAAAGAATATTAGCTTTTCAAGACCTTTGGAGAATACTAGTTATTTAGAAACTGTAGATATTATGAATTTTTCAGAAACTGTAATTATTATTAATTTTTCAAAAATTATAAATAATACTAGTTATTTAGGAACTATAGATAATACTAGTTTTTCGAAAACTACAATTTAAAATATAATACTAGTTCTTTAGTAACTAGGATTTAAAATATAGTGATAGTTTTTTAGGAACTAAAATTTTATTAATTAATTATTAAATAGTATATCAAATCTTTATAAATCTTAAAAAAAAAGAAAAAAGATTTGAGGAACAATAATAAAAAAAAATGATTAACTATTCAGAATATAATATTTTATCATTTCTTTATCAAATAGTTTTCTCTATGCTAGTTTTTTAATTAATTATTTAGGATATTTAATTAATGAATTTAATAAAATAAAAAAATGATTAACTATTCTCAAAAAAAATCATGAGTATATTCCAAAAAATTTTTTTTATGGTCTGGCTATTAACTTATATATTGAGTTATAATAGTTTTGATTTTTTTTTTTCAGAATGTATTTGATAAAGAAACAAATACACAAATATTGATAATAATAGTAATTAATTAGATAAAAATTATTTACCATAAATTTTGAATCTTGTTTCTTCAAATTTTTTGTTTTAACTGCGTTATAGCAAAACAACGAGCTATCCAAAATTATGAACAGTATTGTAGAATGATTCATGCTAATAACGTGTTATAAAATAAAAAATAATTATAGAAAATAGAGAACAGAGAGAATAATTTCTATGTATCTCATTTCATTGATTGTAACACCTATTTATATGTGTAAAATATTACAAAAATAAGAATAGAAATAGAGTTCTATTTATATAAAAATATCTATATATAAAGATATAATAGATATCCAATTTTATCATATCACTTAAATATTATCACAACAGTTTTGGATATATATGTTCTTAAATTTATGTTCATTTATTTTCAGAAAGCTTAGGTCTTGTCTAGTTGTGGAAAACAAAATATGTTTTCCAGAAAATTATTTAAAGAAAATTGGAAAACAAGGTTTGATGTTTGTTTATAAAAATTTTCCCAAAAAAAAAAAAATTGAACTCCAGTTTTTAAGTTCTCTAAAATTACACTAGCCTATGAAAAACTACTACAATATGTTTTCTAATTTTTTCTTCATTCCATTCAAATTGGAAAACAAGCTATTTTTTATTGTTCGAATCTTTAGTGCTCTTTTCGAATCCCATCTTTGACAATTTTTTTTTTAAATCATTTTACTGGTTGGTCCATATTTAAAATAGCAATTATCTTTCTTTTTTTTTTCAGTGGCCTATATATATATATATATATATATATATATATATATATATATATATATAAAACAATAAATTAAATTAGAGTTAAATCTTCTACTAAAATTTTTTTCTCCATATTTTTTTATTCAACAATTTGCTTATTACTGTATATATTGCGCCAGTTTTAAATGTCATTTTATATAATTTTATAGTAAATTATGATATATATTTTATGTTAGGTTTTGAAATATCATATTTTTTAGTTTTATAATAATTTTCATATTACTTTTTAGATTTGAAATATGTATCATTTTAGTTTGAAAAACGTTTAATTTTAAGCTATTAGATTGTAAAACTATTTGTATTATATTTATTTTATTAGTATTTTTAATAAAATATTGTTTATTCAATGAAAAGAAAATTAATAAAACAAACTAAAAATGAGAAAGAAAGTTTGAAAACTTAGATGAGAACTGAAAAAATAGGTAAAATGAATATAAATTTCAGATTTCTAATTTTCCACATCGAAAAGGAAAGATTGAAAAATATAGAAATGGAAAAAAAAATTAGGAAATAAAAATAGAAAATATTTTTCATAACTAAACAAAACCTTAGCGTGTCCTTATGTGCACGTCACCCAGTTGATTGCAACCATTGGATGACTATTGACTATGGCCTTTTTTGATCTAAAATGTCTTTTTTTTTTTTTTTAATTAATTCATTTTGAGTGAATGTCCAATTTAGGTGCTAAACTTTATATAATGTACCAATTATATCCTCACAATACTTTTTGGCTAATTTGAGTACATAAACTCTTTTCAAAAGGATAATACACTGATATATTTATAAATTAAATAATAATAAAAGTGAAAATTGAAAATCAAATGAACAAAGTCTCTCTCATGCTTCTCTTCTTCTCTCATTCAAAAAAAAAAAAAAAATCACTTTCTTTTCTATTTTTTCTCTTATAATTACCTTTTAAATGGATTCAATTTACTCTATTTTATGGTCTTTTTGAGAAAAGAGTAATCATTGATAAAAAAAAAAAAAAAAAAAAAAAAAACTCACTCTATGCTCTCCAATAGATTATTTTAAAAGAATTACATAAAAGTGGTGGCTACAATTATTGATGACAAAGCAATAGAGAAACAAATGAAAAAAGCGGCAACTGCAACATTTCTAGGTTAGTAAACAACCGAGAATTCAAAACTTGAGTTTCATCTATTTTGGAGAAATCGAATTATAATAGGATCGATTCACCATATAGAATTTCAAATCATCTTCAAATTTTGAATTCATTTTATATAAAACTCACTTGAACTATGTAATTACGAATATAGAGAAAAAGTTGTAGAGGCTAAATGTATATCACATAAACAAAACAAAAATGTATATTTTTTGAGTCAAATTAATTGTTTTATTTGAATAAAATAGAAGTTGATAGTGATGAAACGTTTGTTTGATAAAAAATTTGGTTTTATTTGTTATTTCAACAATTGTGTACTTGCTCTACCCATTGCCAAGAAGGGAAGAAATAATGAGTGCAGTAGTTACAAAATTGAATCAAACTAAAGGTAGTTGAAAGATGCTTGGAAGAGTAGGTCAACAAATCCATAAGCTTTCTACAAATATATAATCACTTGATGCTTTGAAAATTCTAACGCACAAAAGTATATTTGAATTTGCAAAGTATATACTACATACTTAAAATAGAAAATCAATTACACAGGTAGGAAAAAACACATCTTTTCTCATATTAATTTCTATTTGATATCTTTGTTTATTCTTCTTTAAAAACGACAAATAATTAGGGGAAATGACTTGCCCTCATTTTTTAAAATATTTACACGTATATGTTAATTTTTTAGTAAAAGACCTTTTGACTATAAAATCAGATTTTAAAATACGGATTTAATTGCTTCACGTAAATTAATATTTTAAATACCGATTTTAACTGTCAAATATTATAATGCGAGTTTTCCCTTTATTCCAACCCATCCCATCACCGCTTCACTGGATGGGACATGACTTTGCCATAATCTATATATATATATATATATAATACACTTTTTTTAAAAAATATATATTAATTATACTAATTTTTATAAAATATATTGTACTAATTATATAATGTCAGATATCATTAATATTATAGTATTAAATTGATTAACTATAGTTGACTTAATTAATTATAAATGTAACTCAATTAATTATATTATATTATATTAATTACTACAAAATAGTATTAACTTAATTACAAATCCCAATGGCGAGTAGTTTTATGTTTCTGAGATTAACTTGTATTAAATTTAATTTAGGTACTAATTTGAGTCTAATGTTTTATTAATGAATGAGTATTTGTCGGGGCAAAAAAATTTATACCATATAATTAACTAAGATTAATTAAAAAAATTATATTATATTACTTTATAAAATAATTGTATAAAAAATTATATAGACTATATTCAACATAAAATATACTTATTCCATTATGAAAAAAGTGGCTATTAAAAAAGTAAGTTTTGTTGATAAATAAGTAACCATTTAGCAACTCAATAAAAAAAATATAATAAAATGGCTAATTTACTATTCAATTTTTTAAGTATGAGAGATATTTTCTAAATTTATACTATAATTAATAATAGTCTTTTTGGCAATTTATGATAAAATTATTATTATTTTAAAAATTGTGATTTTTAATTATTGACCACTTTTTTCATAATGGAAGGAGTATAAATTTATCTATCAAATAATTTCTACAAACATGCACTAAATATTATTTCACACAAATTTAATGAATCCACAAAAAAATTATTACAAACAATATATAAATATAGTGAAAACTAAACCAACTAATTTAACAAAAATATTAACAAGAACAGTTTATATCTTCTGACTAAAAACTTCTTCAAAAATTCGAATACACTTAAATTAACCTAAAAAATATTTTACTTAAAGCATTATTTTTCAGCCATATTTATAATTATTTATTACATAAAAATTGTTAAAAATAATAAATAATTAACAAAAATAATTATAAAATGATATTATAATTATAATTAATAAATTGGTAAAAAATATTTTTAAAAAAATTGCTAAAAAATATCTAGTGCTTAACCTCATCACAACCATTCAAATCCCGTTTAGTTAAAATAAAAATAATATGTTTCAGTGCGTAACAATCATATCATTGGTAAATAAATAAAAATTTATTTCACATAAATCCTCTGAGATAATTTTATATTTTCATCATTAGTCTTCAAGAAGAGTCCACGTGAATTGCTTCATCACTACACTTCTTCTTTGCTTCATTATCATTTTCAAATTTGATTTTAGAAACCCAATTCAAAGAGAAGAGTTTTAATTATAATTTTTTTTGCTAATCATAGTTATTAATTGTTTTTAGCAATTTTTATGTAATAAATAATTATACATATGGTTGAAAATAATTGTAAAATAATGTTATAATTACAATTAATAAATTTCTAAAAAAAGTTTTTTAAAGAACTGCTAAAAATAATTATTAATTATTTTCTCTAATTATAATTATAATTATTTTAGCAATTTTTATTTAATAAATAATTATAAATATGACTGAAAAATAATTCTTAAAGTGATAATATTTTTTCAGGTTAATTTAAGAATACTAAATTTTTGAAAAAAAAATTATCAAAAGAAGTAAATTCTTTTTGCTAATATTTATGTTAATTAGGATATTAAATTGTTTGTTTAATTTTCACCATATTTTGTTGTCACGACCCACCTTTTTGAGTCGCGACAGTCCTAGGGCATGGGTAGCCGTAAGAGCACCAAAATCCGTAGAACCCATTCCATTTAAATCAATTGACATTCATTACATTGAACCATATCCCAAGACCGTAGCCTAATCACATTTCCTTAATACCCATTACTTGCTATCATTTCCACTTATAATATCATTATCACATATATATAATTTGTAAAACCTTTAAAATCTCATTTCATATCATTAACTCAATGTTCAATAGTTCATATATAATTACAATAACGGTTATGATACAAATCATATTATACAAACATCCTTTAACATATTAATGCTAACCCATTAATAACCATTCATGTTACATATAGACCTTATAACTTTCAATAACCATGGAGCTCTACTTACAACACCGAAACTTATCAAAACAGTTTTCAAGCGAAGGATGGGCTTGAGACTTTTACTTTGCTAACTCATTGACTGTACCTAAAAAGTTTAAACCACTAAAATATGAGACAGAGCTCAGTGAGTACAAAATAATACTATATAAAATAAACAAATGGTAGGTGCTTTAATGATAATATTTTTATAGCAAGGAAGTAAAACGGGTCACAAGTTACTCTTATAAAAAATAGTTTTCCATATACAGTAAATATTACATTTTTAGCAGAATATTTCCTTTATGGAAACGGTGTGTTTCCCACATTATCATTATCATTTGAGTGGCGGCTTACGCCTTGCTCACTCCCATATCAGTCACACATACAACTGATCGGGTCGCACGTACTGGGGGCCATAAACCCTTCCCAGCTAGGGTTCGGATACTCTTTACCCTATCCGTAGGTTCATTTCCATTGTGCACAAGGCTGATGTATTGCCCCACATCAGAGGGGTATTCTGCTTGCCACGATATCATTAAAACATTTTTCCTTTCCATCCATGAAATACTTCAATGGATAATATATCAATAAATAATCAAAATTCCCATCATTGATCATGTTAGGAAATGAAGCAATAAGGCTCATTTGGCCAAGTGCCATAAGGGATATTTAATTCAATAATTGGTAAAGTAGATCATGCATGCCAAAGAATTGCAATGCATTTCAATTAGGAAAGTGATCCAACATTTAGACTTATACTTAAAGCACAAGAAATGTAATATTACAATGGATAATATATAATATCAATTGGGTTCTCATTATTAATCATTATAAGATCAAACAATATAGACTCATTTGGCCAAATGTCACAGAGGAATATTTGACTCACTTGGGCTTAATAATCAAGAAAATATCATATCAAAGGTTCAATATTCAATAAGCAATTTAAGCTTATCAAGAAATCAAGAAGGTTCAATATACAATTCAAGCTTAGCTATGAATCAAGGAGCATTATAACATATGGTTCAATATCAATGAGCAATTCAACTTATAAAGGAGTTGGCATACTTTTAGCAATAAAGTTTCAAGCAAATAATAGAAAACATATTATATTATTAAGTACTCACCGTGGACTCCTTTGCTCCTAGGTACATTTGACTCTGATACGATTAGTGCTTCTCGCACTTTACCCAATATCCTTGTCCTTGTTATTAGACTCTACACATGCATTTCAATCATATATTAATCACTTCCTCATTATCACATTACTTAACTTAGCATAAGTCATTAACATTTCTATCTTATTCACAACTTAGCATTCTAAAATTAAGATATTCTAAACTTATACTTACTACTAAACTTAACATTTCTCTAATTATTTTCCAATAACTCATTTAAAAGAATGATTCTCCTTTCTTTCAATTTCACATTTCAATATTCATGTTATTCAAGTAAAATCGATTAAGCAATTTCCACCAACATTTCCATAAATTCAAATTATCCACGATATCACAATCAAATGGTCCAACCTGGACCTTCAATATACTAATCCCATCCACCCATTTCATTCCTCATTATCAAGCTAATAACCACTAATTCAATCCAATCAATACCAATATCTACATCTCACTTCATTCTTCCAAATAATTCAATTCAATTAAATCAATTCTAATCTCAATATTTCACTTCAATCTTTCCATTTAATCACCAATAATACTCCATAATCATATAAATAACAATTAATTCAATTCAATTATCTCATTTAATCACTTAATTCCATTAAACTATTTACCTAAATTCTTACAAATAAAATCATAATTCACTATCTATACATAATTGGAAATCGAGATTTATACCATATGGCTCGGTTTAATGAGCCGGAGCTTCTGTCCGAATTTGTCGATTTCAGAGGTCGCCGGAATCCGGTCGCCGGAAAATTCCAACGACGACCAAATCACGATCCGATGATATCATCAGTTAGCTTGTGATGTGAGGAGTCCGAATATAACTTTCGTTTACTGTAGTCCGCTGGAAAATAGGTAGAAACGACGTCGGTAACCGTTGATGTCGCCGGATTCCGATCAATAAAAAGATTATCTAAAATTAGCAAACAATATACCAAATCGAAGCTGGAATCACAAAGGATTCAACCATACCAATTTCATTAAAAACATAGATCGAAAAGTCATCAGAAAATGGCCTAGAAGTTTCGGCCGGCGAAACTTTGGAGGGAGCGTGCGCCGCCGTCCGATGGCTACAGGCGACGGGCCTCTACCGGTCGACAGGGCGACGGGCGTCCTTCCTCCTGTTGCGGTGCGTGTCGGTCGGCGGTGGCTGGAGGGCGGCGGTCCGACGTGCAGTCCCTTATGCGCGCTCTCTCTCTCTCTGCCCTCTGTCCGTTTCCTTTGTTTCCCTCTGCTTCTATTTCTTCTTCTCTGTTCTGTTTTCTACTGCCCAATTTTGGGCTGCCGACTTTACTTTTTTTTTTTTTTATATATATATAAATATATACTAACTTTAATAAATTCAATAATAATAATAACAATAATAATAATAATGTTTGTCATATAAATTCTAAAACAATAATTTTAACCAAAATATTAATTTCATTAATTTCATCATATTATCCATTAACTATAATATAAAAATTATAATATATTACTTCAAATATTAATTACAAAATTTTCTATATTTTATAATAAAATTCCAATTTCTTTAATTTAAAATTTTATCAATTTAGTAAATAATAAATCAATAATTCATTTAATAAAATATTCTCTTAAAAATATTAACATAATAATATAATAAACCAATACTCTTTCAAATATCAATTTTAAATTTGAAATAATTTTCTACTATTTTAAATACTCATATAACAATATTTATAAATCATATATCAAATATCAATATAAGTTTAGCTTATTAATATCAATATAATAATAATAAAAATATCAATATCAACATCAATATTCAAATGGAAGTTTATAAATTTCGATAATTTTAAATATCAATATAAATATAACAATAAAAGAAAATATTTTCATATAAAATTATTATTTTAAAACGTTTATATTCAAATCATTTGAATATTGAAAATATTCATTTTCAATTTGGCTACGTATTACGATGCTAAATGGGTATCTTCACTCGTATACTGTACATATGTCCTATATCAGATTAGGATATTACATTTGTATTTTATTTGTAATAATTTTTTTGATTTGTTAAATTTGTTTGTAATAATATTAAATTATTTGATAGAATTAGTTTATATATTTTATGCACAGTATAGGTCGTATAGTTTTATACAGTTTTTTATAATATAAAATAATATAATTATTTTAGTTAATTATATGATATAATTAAGTTAATATTGTAATATAATTAAGTTAATTATATTATATTAACATTATTGATATTATAGTATTAAATTAATCAATTATAATTTAATATTATAACATCAATAATGTTTAATATTATATAATTAGTATAATATATTATATAAAAATTAGTGTGTTTATTGTGGTATTAAATAACGCCCGATACATTACATATCGATCATTTTGTAAAGATTTTTGAGAGGTCTAATACATTATTTATCTGTTACGATACTGCTAATAGGGATTAGCACTGAATTGATACTGAATTATTCGATACATACTGATACGGTCATTATTTAACGATACGGACGTAACGTATCAATAAAAAAAAATATTATTATTATATTTTTTATTTTATTAATATAAATTATAAATATATTGTTTAAAAGAAATTATTTTATATTTTTTCTATTTTATTAATATAAATTATCAGGATATTGTTTTTTACATTATTTATATTTCAATATATTTAGAATATTATCAATAATTTTTTACAAAATTTATTTTTTTATAAATTTTTTATTTGTAACTGTAAATTATTGATTGAATTTTATAATTTGATCATGTTTTGTCTTTATATATTTGTTTTCAAAAATTTAAATAATATCTTTGTATAGATTTTAAATGAATATAGTAGTAGATAAGACAATTCAAATCTTCCATGATATTCTTTTTGTTAGTGATTAATTAATATTATGGTATATTTATTTTTTAAATTTTACTTTATTTACTTGGAATGGGAAAGTTTTTTTTTTATCACCTTATTCATCTTGAATTAGGTAGTTTTTTCTCTTATGACTTAATAAAATAATATTTATTTATTATTATTAGTTATGTAATTTAAATTTAATTTATTATTATTATTTATGTAAATTAAATTTTTTTAAGTACAATTATATTTATTGAAGTATTAATTAATTTAATGTATTATATTTTGTACGTTACATTTCATTTCTTATTAAATTATATCAATTTACTAATTATTTTTAAAAATTTATTATAACAGCAGCCGATTCAGTGCAATTCTATAATACTGTTTTTGATTTCGATATTACACGGGAAATTGTTATTTAATATTATAGTGCATATATATAATTAATATAAAGAATACTCTGCAAATGTCATGTCCCATCAAGTTAACAGTGATGAGATAGGAATAAAGGGGCAACCGGCATTTTTTTCTAACCAAAACCGGTATTTAATTTGGCTTATCTGCCAATCAAAATCGATATTTAAAATATTGGTTTATATAAAATAATTTAATATGTATTTTAAATGCTGGTTTGACGGTTAAAAAGTTCTTTGACTTAAAAAAATAGCATATATCTTTAAATATTTTTAAAAGTGACGTGTTTTAAACAAAACATGTACATGTCATTTCCCCAAATAGTTATTATATTAACATGTTAAAAAAAATTATTAACAATATAAAAAAATTAATTATAATCTTTAATTAATTATTCTTTTTTCTATAACATATTAAACTGTAAAATATAACCTAAATTTTAATTTAAAAATGAATCTTATAGTGTTTAGTAAAATTTCATATTAGAGGAAAATATTTTCTTAATTCATATATATTGCATTGTCAAATAATCAAATATTAATAGTATTAGTAAATTTGTGTTGTCGAAATTAAGCTAATCTTATTATAAATGTACGAATTAATTATAATTAGTAAGTTTTAAATGAGTAGAAAACATTGATTCTACAGTAAGCGTTGGATACCAAAATTAAGAAATGATCAGTTATCTAGACTAGTAATTGATTGTGAGAGTTTAATTGATTAACTAAAGAATTCAAAACTAAACAAATGGCTAGCAAACAAATTAAACTAAAAGATGTTAACAATGGTAAGAAAGCCTAAGATTTAGACTTCAACTAATGCTTCGCCTGTGGTTAATATATGTCATGAGTGTTTGATCAATATAAGATATAAATTAAAGATAACTCTTTCTAGGACATGCAAGGTCTGCTCTCAAGATAAGATGTAAGTACCAAACTAATCCCTTATTTCTACTCTTGTAATTTGGGCAATTATTTAATCCATTAAGCTATGTGAATAGCGATAAATATCATATAGGTTTGTTTATACCTCTATACAATAAATGCCTAGATTTATTACTTTTACAAATGAATACCACATTTTCATTCTTGCTCCATCATATCAATTTTAGATAGTGATAGTGGTAGTTAATTACTGACACTCTTGAAGATCAAGAGCAATAGATTAATCTGATCAAATGAATGTCAAATCCTAAACATAGTGGTATGGATACATTTAAAATTACAAAAGATATATAAAAGTCACTGTCAATTTAAGAGTCTTATCATCACTATCTATAACATAAAACCATATTAGAAGTATAATTACACTAAATCATTCATTACACAGCATTAGTCTTACATTCCATTAGTTATCCACATAGCTATTAATATGAGAGCATTAAACTATTCAAGTATATAACAAAATAAATGTTCGAGTTTATACATCTAAAAAAACTTTGAGGAAAAGGAATTTTGGAGCTTAGTTTTTTCCTAAGATCTCTCAACTTGACTATCTGAAACCACATATAATTAGAGTGAGCCATCAACCTAATAAATCAATAAAATGCATGAATATTGGGTTCTTTTTGGTGAATAGAGGTATATATTGATACATATAAAAATTTTAATTAATTATGGCGATATGTAGTTTTTCTTTTTCTTTTTTTTTGTAATTTATATCTATATTATTAATTATGTTAAAATTTTAATTAATTAAAATTATTAATTTTTATATGTTATATAAATTTAATATTTTCACATCTTAAAATTTGTAAAAAAATATTTTTTAATTTTTAAAATTATAAAGATTTACGTAAATATTATTATTAAAATATCAATTAAATTTTTTTATTAATATTTGTACATAAAAATTATTACTAAAAATAATTTTTATACACAAAATTTTCATGCATGGTAGACACTCGGCGATCATGCATGGAGATTATCTTTTTCTAATTTGTTATTTAATTTTTCAATAATATTTACTTTTTAATATTTTTAGTACAAAATTTATTTACTTTAGAATTCTTTTACTATATCAAATTTATTTTTAGCCTAAAATTAATTTTATAATATTTAATAATAAATGATGAATATAAAATTTAAAAAATTTAAAAAATTCATGCATCTTTTATATATATATATATATATATATATATATATATATATATATATATATATGAAAAGTGTATGCAAAAATACAGTTTTATTAAATCTTATCCGAACAACGATCCGTAAAATAATAACTTAAAGTTCAATAAGTTCAACCATTTGATCAATGGTTGAATTATTAATATTTTAATAATAATAATAATAATAATAATAATAATAATAAATTAATAATTACTTGATGTTTTAATAATAATAAATGAATAATTTTTATGTACAAATATTAATAAGAACATTTAATTAATATTTTAATAATAATAATTTACGTAAAATCTTTATTATTTTAAAAATTAAAAAAATAATTTTTTACATTTTTTAAGACTTGAAAATATTCAATTAATTAAAATTTTAACATAATTAATAATATAGATATAAACTATAAAAAAAAAAAAAGAAAAAAAAACTGCAAGTGGCGACGTGCATCCTGACCGCATGGCCAAAAGGTCGCCACTTTAAATGGCAATTTTGTTGCAATTAGAACAAAATAATATATATAGGAAAATATTTTCTCATATCATATTTATAAGGAAATATTTAATTTTATTCATATATTTGGGTGCAAACCCTGGATGATCGGGCATGCCTGTGCTCAGGAGTTGGCACAGGTTGTGCTAAAAATTTCTCTCCTGGACTCCAAGTGCTCAGATCAACATAAGGAATTGACGAAAGCCTGCTTAATGAGGCAGCACTGTGTGCCACATTTTTGGCATAGGCATGCTTAGTCGTGATGACAGCTGTACAAAGTGCTAGTATCTTGTAAGTACCAGAATATTTAGAAGGGTATTTTTTATGTTTACTTTATTTTTAAATAAAGTAATTTATTTTATTTACTAAAAGAAATAATTTTTTATAAAAAATAATAATTTTATTTATATTTTTTCGTAAATTAAATTATTTTTTTGTAATTTTTTTAATTAAGAAAAAATTTTTAATTTTATAAAAATATTATTTATTGTTTTGCAAAACAATAATTTTATGAAAAAGAAAAATAATTTTGTAATTGCAAAAAAAAAGCTCTCTTATAAAAAAATAATAATTTATAAGTAAAATTGCGAAAAAATTATTTAATTTATGAAAAAATATAAATAAAATTATAATTTTTCGTAAAAAACTATTTATTTTTTACAAATAAAATAGGTTACTTTGTTTCCATAAAAAACACATATTTAAGAGCTCATATAAATAACTGATTTTAGGGAACATCAACATAATCTAAATAGATTTTTACTATTTTTGTATTCTTTTAGGGATTAAAACTTTTTTTTTTTTTTTAATTTCTTAGCTCAGAATTGGATTTTACCAAAGGGAGCTGCAGATTTGAATGTTGGGAAGATACTCTACAAGACTTGCATCTCAATCTCTGCAGTGATTGATTGGGTGCAAGTGATTGTCAATTGAAGTCTAAATCTTAGCTATATCATTATTGATTTGCAATTCTAGTATTGGTGAGATTTAGTTTATAGTTAATTAGTTCAATTTCTTTTGTTAATTCAATTGTCTAGGTAATAAATTAATAATTCAATTGTCTAGATAATAAATTAACTTTCATACTTGATAACGCTTTATTTGTGAAAATTATAGCTTGCACTTTATAACTTGCTATTATCAATTCGTATATTTGAAAATGATACATAATGCTATCTCTATGATAGATATATTGCATCTTAACATCCTCGTATTCTTAATTAAATTCATCTTATTAATTTTTAGTGTTATTTGGTCAAACTTATTAAATCTCACTATATCTATTGTGATTAATGGTTACATAGGAGCACTAAAAATCTTTATATTTAGATTGTATTTAATATTAGTTTAATGCAATATTTTTGTTGATGTTAAAAAAATTTGATCTAATTAAAACCAAATCCATCTTATTTTTCATTTATGTATGATGATATTATTCTATTTCATAAATTTATTTTATTAAACAAATTGCAATCGTTATTCATTAAATGTTAAAAATACCCTATTGCCCATGAATTTATTTTTATAAACAATTTATAATAAATAATCATTAAATATAAAAAAAATACTCTGTTTAAAAATCAAGAAAAATATAATATACCATTTTAACGAGAAATCCTGTCTAACACCAATGATTTTTTTTTTAATCCTGTATTATACTATTGTGTATCATTTTTATCTTAATGATTAATTTATTAATGTATTTTTAAGATCCTTTAATTTTTTTTTCTCAGTAAAAATAATAAAAAAATAAAAATAGGTGAAAGAAAGAAAAACAAATAAATAAAAACATTTCTATTCGTAAATAAGAAAA
Organism: Reutealis trisperma; assembly: GCA_947687605.1. NCBI lineage: Eukaryota > Viridiplantae > Streptophyta > Magnoliopsida > Malpighiales > Euphorbiaceae > Reutealis > Reutealis trisperma. The sequence continues at coordinate 806,934 of CANTUT010000194.1, forward strand.
GAAATAGTAGTACACTGAACAAAATGATGCAGTTCAATTTAATTATATCATTGGGCTAAATTTATGACTTGCTACTAAGAAAACGAAACAAAGGAAATAGCCCAACATATATTACATATCACACGGTCCAAATTAATTACACAATAAATATGTTTCAGGGGCACTTTAGATTTTGGGAGAGTAAATTTATATCACTTCATAGCAAGAACTTCAAAGATGAAATTTTTCTTTGCTAAAAATTAATTTATTTTTTCCCTTATACCTAAACACATTTGCAGTTTTCATGGATTGCAATCTATGCATATGTAAATGAAAACATATCAATCACTTGGTCATTCTCAAAAATAAGTTTAGAAGCAATAAAACAATTAATTTTTATATTAAATGCTGCTCTTCATATATATATATATATATATATATATATATATATATCCTATTTTCATTTTCTTTCAAAAGTAATTAAATTCAATACCTAGTAATATAATCACTCAAGTTATAAGATGTCATTTGGTAGGCTGTAATAACATGTAATATAATATAATTAAAAGTATTTTTAATGTAAATTTATATTAAAAATACATTTAATTACATTATATTATATCTTATTACGGTTTACTAAATGCATTTTAAAAGTTTCGGAGAAAAAAGTTGGTGTGTCAAAAAGAAAGAAAAAAGAATAACCTAGGTCTTTTTGAGGTGAAAATATAGCTAATGAAAAAGGGATTTTTCATTCCCTTTATTCCATAAACAACAACGTATAGGTGAAAAAGGGGTTTAAGCAAAATGGATTCTGGGCTTATTTATATGAGTTTATTTGTTGGGCTCAAGAAAGCACTTTACGAATGGTCAGTCATTCATTGGATATTGATTCTTAAAGACATGAAAAGACACTTGGGAAATGTTGTAAATTTGCAATGGTGCATGGGCTTGCAGATTTGCCACCAAACTTTGTGATGCCCATCCTTAGCCCTAGCCCGTAGTTGTTGCATATGGACTTTAATTTGAAACATATATAATAATAATGTCTTTAATTAATAATAATAGCAAATGGAGATTGGAAATTATATTCAGGTATAGAATATGATATTTCAAATTTCTTCACAATAAATTTCAAGAAAATAGGTTTAAAATTCAAAATAATTAATATTAAATAATACAATTATATTAATAACTCATAATAGAAATTATTGACTCGATTTTTATAAGATCATTTTCAATTATCTTGAGATATGATATTTTTTGATAAAAGTCTCAATATTTAATTAAAAATAAATAAAAAACAATTTACTCAAAGTTTCTTTTCGAACTATTGGCAAAAAAAAAAAAAAAAACAAGTATCATTTCTAAAAAAAAAAAAAATAGTTTCATTTCGAACTCTATAGATTTTGATCGTCAAGCGAACACGTAAGCACTTGAAAATTGAAATTCTAAATGCAAGTCCATCATCATTATTAGTTTTTCTTTTCTTTTCTTTTCTAAATTATTAGTTTTTCTCACTCATCATTATAATTAAATATAAAATAAGTATTGTATTTAAATATATTTTCATTTGCAGTCATGTCCAGGAATTAGGTATGAAATTTTAATGTTAGCATGTTTGATTATATTCAGGATTTGAATATAATTAGAGAAACTATATCCAATTTAAAATTAATAATTATGCAAATAACATTTATTCTTTAAAGAAAGGAAACATATATTACAACATTTATACAGTGCTAGAAATTAGGGTGTGTACAGTTCAAGTAAAGCTAGGAATTAAAAAATCTCCGCACATAATTAAAATTTTGGGGATTCCAAAAATATCGAACTGGTCTTGATTTGTAGATATTCAATACCGGTCTTGACTTGTATCACTAATTTGGAATAAGATAATTCAGATATTCGAGTATAATGGATTGGGATAATACAATTTGGGACTCTAAAATTTTAAATATTCTATCTTACGAAAGTTGAATTCAACTTTAATAATAATGAATTCGACATTAATAAGATTGAACTCATCCTTATTAAGGTCGAATTGAATCTTATTAAGGTCAAATTCACTATTATCAAAATCGAATTCAATATTAATAAATTAAATTCCACTAAAATAAAGTTGACTTTAACCTAATTAATGTTCGCTATTCTTAATTTTTGTTGTTCTTATAATGCAAATAAAAATAAGAAGAAACGAAATAAAAAACATAAAAACTAAATATTATATATAAAACCAAATTTTACATTGGTATTCAATTTTTTTTGCCAAATTTTTTCATTGGCCTTTTCATAATAATATATAAATATAAAATTCTAAATTCAAAATTCAAAATATAAAATCAAAAATTAAAATGTGTTTTTTTGAGGGGCAGACATGGGCATATTCACTTTAGAATTCACATCGTAGGAGGGTAACAGGCGTCATCATTTTTGGCTACTTTCCTTTCTCATGTGACTTCTAGAAAAATGTCACACATTGCCATTAAATAATAAACATCAAAAGTTTTTCATTAACATATTGGTTTGAGACATCTGACATTTGCCTTCTTATGTTCTCCTTGACTTTAACCCTTAGTTTATCATAAAGATTTTTTGTTTTCAAATACATTACCTCTAGGCTTTCTGGCGAGGGAAGGATTTGCCAATCATTAAGTCTGACTACATAGTTGGGAATTTCTTTGGCCATTTTTCTTAAATTTTGAGACTTTTTTGTTTTTCAATAGATGGTTGTTGCACAATAATTTTGAAAATACCAACAATCATACTCAATTACTCATATGTTTCGTTTTCTAAAGGGGTATGATTAATTTCATTATTTAAATTAAATTGTCTTTTAAATAATTTTTTGATATATAAATTTTGAATAATTTAAAAGACAAATTAATTCCTTTAAACTATTCTTTATTTAACAACGTTCAACTTTAATTATTGAATTTGACCTTATGACAATTGAATTCGACTTTATTAAAGTTGGATTCAACCATAATTATGGGGTATGATTAACTTCACTATATAAATTAAATTGTGTTTTAAATAATTTTTTGATGTATAAATTTTGAATAATTTAAAGCACAAATTAATTTTTTTTTGAAGATTACAAATTAATTACTTTAAACTGCTTTTTATCAACCTTATTAAATTAATTAATTTTAATAAAGTCGAATCCAATTTTATTAAGGTTGAATTCATCTTTAATAAGTTTGAATTCGACATTATTATGGTTGAAATTGACTTTATTAAAATTAGATTTGACCTTAATAAGATTGAAACTTTATTAATGTTGAACCTTATTAATGAGTTTTATGCACAACACATAAAGAAAAAAACACATATTATAGAAAACTTGCATAATATTATATTATAACAAAATACACACTATATAACTAACTACTTATTACAAATTTACAAGAATAAGTTTTGCTTAAGAACTTATACTTATAAATTATAAGTATCACTTATCATAGTATATTGTTGTTCAATAATCAATAATTCAATTCAATTCATTAGAAAGATTTGATGAAGAAATTAGATTGATTGCTATTTCACTGTTGCATTATAGATGAAGACTAAATAAATAGTCAAAACATTCTCCAAATTGTACCAAATCTTTGACTCAACAAGAACCTAGATAGAAAGGCAAATAATGGCACTGTGGACACTGGAGAATCATGATCAAGAACATAGTAGCACCAAAAGCAGTCAATCATGAAACAATAGGCAAACATGAAACATCAGGTGGTAAGTAGGCAAAACTCAGTAGTCAGTAGGAAGCATATGGCAGGCAAGTAGGCAAATTAAAGATATCAGTAGCAGGAGATTAGCAAAATAGAAGTAGCAAGCCAACAAAGTCGCAAGCAATAGCAGCAACTAAATTACCAAGAACAACAACTCAAAAAACAAACTCATAAAGTCCAAAGCCATAACTTCATTAATGTTGAACTCAACATTATTAAGGTTGAATTTAACTATGTTATGGTTGAATTCAAAGTTAATAATGTTGAACTCGACTTTATTAAAATTAAATTCAAATTTAGTAAGAATGAATTCAATGTTAACAAGGTAGAATTCAACCTAAATAAGGTTGAATTCAAACTCACATATTTCATCTTATAAATCAAACATCAACCTTAGTTCTTAGAACCACACTCTCTATTATTTTTGGTTCTTTCAAAACCCTACAAAATGTAATTGTGGATTAATCAAATTGTATATTGTGCAAAAATAAAAAAAAATAAATGAAATGTACAAGTTTAAAATTTTGAAAATATATACTATCTTCCCAATTTTCAAGTTCTGAGAGTGTTTCTTCATGATTGTTGTATTTTAGTCAGTCTTGGCAGTAAATGAGCACCTCAGCAGTTGTAAGAGTCAAATAGTCCTAAATTGTTCTAAAGTCCCCCCACCAATGCTAAATGCTAACACACTTACTACAGTTAAACATTGTATAACAACATATCCCTTGCAATCTTAGACAACAAAAGGAACCTTACTGCATTCATTTTCTACCATCCTAGGAGGTTAAATTCTTTCACATATGATTCCTCCCTTTCCTCCAAATAAATATCTAGTTCAAATTTCTCAATTATATTACTCTGTCTTGCTTTATGAATGAGATATGGGTCAATAGCATTATTTGTGTTGCCCTTAAGTGTGATATGAGTAATAGAAGTTGATGTGCTAGATCCTAGGATATCATTATTTGCTTTATACTATTTAATCATATCATTCGGAGCCCTTTTAACCCTATAGATATAAGATTTATTGTTTCCAACTCATTATAATGTTCAGTGTACTTGACACTTAGATACACCACTTTATACCTAGAATCTAATAACACTATAACAAATAGTATAACATTCATTTTATCTAAACTACACCAATATTTATCAAATTTGACTCTTACGTGCTTTTTTATACTAGAAAGATCATATTCTAAGCTACTGACACACAATTCTAACTCTCTAAGTATTTTAAGAATTTTAGGAAAGTACAAATTAGAGGTTGAATATAAGAGGCTAGTTATTTTGTAGATAACTGATATGATGCAAATATATATATCTAAACTAATCAATTAATAATTATTTTGTGTTTGTATGCATGTATTTTATCTTTAAAGTGGTGTTTAATCTTGTTTTTAAGTGTTCTTTAAGTAATCTAGGTAATTATCAAAGGTTCAAGGGTTCTATGCTTGAAAAGGAAGACATTTTGTAAAGATTGCCCAAGATAAGCCTGTGCCGACTCGTGCCCATAGGTGCCGAGTCATGACAAAATGTCATGGTGCCGACTCATGCCCTATGGTGCTGAGTCATGCTAGAATCATATGGTGCCGACTCATCCTTGCTTGTCTTGAGTGGTTATAGTGCCTTTTCACCAAAACACTTCACAAAAGGCACCTTTTGCAATGGACATGACTTGGGATACCTAGAAACCTATAAATAAGAGTGTTTTTATAGAATTTTGGATATGTGATGTTAATATTATTCATATATTAAGTTAGTAATTGAGAGTGTAATTCAAGTGTTTAAAGTTAGAACAAGATTGAAGAGTTACCAAGGCATTCAAGCAAGCATTCAAGGACACTTCTTCAAAGTAATTTTCTGGAGCAAGGATTGAAGAAAACATCATCAAAGTTTCCTTTCCCTTGTCTTTTTATCTTTGTTCCTTGATGTTCATTTTGTCTTCTTATCTAAACTTTGTCATTTACACTATGAATATGCACTAGTTTGGTTTCTTTGAATTGCAATAAAGTATTGGTTTTAATCATTCTATTTCTTATACGCTTTGCATGATTTTTTTTTAATTGTATGCTTAATTAATATTGTATGTGCTTGATCACCATGTATAACATGTTAGTCAAATTATTCACAATGAGAGTTGGGATAAATTGATAGAAAAACAATAGAAATTACTTAGAGAATAGGATAAGCACTTAGAGACATGCAAATCCACTCTAAGGGGAATTATAGTATTGGCATGAATATTTATGGTTCTGTTCTATCTCTATGATGACATGAGAATGCTCATAGACTCTAGATCAAACATTTCTAATTGACAACGAGAGTTGCTTTTAGGAATTATATACCATGCTCTCAATCATTGCATGCATGTAACACATCTTATTAAAATCAATTCTAACTTGTAATTCAATCTAATCAACATCCTTAAATCATAATATTAGATAGTATAGTAGCATATAGTTAGAATTAAATATCTTATTTAATATCTTTGCCTATCCATCCTAGTAACTATCCAATTAATACAAAATTCTCAAATTCCCCAGAGTTCGACACTCTACTCATTGTATACTAATCCTTTTGGATTTGGGTCACCCATAGTAGACCTAACAAATTTTTGGTGCTGTCGTCGAGGAATTTGTTTGTAATTTTTATTAATTTAGGATAGTGAAAAGTTGTTTTAGGCTTTTATTTTCTGATTTTGATTTCATTTCTGTTTTGTTTCTTTCTTGTTTAGTTAAATATGAGACGTATTAGAAGTTCTAATGATCTTCTGCCAATTAATCCTGAAATTGAACGAACTTTGCGTGCTTTACGTAGGAATCAAAGACAAAAAGAAGAAGATCAACGCAACCTTAGCGAAATGGCAGGAGAAAGATGAACGTTAGGCGATTTTGCTCTGCCCGACATCACAAGTAGTTTAGGAGGGATTGTGGCTCCTTCCATTGTAAACAACAACTTTGAAATCAAGCCAAACATCATTCAAATGGTGCAAAATAATAAGTTTGGTGGTTTGCAAGGGGAGAATCCATATGCACACATCTTAACATTCCTAAACGTATGTGCAACATTTAAAATAAATGGAGTGTCGGATGATGCAATTCGATTGAGGCTTTTCCCATTTTCAGTCAAAGAGAAAGCTCAAATATGGTTGGCAAGTTTACCAAGTGAATCAATCACCACTTAGGATCAATTGAAGTAAGCCTTCCTACAAAAGTACTTCCCTCCACACAAAACTGCAAAGTTCTGCAATGAGATCACCACCTTCAAGCAAAATCCAAATGAGACGATTTATAATTCTTGGGAAAAATTTAAGGAACTCTAAAGGCAATGCCCACATCATGGATTGCCCGATTAGATGATTCCTCAAATTTTCTATAATAGATTGACAAATGAAAATAGGAACATTGTCAATGCGGCATCTGGTGGAAAATGGATGGATAAGACAGCAAGAGAGGCTGTCACTTTACTTGAAGAACTTGCTTCTCAAGGTTACATAGGAGATGAGACAACCATGACATAAGCAAAAGGTATCTTGGAACTTGAGACTATCAACCTGCTTACGGTAAAGGTAGATGCTCTCACCAAATTGGTAAGTAAAACTCAAGTTAATTTTGTTGATAATGTTAATAATGTTTGTGAACTATGTGGAGGTCCTCATCCTTATTCCTAATGTAGTTCAAATGAGGAGGTAAATTATGTCCAAAGGGGGTATAACCAAAGAATGGGTATGAACTCAAACACATACAACCCTTAATGGAAGAACCATCCTGGTTTTTCTTTGTTTAACCCATCCTCCCAATTGAACCCACCTATTAACCAAAATCTCAAACCAAATAACCCACTAGGTTTTCCTATGAAGCAACCCTATATTCCTACACCACTTAAATCTAATTTAGAGACCCTTCTATAGCAGTTTGTAAGAACACAAATATCCATTAATAAACAAAGTGAGGAGCAATTTAAACAACTTAACTCCAAAATTGATCAACTTGCTACTCACAATAGAATTTTAGAAACTCAAATGCCCAACAATCCTCTTCCTCTAACCCTAAACCAGTAGGTAAGTTAACTAGTCAACCGAAATTTGTTCAAAGAGAGACTTGCCAAGCAATTACTCTAAGAAGTGGTAAGATGGTTGAAAATACTGCTAATAAGAATAAAAATGATATAGTAGGTGATGAGGAAGTAAACTTAGAAAGTAATCAAGGGAGTGGGGTTAAAGGTAATAATAAAAATGAAAGTGTCATACCACCTAAGGTCAATGATCCTAAAGGAGACCTTAAGACCTTGCCCTTTCCTCAAAGATTCATAAGAAGGAACCTAGATAAGCAATTTGGCAAATTCCTAAAGTATCTTAAAGATATTACTATTACTATTCCATTCTTAGATGCTATAAGGTATATACCGGCTTAGGGTAAATTTTTGAAAGACATGGTCTCCCATAAAATCAAACTAGAAGACTATGGTCTAGTATCTTTAGTAGAAGGGTCTAAGGCCATATTTTCTAAGTCCCCTCCCAAGTGAAAAGATCCTGGATGTTTCACCGTCCCATGCATGATTGGAGAAAAGTATTTTGATAAAGCTCTATGTGATATTGGTGCTAGTATCAGTTTAATGCCTTATTCTATCTATTTAAGACTTAATTTGGGTGAACTTAAGCCTACTAACATGTATCTCTTGATGGCGAACAAGACTATTACCTATCCAATTGGCATTCTTGAAAATGTGCCAACAAAAGTAGGTAAATTTATAGTTCCTGCAGATTTTGTTGTCCTAGATATGGAGGAAGACCTTGAGATCCCTATCTTGTTTGGAAGACCGTTCTTGGTAATGGTAGGTGCTATAATTGACATGAAGAAAGGTAAAATCACATTTGAGGTAAACAATGAATTCATGGAGTTTGACATGTTTAAAATGATAAAATCCTCTCCTATGGAAGGAGTATGTAGAATTGATTATATTAATTTGATTGATGAGTGTATAAATGAAGTTAAATATGATTGCATGAGTCAAGATCCTATTCACCCTTACCAAAGGCAGGAAGAAGAAGAAATAAATCAAACTATCACAATGAAACAACTTTTATAAATAAAAATATTCCATTCCATAATAAAAAATATGAAAGTTAAAACTACATATTAAACACTATGACACTTAGCAATGTTAAAATTACAAAGAATGAACATAATATAACAATCAAACAACTATTTTTGACACCTCCATGCCTTTTACATTCATTGGCTTTTTCATTTTGCATGTTTATGATAAAAGCAACCAACTTTGATACATTAAATTCATCTATATCATGCTCTTAAAATTTATAAAACCCAAACTATCACAATGAAAATACAATTTGTTAGGATTTCTTGGAGGCTCTAATATCTTAATCATAGGCTTTCTACCACAATTATGCCAGTGATTCCTAAATTTAATCAAACTTCCATTCACACAGTAGTAGCTTCTGCCATCTCCATGCCTCCTGTTAGATTTATGGAAATTGGTGAACTGGTTTCCATTTATGTAGAAAGAAGGAAGAAAATCAGTAAGATTCTCTAAGTGTATGTGAAATAAAAATTGAGATAGAGAAATAAAAATGCAACTGTATGCTAATTGCTTGCTAACTTGATGGTTATTAACAGTGCATGCAATTATGCATTTCTCGTATTTATTTGTACACAAACAATAAAATATTTTAAAAAATAGCCATTACACTAAAAGTACAATTTCTTCTAACGGTCATATTTTTAATATTACAATTTACCTTAAATCCTAATTTAACACAGTTGAGTTTCAAGTTGAGTCTCTTACCTGATTTATTATCTTTCTTCGATTGTCCCTTTCTTCAATTCCTTTGATTGTTATTTTTTTTCTTTGATTGTGTTTTTCTTAGACTATATCAAATATAGAATAGAAGATAACTAAGAAAGAGTTAACGGAGATATTCTCTTTGGCGGAGTTTTTGAGTGATTTATGGTTAGGGCTTAGGGTAACAGATAGTGAGACTAAGGATTGAGAAGAGAAAGAGGAGAGCTAATAGAGAAAATATCTCAAAAATGCAAGACTTTCTCTCTCTAACAGTGGTCAAACTATGAATTAGGGTTAGATTTTAGGTTTTAGACCATCCATGCCAAACAGCCACGTGTCATACTCCTAGTAACTATTATTATTATTATTATTATTATTATTATTATTATTATTATTACTGCTGCTAATTTACTATTATTAATATTTTGTAATGTTTGTGGATGCCTTAATAAGCTAAGCCATTATTAATATTTATTATGAATTAAATAAAACAATGTAGTTTTTATTCATTATTGGATTGAGTTCAATGTTGCTAAGGTTGAACTCAACCTTATTAACATTGAGCTCAACTTTATTAACATTGAATTCAACTTTAAATCATGTTCAATGAACCCAACTTGATTTAAAAAATTTTCATTTAATTATTGCTTCATTTTTCTCTATATCTTTATCAAATTTTTTTCAAGTCAATAATATTGAGTTCAACTTTGTTATTTTAATAACCTTAATAAAATATTCTTTTGTTCATTAATCAGCTTTAGAAGTTTCAAAAAGAACTAATCAATTACTAGATGTCCACGAGTGATTTCAACTTTAGAAGTTTCATTTGACAACTTTATTATATATTTAGTTTATTATTATTATGGGTTTAGATTTTAAGGTTTTAGATTATTGTTTCATTGAGAACTAATCATGAATATTTTAATGAAATGCTTGAATGAACTATACATATTTAGTGATAGAGACTAGAGTGGATCAAGTTCAAATGTTTGATTATAATAATATTGAACTCAACCATATTAAAGTTTAATTCAAACTTATTAATTATGAATTCAAAGTTAGTAAGGTTAAATTCGAATTTATTAAATTTGAGTTCAATTTTAATAATATATAATTATACCTTATTAAAGTCGAATTCGACTCTAATAGAGTTGAATTCAACTTTAATAAGATTGAACTCAGCGTTAGTAAAATTGAATTCAACATTATTAAATTTAAACTCAAATTTGTCAAAGTTGATATTTATACAAGTTTGTCAATGTCGAATTCAACGTTGTTAACATAGAATTTAACTTATATAGTTTGAATTCAACATTATGAAAATTGAATTCAAAATTATTAAGGTTGAATTCAATATTTTTATGATTGAATTCAACCCTAATAAGGTAGAATGATAGAATGATATATTATTAATGCCGAATTTGATTTTAATAGGGTTGAATTCAACTTTAATAAGGTTTAACTTAGCATTAGTAATGTCGAATTTAACCTTATTAAATTTGAACTCAAATTTGTCAAAGTTGAAATTGTTTATATAGGTTTGTTAATGTTGAGTTCAACATTGTTAACATAGAATTCAATCTTATATCATTTGAATTCAACATTATTAAGGTTGAATTCAATATTATTAAGGTTGAATTCAAAGTTTTTTGGATCAAATTAAACTCTAATAAGGTAGAATGATACATTATTAACGCCGAATTCGACTTTAATAGAGTTGAATTCAACTTTAATAGGGTTAAACTCAGTTGTAGCAATGTTGAATTCAACCTTATTAAATTTGAATTCAAATTTGTCAAAGTTGAAATTGTTTATACAGGTTTGGCAATATTGAGTTCAACATTTAAATTTAAACTCAGATTTGTCAAAGTTGAAATTGTTTATACAGGTTTGACAATGTTGAGTTCAATGTTGTTAACATAAAATTCAACCTTATATAGTTTGAATTCAATGTTATTAAGGTTGAATTCAAAATTATTAAGGTTGAATTCAATGTTTTTAGGGCTAAATTCAACCTTATTAATATCGAATTCAATAATTAATTAAATATTATTAATGAGTTTTAAGCAAAATCATGTGCAATAAAGAATGAGAGCATGTGCAAAATAAAGAAATATTTTATATTTGCTTAAAATAACTAATAATGTAAAACAAAGAAGTTAAATATCAATATTTTTTTTCCTTGGCTTTTACTTCCATAATTTTATTTTTGTCCTGTGCTACTGAAAAATAAATGATTGCCATTTGGCACCTCAATTTCATAGGATCTTTGCCTGCAATTTCTGTCAACAGCATACTAAGTGCATAGTATTATATGCACTTCAAGGAAAAATATCACAATCACTAGACATCAATGCTTGTTGAGGAAGATCTATTTTGATTAGTATATCCCACTTTTTCTTTCCTTTATGGCCTATTTTTTTTTTTTGACTTGGTGGAAAATCACTAAATTTATGAAGCCTTGGCATACTTGTCATTATGTGTTGGATCTGGCCACAAAGTTGGGGATCTCTCACGGAATTGTATACATGTATAAATTCTTTGATCAGATCAAGTCTCACCATAATCTAGTGTTTCCTTTTAATATTGTGTGGGAACAGAGTCTCATTAGCATACACAAAACTTTGGCCATAAGTAATATGATCACTAGCGTATACTTGCAAGCCAAGGAGTAGTACAAATTATCACTATCTTTAGAATTTGGTAATGCTTCAAACGCTTGTTGCAATAGAAGTTTACATAAATTCATGCTATTTAAACAAAGTAAATAAAAAAAAACTTATTTTAAACTTACAGCAAATTTGCTATCCGTGATTGTAATGTTACTTGATTTTTCAGGGGACATGGTGAACAATATCATTTTCTTTAACACGTGAATATACCAATCCATGTGCTGTTTAATAAAATAAAGTCATATTAGTACAAATGATTAATTTTTTATTGAATAAATTAGCGTAATTAACTTAATGTTGAATTCAACTGTAATAAGGACAAACTCAACCTTAATAAAGTCGAGTTCAATCTTATTAAAATCGAGTTTCGTCGTATTAAGGTTGAATTCCACTTTAAAAAGAAAGTGTTCAATTGGAATACGAAAATGTGATTGAATTTATTCTAGCTAGTTACTTTTCGAGACAGAGTGGATGAAGGGAAGGCTTCTCAAAATAGTAAGAGGATCCAATGACTTTAGAAGAATTGAACAAGGAGTCATAAAAGGTGAAAATCTCATATTCAGTTCTATAGAGTGGCGGTAAGATCCCGTTGCTAAACAAGCACAGATTGGTAAATGAGCACAGAAATAGGTAAAGAAATGAAAACACATCTTCTACCTTCTATGATCCATTCAACCAGCCTTTAAGACAAGATGAGAGATAGGACTTTAGAAAGGAGATATCACACGGAAAGCTGGATTCGGTCTTATAATTGAGACTTCTTTCACAGGCCTTAGTCTCTTAATAAGATTACCTTGAGGCTTAAGAAAAGATAACCATATAAGTGACATCTTAGCTAGAGAAGAGCAATAGGAGCGCAGCCACTCGACCAGCCTTGAACTTAGCCCTCAGAGTGAACGGCATAGCAAAGCCTGGGGATTTCCTTCTTTGCCACATGTTTCGCATATTATTTAGTGCAAAGGGGACTGAGGAGAACTGTCAGTTGTTGAAGCTTTGTGTACCCCCTTCTCTTCACATATAGAGGTCTCAGTCTCCACTTGGATTAGTGACATCTCCTCATAGAAATTTGACTAGTGAAATTTTTTTAGAACGTTTTTGACTTTTTTTTCCCTCATTAGGAAAGTCATCATGTTTTGATATGATATTGTTTTGCCACTCACACTATAGGATTCCTAATTGGAGTGACGATGGTACATTATAATTTCTCCCATTTCAATTCCAACGCAAACAAATCAAAAACAGTACAGAAATTCCACTAAAAATATACTACAATACAGAAAATGACAGAGAGAGAGAGAGAGAGAGAGAGACACTAGGAGCAAAAGCGAGATCGCCGTGAAGCAAGCCCAGTTGTCGGTGCGGCTGAGCTCCATGGAGCAGCTCGCGGACCAGACAAAAACCAAAGCGCTGATAGGCGTCTCTTTATTCAACTCCAGATGAAATTATATATGAAACCAACCCCTCTTTATTCAACCTCAGATGAAATTTAATGTTCAGTTTAACTGTTGATAAAGTTGAGGGGCAAGGCGTGGGGTGAGAACAATTTCAAGAGGAGTTATCTTTAATAAAACTGCACCTTTGGCTTCAGTCATATCCACTGGTTCATTTCCTGGAGTTGTGATATTAAATGCTTGAAGTAACCTTGCAAGAGTTGTATTCATTATTTGCACAGCAAAATTCATCCCAGGACAGGACCGTCTTCCTGCGCCAAATGGTAAGAACTCATAATGTTGACCTGAAACATCTAAATTTGCATTTTCTGCTAAGAACCTTTCTGGCTTGAACTCCTCAGGATCAGCCCAAACATTTGGGTCTCTATGCAACTTCCATAAGTTTGTATACAGACGAGTGCCTTTAGGAATATGGTATCCGAAGATGGAACAGTCTTGGGTCGCCTCACGAGGAACTCCTAGTGGACCTGGTGGGTATAAGCGCAATGTTTCTTTAACCATGGCCGAGAAGTACTCCAATTTCTCAATATCTGAGTGATCTACCCATCTTTCCCTTCCAACCTTTTGGTCTAGTTCTTCTTGGATTCTCTCCATTATGCTTCCGTTGTTTAACAAATTCGACAACGCCCATGTTATTGTTGATGAAGTGCTATCAGAGCCACCAACAAAGAGTGACTGAAACATGAAATTGAAATAGTTGTAATCAGCAATTGTAAACAAATTTCGAATAGTAAAGCTGGTAAACTTGTTCGTTCACACAAAATTTAGTTTTTGTTGGATTTGAGTCTAATACTCATTTGAGCTTTGCTTTTAAGTGTTATTTATTTATTTATTTTTTTTGGTATCGTGTGAAGTTGGGTTACGGGCGGCCGGCATAAATTACGTACCGAGTATTGTGTTTATGCGAGTCATCATCTAAATAATGAGTTTACAACCTGTATTTACATGCGAAAAAGAGAGTTTTAAGACATACCAATGCTGTTGACTTGATAATATCATCACGCTTGTGTCCGAATGTGGTATCATCCTCAATGACTGATAACATAACATCGATAAAGTCTTTGTTCGAATCAGTCTTGTTCTTCTTTGTTATATGTTCTTCAATCCAACTAGACATAATAACATCCAATTCTTTGGAAACTTTCTTCATAGTTTTTTTAATTCCTTGAAAATCCCACCATCCAAGAAATGGGATTAAATCACCAGGAACTAGAGCTCCAAGAACGTAATTGAATTCTCTCATAATCGTCTCAATGGGTCGGCCATGTTCATCTTTTCTATCTTTCTTCCCTTCAAAAAATCTCTTCCCTGCTATCATTTTTGTAATTATATTAAAACCCAAATGTTCAAGATATTCGCTCATGTCAATCTTTTTTTGACCATTGCTTTGAGAGTGCAAATCTTTGATCAATCTGTTCACTTCTGATACCAGAACATGTCTCATTAACTTAATTCTTTGCGTCGACAAGAGCTCCACCATGACCAATTTTTTTATATTACGCCAATAACTACCGTAAGGGGAAAAACCAAAAGCAGCATAATTGTAGCCAATATACTCTGCTTGGACAGACTGTGGCCGAGAAGAGAAAGGAATATCATTTGTAGTGAAAGTCTCTTTCATTGCTTCATAACTGCTAATAATGATTGCTTTATGAGCTCCAAGTCGGACCGAGAAGACAGGGCCATATTTATCGGCTATCTCACTCATGGTTCGGGCTAGTGTTTTTTCTCCACTGAGTCCGAGTCGATGGAGGTGACCGATAATTGGCAAGGCACCAGGAGCTTCCGGCACCGTCAGGCCCTTACTTTTTTTGTTGTTTTTCCCTAACCTCCATAGATTATAAAGTAACACTAATGCCACAACTCCTGCAATTGCAAGAAAATGTGAAGGGAAATCCATGATAGGCTTAAGGGTGGGTTGTGTAATGACTGATAATTCCAATTCCACTTATATAGCAGAATTGAGATGTTTAACGGCATTACTCTCACTCTTTCTCCTCCCAATATTGTAAGTTGCTGTTTGCGGCTACATGTGGGCCCTCCACTAATTCTTTGCTTGGTATGGGCTCTTTCAGCGCTTTCTTTTTAGCCCCTTTGTGTGGGGTCTAAACAACCTTTTTTTTTTTTCCATTATTTAAATTAGGGCCATGCACGGAAACTAAAAATTTCGAATTGAACTAAATAATTAGACCGAAAATATTTCGAACTGGACTGAACCGTTGACTTTTTGACTTTCCTTAAATCGAATTGGATCAAGTAAAATATTTTTTGTACGGTTCTAAAGATTAACATATATTCGAACCGAGAATTAGACCGAATTGAACGGAACTGTACTAAATTGGATTGGACCGAAATAATCGAATTTTTTATTTTTTATTTATAATATATAAATAATGTTAATTAAATAATATATAGATAATACAAAAATTATAAAATTGTATATATCATTATAGCGGTTATCAAATTATATCAAGATTATATGAAAATAAAATTTAGATGAATTATAAATCTATAATTAAAAATATATATACTTTAACTCAATGGAATATAACTATTAATATTTATATAATTTACTTATGAAATACCCTGAATTTTCAATTATTTTTCTAAAACTCTATTTTGTACGGAAAGATATTATACTATTATTTTATTTATTTAAACAAATATTAAAGTGATAATTTATTAAATTATATATATATTCATACTATTTTGTCAACCCGATTGACATGTACCAATGGCTAGCCCGATTGACATATCTCTTTGTTTTTGCTTCAATATACCAATGGCCAACCCGATTGACATAGGTACCTTGACCAGGTTCATGACCGTTCTCTTTAAAAAGTAAGAGGAGAATTTTCAAATGATTCTGAATGCTCAATAAGCCCAATGCAAGGAACAAAGGCAATTCATTATCAGAGTTCAAACCATGATTAACCAAGCTAGCCTAACCTAAAAATTAACTTAAACCAAAACAACCCTAGCCCTAATTCGAACCAAATCGACTAGATCCTAACTAAGGTAGGGAAGTTTTCTCCCATTTATATACTAAGATGCTTATGGAGATACTTGAAGTAATGGAGAAAGCTATCAAATCATTATAACATTGCAATGATTTGATTGATGTGGATAAATTATCCTTGTTCCTTGATGCTAAACTTCCATCTAAAGCCAAAATGTCTATTTTACTAGCCCTAATGCACCTTTGGGACTTAACAATGAGCTCTTTGCTCATCTATTCCAATAATCACTAACTGATGCTGCAATATGATGGCTCTTTTCACTAGACAAGAGCTAGAAAAGATTATGGGATGATATATGTAATGCATTTATTAAGAAGTATCATTATAACATCAAAATGGATGTCATTATACGTGACTTGAAAATCATAAAGCAGCTTTTAGATGAATCCTTCTCTATGAACCTTATAAGGTGGAGGGCTAAAGCTACTCAAAAGGTAAATCAACCAACCAAATAAGTATAGGTGGACATCCTTGTTAAGAACCCACTTCTAGCTTACCAAACCCATTTGCTAACCCAATACCTTCCTATCTTCAAAACTTTGGTTACAATTGCTTTGATGGTTGAAGAATGCATATGAAGTGAATTATTTCAACTTAAATTCCCCACCACTAACCTGAACAGTGATGAAGAATATGAACCTAACAACTAACATATCTCGACCCCACCTCAACTCAGCCTCAAGTAGCATGGTATGAAAGAGTTCAAGCCTAGCTACCTGACTTATCTGAAATTGAATTCTAAGTTTGAGTCCAAATTCGAGTATGAGTTCAAACCTCAGTATGAGTTTCTCATCCTTTTTATATTCTATTGACCATATTGGCCCTTTTCTTTATCTTGTAATAAGTCTTATGTTATAATAAAACATTTGTATTTTTCTTCTTGTTATTTGTAGATTTCTTTCTTGTTTAATTCAACATGGATAAGCTTAAAAAATGTAAAAAAAATTAATGGCTTTTGGCAACTCCACCATTAAAACCACTATAATTAGCATAGGTCAAATTTTAAGGTGCCCCCATTCTCACATCAGCAATCACTTCACCAGTTTCTAACCAAAGAATGTTAAGTGATGGGTTTCCCATGATTTTTTCATCAAATATTTGAAGCATAAATAGCAAATCAAATGTTGTGTTTTGGGGTAATTAAACAGTGCATCTCAACAAGGGGTAATAAGTCTAAAAAAAGACTAAATATCCCTAATAGGATCCTCATCTAACTAAGAATTCGATGGATTTGTCTAGACAAAGGTCCAAGCTCCTTAATGTGAAGGAAAGCAATAGCTCGACCCATGGTGGAATGTTTTCTTTCACTCAAGTACCAAATTACGTCGATTTAAAATTGTTAAGTTGAAAACCCAAGAAGGGATGTTTAGCAAAAATTAGAGTAAGCTCGTCGAGTTGAAAAATCGAAAGTTAGAGCTAGAGAGAGAGAGAGAGAGAGAGAAGTTCATCCGAGTTGAATGTATATTTTCATAAGTTATCATTCTTTCAGCTCCATTTTTTCTAAAGCCCCTATCCCTCATCAAAGGCATGTCCTTCAAATCTGTCCCGTCTCTATTTCTCATTAAGGGTATGTCTTTTGAAGTCCTCAAACCATCGTCTATCAATCCATCTCGTCTCTATTCCTTATTAAGCGTATATCTTCCAAAGTCATCATTCTTCATTTGTGACTCATCCTTTAAAATTTCACTGTCAATCCTCCCTTTATGTGCTTATCACATATTGAAGGCATATCTTCTTAGGTTATTGTGAAATTTCGCCCAAGTACCGATTCAATCCATTAAAAGGAATCAAAATGCTTATTGGATTTGAACTCATGATGAAGCCCTTAGGCTTATATTGGTTGGTTTTGACAAATGCATTTTAGAGTCGCTATATTAATTTTATTTTCATTGTGAAAAGATTAAGAAAAAATTTAAATTGACTCTAATTTATTCCAAAGGAAAAAATCACTAGTCTCAAAACCGAAGAGGATTCATGACTAGATTTTCAGTTCATTTTAATAAAATAGTTTGGCATTTAATAAAATTGTGATGTAAAAATAATTTCATGAATTATGCATATATAGTTTAATTGGCATGATCATTTATTTCATTCATTCATATAAATAAAACATAAAAGGAAAAGAAAGTATAATTCTAAATAAAGATTACAATAAAAACCAATTTAACTCCTCTAATCCTTATGGTTCTTAGGAAGTCACACATTTTCCAAACTAATCCTAAAGGAAACAAAAAATTAAAAAGAAACCCTAACTAAATGAATAAGGTGATGGAGGAGTAGTTGGTTTATTTTAGTTGGATTCATTGCTTAAATGAAGCATGCCTGCATATCTCTTTAAATAGGAATTAAAACTCATACAGTTCTCCTTTCTTACTAAAAAACTTTTTAGTAGACCTGTTCAAAAGTCGAGCTTGGGCCAGGTTCGGGCCGGGCTAATTCATGCTAAATTATTTTTTATTAAAACCAAGCCCGGCCCAGCCCGATTGATCGGGCTTGACTTAATATCCAAGCACAGCCCAATTAATTATATGCTGCCCAAGTCCGCCCACAATTCTTACACCTTTTTTTTTTTTTTTATGAATTATAATAATGAATTAATGACACATATATGTACTTAAAATATAAAATAAACCATATATTTATTATTTTAAATATAATAGAGAATGCATTATAAAGATTAAATATAATTTAGTATTAAAATTTTATAAAATATTTTTTTGTTATAGTGGTATGTAATGATTTAACTTGATAAGAAGTTGTAAGTTCAATTCTCAATCTTAACATTTTATTTTTCTAATATATATATATATATATATATATATATATATATATATATATATATATATATACATATATATATATATATATATATATATATATATATATATATATATATATATATATATATATACGGGCCAGGCTGGGCCGGGCCTAGGTAATTTCAGTTAATCTCAGGCCCATCCCAAAAAAATACGAGCTTTTCTGGTTCGGGCTCGGGTCAGGTATTAAAAAAAATATTTGTCCAAGCCCAGTATTTTTATCGGGCGGGTCGGGTGGGCTAGGCGGGCACCCGGACCCATGATCAGGTCTACTTTTTAGTCTAGCCTTTTTTCATGTTTTGATTAATTGATTGATTGATTTTAATTGGTTATCAAGTTAAATTAATTATTTCAACCTTTGATTATTTGGATATTTGGTATGTTTTGGTGAAATACCATCGGAATATAGGTCAACTTTGATTTTATGCAGATAAGGTTATATGGGCTCAAAGAACATATTGAAAAGTATAGGGAAATATTTAGGATAGACCTCACCATGGACTAATGCGCTGAAATTATTGAGTATTTGAAAAATCCATCATCGGGGGCACATCATAAAATTAAGCTTATTGTAGTAAGGTTTTGGAAAGACAAAGCAGAATCATACAGGAAGCACTCGAGTAGGGAGTTGCTTTTATGGCTTGGCATAAAAGAAGTAATATTAGCAATGGTTGAGGTGCATGAAGGTGTGGTTAGGCTCACCAGTCTGGAAAAATGATATGACAACTACTAAAGTAGTATGGTTATTAGTGGCTAAGCATGGAAAAGGATTGTTTCAGTTACGCCAAGGGATGTGAGGCATGTCAAAAACACAGTACAATATAGTTAGTCCAAGCAAATGAGCTACAATTGGTAATTAAACCATGGTCATTTGGGGGATGGGCGTGGATGTTATTTGCAAAATACATCCCCCATCCTCAAAGTAGCACTCTTTCATTTTAATGGCCACCAATTATTTTTCAAAATGGGTTGAGACTATACCGTTAAAAGTAATATACTAGTAGTTGATCATAAAATTCTTCAACGAATAAATCCTACACTGAAGCAATCTGCCGTAGACTATAACAATTGACTAAGGGATAGTTCTCATTGAGAATGAGGTCAAGGAATTTTGCAAGGAGTTTGGCATCAATTTAATCTATTCTATTCTATATTATGCTTAAGCAAATGGTAAAGCCTAGAAAACCAAAAAATTGATCAAGATGAAAGTCAAAAGATGAATGATGAGAATCTGTTGGTATGTCATGAGCTGCTTACTGAAATGTTATGGGCTCTCTATACCATTTTGAAGGCGATCACAGGGCAACTCCATATAAACTATTCTATGAACATATTTCCATGATCTAAGCCAAGTTGACTGTGAAATCACTAGGATGTAACAACAGTTGATTAGTATACACAGGCTACGCTGAAAGAGTTGGATGACTTAGACTGTGATCGGCTTGCAGCTTTAGGCCGAATCCAAGTATAGAAAAAGTGAGTTGAATGGGCCTATAATAAGAAGATTTAGTCAAAATAATTGTAGATTAAATACTTAATCTTTAAAGCTATCTTATCAATTCACTCCAAGTCGCCGGTGCTTAGCAAATGGTCTCCAAACTGGAATGCTTATTTGTGGTGAAAAAAATCAAGGGAAAAGGGGCCTATTGACTTTTTGATTAAAACAGAGAAATACTTGATCATTCAATCAATGAAATATTTTTAGAACTTTATGTGCCATCCCTATGAGAAGGAATAGACTGATCTCTTTTTAAGCAAAAAGAGTAATGCAAATAAAGTAAGCTGACTATTAAATTGAACTCGACCTAATGGTGTAAAACATTGACTCATATAATAGCCAATCATTCATTAATATAATGTTTATTTACTAATATACATGTGCTGATATGGTTTTAGGACATGGATTGAACATAAATCAAAGCAAACATGGCATAAAAAGTTCATAAGAGCATATACAAAAATATATGCCAAAAAGGTCGGCCCTTTGGCTACCAATGATTAAACAAAAAAAAAATTGATGTTTAAAAGATTGGTGTTATAGCCATCATTACCAAAAAGTGTTTAATGATCAGCCTTATGACCGAGATTATAGAATTCTTGCTAAACTTAGAGAAAAATTGATTAAAAATCTTGGTGTCCGGTCCTGTTAGGATTTCGCTTCTGGCATTTCAGGCTCTAGCTCTTCTAGGGCAGCTATAAAGGCTTTTCTCAAGGCACTAATCTCTTTGAGGTTTGATTTGGTTTTTCTCAGAATGTTGCCATTGATCTTCTTTTTTCAATCCACCTCGGCTGCTTGGGCCTCCAATTTGCCCACCTCAACTAGGAGCTATTGGATCTTATTGGCAAAGTGCCTTTTTTGCTTGACTAGTTTTTTACTCTGACACCCAAATTCTTCATATCAACAATAGTAATATCGGCCTCTCTGAGTTTGTTTAAGCATGGCGATGTTGGTTGAGAATGATATTAGCATCTCGGTAATCATTTGCATAATTATGTAGCTCACGATAAAAATCATCAATAATTGCCTTGGCTCTGACCCTGAAGTGGTCAGAAGTAGCATGGTCATGATCAAAGGCCAATGACTTGCATTTCTTTTATGGCTAAATCATCTAACAATAAGGAAGGGCCTTAATCCTTGAAGCAAGCTAGTTTGTATAAGTGATGCTCAATAGTTTGGGTAAGATCTAGAGCCTCCTGCACTTGGGAAGGATCAACATAACTTACTATAGATATGGTAGTAGTTTTGGTATCTTTTGGATAAAAATTGGCAAAGAACTTTGAAAAGCCATCCCAGTCTTCTTCTTATAGAGAAATAGAGCAAAAATGATAAGAAGGCACTTGAACCCATGATAAGATAACTAAGGTTAGAGGTTACCTTATGCACGAGTTGAGTATTTTCAGTTTCTTTATCTGACCGAGTGGGTGGAATTTCTTTAGTCTAAACCTATATGATCTCAAAGTGCTAGGTCATATATTGCCCTTCTAGAGGTTCGAACAACTATGGGTCCCATTCAAAGCGAAAGACCTTAAGGACCAATAGCTCTTATCCTTAGTCAGTCTATTGAAGCTTAGCTTTAGTGGTAAGCTTCAAGGGACATGGTTCTTTGATGCCAATTAATGCTGAAGAAATAGACAACGCTGATGTTGAACCTCTCGAGGAAGGGATTTTGATGGTGATCCTTGTAAAGGGTTTCAGCTGTTAAGGTGCGTTTTGACCAGCCTACCATAGTAAAGAAAGTTAAACTTGAGCATACAACATAAGGAGGGATTAATTAGGAATAAGACTTACTAATGTTTTCTGTTTCTTCTTAGGGGCTCAGTTCAAGGCATCCCTTTAACCTCTTTTGAGATGTCAAGGATCAATCTTGGAATTGCATCTAAAAAGGAATGAAAATTCAGTGGATCATAAATAATGTTAAAATCAATACAGGATGAAAAGAAGTTATACCTATCCAACTATTAAACTAGTATAATTATTGGTGGCCAAGCATGGAAAAGGGTTGTTTCAGTTACACTAAGGGATGTGAGGCATGTCAAAAACACGGTCCAATATAGTTAGTGTGAGGTCTCGTCTGAGCACCGGTTCGATCCGTCGAGGGATCGAAATTCTCTTCGGGAGAAACTCCACGATTGGAACTCGCTGTGAGTTCGGAAAGTTGATTTTTGTAATATGATATGAAACAACCTGAATTTTCATTTATTTTATAGAATTCTATTTTTGTACGGAAACATATTATTTTATTATTTTCCTTATTAAAGTAAGGATTGGAATTATATTTTATTAAATTATAAATATTTAGACAATTTGAATATGTATTATTAATGGTAATTTTATTACAATATTATATATGTATATTATTATGATATTGTTAATGTGGGTTTTGAAGGAATTGTATTTTGAGTATTAATAAAGGTATGTTATAAATTATTATTATTATGATGATTATTAGTATTATTATTATTATTAATATGTAAACTATGAATTATTGTTAATTATTATTATTATTACTATCATTTTCATTATTATGATTATGGGTGGTATTATTATTATTATTATTATTATTATTATTATTATTATTATTATTATTATTATTATTGTTATTATTATTATTATTATTATTATTATTATTATTATTATTATCACTATTATTATTGTTATTATCATTATTATTATTAGTATTATTATTTTGTATATATATAAACGTGTAGTACTATGTTTATATAAAGATATATATATATAGTATTATATGTATATATTACATGGTTTAGTATATTTATATATATATAACAAATATGTGTTTTAAGTTAAGTAAAAAGGAAAGCTGATTGGTTGGAATAGCCAAAACGGGGAGTTTTGTAAACAGAACTGGAAACGGGAAGCAGCAGGAGAGAGGAGAGAGAAAGGGAGAGGCCGAGAGAGAGAGAGAGAGAGTGGGCTGCGTTCCGGTGGGCGGTGGCAAGCACCGCCACCACCCCTGGGTAGATGAAGGACCGGAGACTTCAAGAGAGGCAGCGGCGCTTTGATCAGCGGCGGCACGGCGGCGTACGCGAGGAGAGAAGTATCGCCGGCCACCGCAACTTCAAATCAATTTTCTGGCTGATTCTGGCAGCGAAATCCGACGATCTTGGTGCTATTTTACTCTTGGAGATGAGAGCTTCATTTTAGTACCTACCTTGCCCCCTGAGGACCACCGAAGGAGGAGATCGAAAAATGCAAACTGTGACTTTGGAGGCATTTTTCGATGGCTGGAGGGCGAGTGATGGCGAGTGGTGACCGTTTTTGTGCTCCTGGAGTTGAGATGAACCTGCTGGTGTGGAGTTTCCCCTGATCCGCCACCACCGGCGGCGGCGCGTGGCCGGCCGGTGGCGGCGAGTGGTGGCGGCGCGTAGAGAGGTCCAGTGGTTCTGTTTTGACATTCTGGCACGATCCTCGATGTCCGTATGTTTGAAATTTGTGAAGGTTAACTCGAAACCCTTGTATTTCAGTTATTATATGAGTTATTTTATGTTTAGTAGTTCTTAGAGTATTTGTTAGGTTGTCAAGTCTGTTCTGGGGTTAAGTGTGATTCTTATCATGATAATGTTCTCTGTTGCGAGGTGTCGGTGTCTGGCATCTTCCTGGTTCTAAGGCTACTGTTATGAGGGAAGCTGGTCGGAAGCGTCGACAGTTAGGTGAGTGATACTCACTGATATATTATCCTATTTCCATTTCATATGCATTACTGTGTGTATATATATATGTATATTATGCACTACTACTACATCTATAAGCATGTAACATTTGACTGTGAATGATGAATTGATATTCTGTATTCTGTGCCATACTATGGTTGTGATTGATGGATGGAGGTCGGGAGGATACAGTACCACCTAGGAATATGGGATTGTTATGGATATGATTTGGATTATGATGAGATTCAGAAGATGAGCTATGACTGATGGATGCCGGCCGGGCCTGCTCATCGCCGGGGCTGCTGTCAGTCGGATCAGGGCTGCGTGGTACAGACCAGTGACGGCCGGGCCCCTTGGATATAAGAGACAAATTATTTGGATTCAGAGAGCCAGGGTAGGGGGATCGGCTCCCCATATTGAGTACTGAGTATCAGCGTGGTACTGTGGACCATACCCCATCCTTGCTTGATTGGATGATTTGTTTGTCTCTATGACATATTGCATATCATGTGAATTGCAGTCTTTTTGGGGGATACCAGTTTAATATATTAGCTGGTATCATTCACTGAGTCGAATGCTCATTCCTATTCATCTTGTTGCTTTCAGGTCAGGGAATGAGCTGGTGAAGGAATTGTAATTGAGTAGACTGCCAGTCTCTTTTCGGCAGTAGTTTGTATTGTTGAGTATTCAGAAATGTATGTACATTTGTAATTATGATTCTAGAACTCCGCAATGTTACACTTTGTAATTGAGCTTTGTGTATTATTTCAGTTATGTATTTTAAAGAGCTGTAATCTTTGGGTTAAGTAGAACCTTTCTGTAATTTATTACTTTCTGGAATATATGGAATAAATGATGTTGGGCCAATTTGATAATTATGTTGTGTTGTGAATCTTTTGGTTCTGTTTACCTTATTTGGGCCCATAGCCCTTTTCAATTGGGCTTTTCAGTTGTGTATTTTGGGCTTTTTGTCTTGTGGTTTGGGTTAGGCTTACTACGGACACTGGTAGCCACGTGCATTTCCTGTGTCCTAGTGTTGGTCACGTGCCCTGGGGTTTGGAGCGTGACATGATAGTTGTGAAAGGGAGTCGCCACTTTAATTTACTTATTTTAATTGGGAAAATTAAAGAAAACCCAAATTGATTGACTCCAAAAATATTTTGATTTTATCCCAATGGAAAATGCACCAATCCGCGAGTGACCAAGGAGGGTTTGGGGATCAGGTTTTGGTAATTACACAGTTAAGAAAATGTATTTTCTTTAGTTTGGCTAAAAATGCAAAATAACTCTTGAAAAATGAATTTTTGTGTATGCATGAATGAGAATATAATGATGAATGAATAGATATATAATATGATGGAATGACAATAGTAAATAAATAGGCAAAATAAATCCTACTTAATTATTACAATACTAGAACAAATGAAATAAAAGGGATCTTTCCTCTAGCCCTTATGGGTACTAGGAAAAGCACATATTCCCCAAAATAAACTAAAAACAAAATTACAAACAAAAGATTAATATGAATAAATCAAAATAAAAAGGAAAACAATATTGATAAAAAGATTTTGGAGTTGATGCCCTTCAGAATGGCAGCCTGCGTATCTTATTGAATAAGAATCAAATCCCACGCAATTTTCCTTTCTTGCGAAGGAGGGGTTTTAAAAATGTGTTGGTTTGCTTATTAACTTAATTCTGATTCTTAAATTAATAAGTTTTAGATCTTTTCAGTTTTAGACCTAAAGAGAATTCTAGATCTGAATTTAGAATTTTAAAATAAGAAAAGGATTATACCTTTGCTTTTCTTGGCTTTTGAACGAATGGAACTAGCTTTGCTCTGGATCTCAACTCCACCTTGAATTCAAAGGAAGCTTGGAATCTAGATCTAGAAACAGCAAATGTGTGAGTATAAGAACGAAAATATGCTTTGAAATGCCTGAATTGCTTTGAAATGCTCTAAAATGCTTTAGAATTCGTTGGCAATCATTGGAAATCATGCCAAATGAGGCTGGAGGAGGCTCCTATTTATAGAGCTGACATAGGAGAAGCCGGCGGTACGGACGGCGGCGTCGGCGCGGTGCCGGCGGCAGGGGCGGCACGGCCAACACGCCGACCGTCCGGGTGGCACGCCATACGTGCCGCCATACCGGCGGCATGATTTTGACGCTGTGCCGGCAGCATGGAATGCGTGCCGCCTCCTGGGCGGCATGGGATGCGTGCCTTTCAGCGCCACTCGCGCGGCTCAATCCGTTTCTATCCGTTTTGGGCTCGTTTCAGCTCCGATTCGAGCTCTGCTTGATTCTGTGGGTTCGTGACTGAAAAGCAGTCGACTGGAGGAGAAAAAGTTCAGGAAATTTATTTTTCTATGAGGCGCTGCCCCACACCCCGTAAGAGGCGTTGCCCCCTTGACCCCTGCCCGCTAACCGACTAGCGGGACCGTCATATGCGTAGCACCCTATTCTCAGTAGGTGTCAAGCTGCAGTCAGATCAGGAGGTACAAATTTGAGGGTTCACAGTTAGTCCTAGCAAACAAGCTGTATTTGGTAATTAAACTACAGTCATTTAAGGGACGGGCAGTGGATTTTATTGGCCAAATATATCCGCTATCCTCGAAGCAACACTCTTTCATTTTAGTGGCCACCGACTATTTTTCAAAGTGGGTTGACACTGTATCGTTAAAAGTAATATACCAACAGTTGATCATAAAATTCTTCAATGAATACATCCTACATCGAAACAATCTACCACATACTATAACAACCGACTAAGGGACAGTTCTCATTAGGGATGAGGTCAAGGAATTTTGCAAAGAGTTCAACATCAATTTAATCCATTCTATGCTATATTATACTCAAGCACCAACAAATTGATCAAGATGAATGATAGGAATCCATGGGCAGGTCATGATCTCCTCATTGAAACGTTATAGGCCTTTTGAACCATTTTAAAGGCGACCTTATGGCAACTCCATATAAACTATTCTATAAGCATGTTTCCATAATTTAAGCCAAGTTGATCGTGAAATCACAAGGATGAAGGTACTAGGATGAAATGACAGCTGATTAGTATACATTAGCTATGTTGAAAGAGTTGGCTGACTTGGACTATGATTGGCTTGCAGCTTTAGGCCAAATCCAAGCATAGAAAAAGTAAATTGAATGGGCCTATAATAAGAAGGTTCGGTCAAATAATTCAAGATTAGAGAATTAATCTTTAAAGCTATCTTACCAATTCACTTTAAGTTGCCAGTGCTTTGTAAATGGTCTCCAAACTAGGAAGGCCTATTTGCGGTGAAAGAACTCAAGGGAAAAGGAGCCTATCAACTTTTTGATTACAATGGAGAAATACATGATCGATCAATCAATGAAAGGTTCTTAAAAGTTTATATGCCATCCCTGTGAGAAGGAATAGACCAATCTCTTTTTGAAAAAAAAGAGATCTCTAGCCATAGCCAATTTGTGTCCCTTGCCCTGTTTTCTCTATAAGAAACAGCACAAGTAACTTTTTTTTTCTTTTTCCTTTTAGTTCCATTTGAAGGAATACTAGCTACACTGAATAGAGCATTCAGAGTTTTAGGCCACTTGAGGTGATGAACTCTAACAAGAATCCACCCTATACAAATGGTGGCCTCTTTAGCGGAATCATGTCTATCCTGGAGTAGTTTCTCCCTAGTTAGAATTTATTGTCTCAACTAAACTATTTTTTCACTTTTGATTAGGGTCCTTTTATTGGCCTCGATTTGGAGGTCCGTCTGAATAATTTAGATTTATCGAATCATTTCATTTGATTGCATATAGTTGTATTTAATACCATAAAACTATACAAAAGCCAAAATTTCATGAAGATGCATACCTTTAGTTTTGGCCGATCCTGCACATTGCACAACATGAAAGAAACCTGTGTTAGATTAGGCACTCCTGGTAGCGAAAAAATCTTGCAAATCCCATATTGAATCCATAGGTTCATTCTAAAGAAAATTCGACCACTACTCCTTAAAAAGATTAGTACAACCAAGTTGAATGTGTAATTCCTCGATGATAAACTTAAGCAATCATGCCTTATACAAACAAGTAATTTCTTTAATCAATTCTAGTAAGACTAGAGGCCAACTCTTATGACCATCATTGACCAAACAAGGGAAAAGGTAATCCCTGGGTCAGGTCGAGTTATTTGGCTCACATGTTAAAGTGATACACTTCAATTCCACATTTATTGTCCAGAAAGGTACTGAAGTGTAAGTCCTGAGCATGCAAAATGCTAGTTAAGGCTCGTCCTATTCCTTCACCACTGATTCATTACTTAGATAGAGGCTTTTATATTTAAATAAGGCTAAGCAAGTCCGAATTTGTAAGGTTTGAAAGGATAGAAAGGGCCAAATCCCTGAGCTAGTTGAGTACAAAAAAAGGTAAAAACTTATTTAAAATGTAGGTTCTTAAATGATAAATCCCAAACCCATCGACCATAATTGGGGGTTTGACCTAGCAAGGTTTTTGGGGTACTAGGAGAGAGTTCAGGAAAGTAGGCAAGTAGCTAGAATTGAACCATCCATAAAGGGCCACAGATCATTCCAAAGGATTAGTGATCTCGCCTATAGAGGAAGATGTGAATGCCTCAGTACATATGAGGAAGAATGTATAGACTGAGTGCAAGTTTATGGTTCAAAGCTAAGGCCAAAGTGAACTTGAGGTGTCCTTTTGTGAATTTCACTGATGGTGTGTAGAAGATGAACTTGCATAATTGATAGAAGAGAAAGGACACATGTTCACGGTTTGAAGGCTTAAGATCATTAGATCGATTATGCGTTAGAAAATTGCTGTAACTGCAATCCATCTTATTGAAAGAAATGTCAAGCTCTGTCTTGGCCTTAAGGGTAGCATCAACAAGTTTCATAGTAAGAGGAATACTAAAAAGAACAGCCAGATCATATAAGGTAATAGACATAAGAACAAACTTAAAAGTAAAAACATTGCTTTTGGCCAACCAAAAGAGAAAGACCAAAAATAATAAATGCTTTTGGAGACCGATCCTAATTGGATAATTCTATTAGCTTATTAATACCCAAAGCCTCCTATTGATTTGAAAATAAAGGGTGAAGGCAGTTATACCATGGAACATAATCATCAGGTACAATCAACCATAACTGAGGAGCTTTGTAGTGAACCTAAGAATGTAAAAAGTTTTTTGAGGCAAACTTAGGGGTGTACTTGTGCTAAACATGAATTTCTCGAAAGAAGGTTTGTGTTTGGCCAAAATAAAGCCAAGAATTAAACAAAAAGATGATGGGTTAAGTACCTTAAATGAGTTTAGTTCAGTGGATTTGGCCACATTATCATAAGTTTATCATGGCTTGTTGGATGAGATTTCCTTCCCTTTGAATTTTGTCATCCTATTTGAATAATGTTATAAGAAGACCGAAATTGAAAACAAGAAGCAGAGTTTGTATCAACAAGGATTCAGTAAAAAGGGTAAAAATAAAACTTACTTGAATCTTAAAAAATGGTTAAAGAAGCTTGAAGATTTGAATACGTTCAGGACGAAGAAGAGAAAGTTTTATTGATGAAAATTTTATGGGAAAACTTATATAGTAAGAATGATTTTCCTCCTATTTATATACATGCAACTAATAAGTAGTTATGAAGCACAAATGTGAAGAAACGTGATGGTTCAACTCCTAAGGTAATTGAAAAGTTTCAAAATTTAAGGTTTTAAATGTTTATGGAATATATCCTAACGCATAGAATTTGAGAAGGCATATAAGTAAAAGAGGCACGATGGTTTAGCTTCTAGGGAGAGTTGAGGTTTTCTTTTGATCAAGCAACATTGAAAGCCAAGTAATTATGGTTCAGCATCGTGAGTCAACCAGCTTATAAAAGATGTAACCCTTCATCTTTCAAACACAAAGGGTTGTAGGAGCGTATTATTAAAAGGGCCCAAAAATAGGCCCAATTAGAAAGTCCTAATTTATAATTGTATAGTTATAAATGTAAATTAATTGTTCTACTCCTTATATTTGCACTTGTTGTACATTGTGAGTCCATTAAGCTTTTCTGTAATAGTTTAGGAGTTTAGGAATAGGGTTTAGAGGAAATTATATGCTATGTCTTTTTTTTTTTTTAAAATATCTTTTTTAGCTCCATTTTTAGACTATTTTTTTATCTTTTATGGCTACATATAATAAAGTAAGAAAAGAGCATATCAATTGTTAGAGTTATTACTGTAACTAATAAAATTAAAAAAAAAAAACTCTCTTTCTCAATCATTTTTAGTTTATATATATATATATATATATATATATATATATATATATATATATATATATATATATATATATATATATATATATCAACTGGATATTTTGTAGGGATCGAAATTGATAGTGGAGAAAGGCTATTTCAGAGGTAGGAAATTTCAAGGCACTACTGCTCCTTTCCCACCTATCTATTCCGATACTATTCATTGGAATTTTATGTTTTCTTGCGTCTATATATATATATATATATATAAACTAGATATTTTGTAGGAATCAAGATCGATAGTGGGGAAGGCTATTTCAGAGATAGGAAATTGCAAGGCACTACTGTTTTTTTCTCACTTGTCCATTCTGGTACTACTCATTGGAATTTTATGTTTTCTTACATTCTTATATATTTGAAATTTGGTGTTTAAATTGATTTTATAATTATATTATTTAAAAATGTATTTAAATTAATGAATTTTTTAAAAGATTATAGGTGGAACAATTTTAGAAATAGAATTCAATTTAATTCAAATGATTTGCATGTATTTGGAATCAATATTAAAATTATAGAATTTAAATGAATTTCATTGTTTGGGAAATTAAAATGTAAAATCGAATTGTACTTATTTTTCAATTTTAACCTCATTGAAAAATTGATTTCTTGCAAATTTTTTTTTAGTGTTTCAAACACAATGATAGAGTTTTGAAAATTTTCACAATGGCATTGTACTTTAAATTAAATTCATTTGATTTTATTTTATGCCATTGCACTATAATTTTAAAAGTGAGAGAGGCTAGTTTGAGCTCATAATGTCATTGCACTATGAGACATAGGTAGTAAGTGCATTTGATTTTATTTATTTTTACTAAAAAGATTTATTTTCACTAATTTTTACAATATGTTATATATTATATTTATGGGATACTCTGTAATATAGAATTTTTTGTATTGTTCAACGAGCTATTTTTGTAAAATTAAGTCATGTATAAATAATATTCAATACTATTATTTACCAAAAGGATACTGAATTTTATACTAATATATATTTTTTGCTATTATTTGTTATTTTCTTTATTATTATTATTATTATTATTATACCATATGCTATAAATTGTTAGCATTCATTCATAAGCTATTTTTATAAATTTAAGCCACGTATAAACGATATTTGATACTGATTTTTTACCAAAAAGATACTGAATTTTATGCTAATGTATACTGCTTGCTATTATTTGTTACTTTCTTTATTATTATTATTATTATTATTATTATTATTATTATTATTATTATTATTATTATTATTTATATATAAGAGATCCATGTTTCTAATTTATACCATATGCTATAAATTATTTGCTTTAGTTCATGAGCTATTTTATAAAATTAAGTTATGTCTAGATAGTATTAGATACTAATTTTTTATCAAAAGGATACTGAATTTTATACTAATGAATAATGTTTGCTGTTATTTGTTACTTCATTTTATTATTATTATTATTATTATTATTATTATATAAGAGATTACATTGTGGATTTTACACAATCTATGTTATTTTCTGCTATAATGAACAAACTATCAAAAAACACATACCAATTATATGGTGATATCAGATATTTAAAAATATATAAACTTGATATATACACAAAAAATATATCAAAATAGTTGCAATAATAATAATAAAAAAAATTTCATAACTGTTATTGTTGAAATTTGTGTCACGTTTTTGTAATTGTAAATCATATTTATGTAATTTTTTTCCTTGCAATTTATAATGAAATGAATCAACTAATTTATAGTCTCAATAATAATAGAAAAAAATTGACTATTGTAAATCAATTTTTCTTAGATAGATTTATGCATATTTTCTGTTGTATCCAACTTGTTGGCATTTTGCATGCTTGTTTTGAATTTTAATCTCCCATTACTAGTTCTCCAATTCTTGAAGAATTATTAATCTTTTCAATATTCATATGTTTAATGCTTGTAATATAGAAACTGAAATTGATAATGAAAAATTAATAGAAGCTAAAGTGTATATATTAAGAAAACTCATAAAAGAAAATTGCAATTAACTTTCAAATATTAATCCTTCCTTTTTTTTTTTTTTTTTTTTCCTTATAACTTGGAAAGAGGTAAAGACAATTTCAAATATCACCATTAATTCTACTCCACACGTAAAATGGGCACATGTTTCCATATTATACAAATGCAAGTCCATTAATGATGCTTTGATTAAAAAAACTAGTTTTATTAAATTAATGTCATATATAAATAATATTAGATACTTATCATATACTAAAAGGTACTAAATTTTATAGTAATATATATTGTTTACTGTGACTTTTTATTTTTATTTGAAATTCATGACTGATATAAATAATAATAGATACTAATTATATTGTGATTATATTGAATTTTATTTAATATATTCTATAAATTAAATGTTGAACAGTATTAGATACTTATTATTTGTAAGAAGTATACTTTTTTTTATTTAATATATATTGTTTGTTGTGATTTTTTATTTTTTTTAAATTCACAGTTTGTACAAATAGTAGTAGATACTAATTACATTGTGTAAGTATACTAAATTTATACTAAATACTAATTATTTGTGAAAAGTATAATGTTTTTTGTTTACTATTTATTGTGACTTTTTATTTGCTTATTTTGAAAATTTTTTAAAATCTCAAGTAAAATGCAATTTTAAAAGTATTTGATTTTATAAATATAAATTTAATTTTTATACGAAACAAACGATACTGTACAAATTTTTGAAATATCTAATAAATAAATTTAGATAAATTATATAATTTTCAATTTAAATATAGGTTAGTAGTTAATTCATTTTGAAATTTTATAAAATTAATTTAATATAATTAAATTAATTTTTTAATTTTAAATGAAAGTGAAATCAACATATGATAGTAAAGAGAAAAAAAAATTGGACGTTAATAGGCAAAAAGAAGAATAGGCGCTAAATTTATAATTGAAGAGAGAAGTTTAAGACATTTTTATAAAATATAAAATTAAAAGACATAAAAATTATTTTCTTTTTAATATTTAAATTATTTGTGTAAAGATCCCTAGGGTTTAACCTATGATTAATCACCATAAATAGTCTTGTAAACTTCTTGTATATGTATCACTCAACTCAATAAAATACTTAAAATCTTTCAAATTGTTTTGCTGTAATCATCAAATTAACAGCAATAGTGCCTATCTGTCCACCAACCTTTGATTGACAGTTTTCGAGACCTACATTCCAGACCCCTAACTAACAGTTGACGGTTTCAATAGCCTATGTACAAGAATTGGGGTTATCTTTCATGTACAGATCCTAGATTACTGTTGGTGATACCTTTTGCCTACATACACTAATCTAGTTTACTTTTAGTTTTGAATTGACATAAAAAAAAAATACTAAAATTAATAACAAGTATGAAAAGATAGTAATATAATAGTGACCTTATTAAATTAATCTAAAGGTTTTAACTTTAAATGCAATTTTTAGGGTTAATAATTACTCTTTTGATTCTAAAAAAAGTAGTCATTAAAAAAATTAGTTTTGTTTATAAATAAGTGGCTATTTAGCAAAAAAAAATGATAAAATGACTAATTTATCTTTTTATTTCTCAAGTATGACAGATGTTTCTCTAATTTATACTGCAATTAATAGTTTTTTTGATAAATTATAATGAAATTATTACTATCTTAAAAATAATGATTTTTTTTAATGACTTTTTTTTTAGAATAAAGAGAATATGTATATATAATTGATTTTAGTGATGGGTGATTAGAATTTTTTTTTTATTTATATATATATCTGTGTGCGTGTTTGAAACCAACTTTATGTTATCTTAATAAATAAAGTTGAATTCAAATGCATTTCCTACATCATCTTTTGTGGCGTTTGTAGTTTAACATTTAATACTTTTTTAGTCAAATATGGTGTGCTTCTTTGAAATTTGGTATCTTAATTTTATTATTAGTTAGTTCATTAATTTAATTTGGAATCTCCAGATGCGGTTGAGAACCACCATATGTTCATAGACAAAATTGAGATTATAATTTTATTTATAAATTTGCTATCTACTGAATTAATCCAATTATATAACAAAATCTAGATTGGTTTTATTCAATTGAGCATTTCATTATTAAATTACTGCAATAATTTTGTAACCAACTTCCAAATACCTAATCTTTTATTCCAAATTTTAGTATATATGTTGCATAAATAAAATGGAAAAGATTATCTTTTATTATTTTAGTTGCAATCATATACTCGTGAAATTATTATCAATGCAAATGATATCTACTGCAATATTAATTATAGAAACTATTAGTTGGTGCGGCCTACGTAGTCCCAAGACACTAAACCAATAAATGAACTACAGCACAAAACAATTTGCTGAGTTTAATATTTTCTTCTCCAATAAATAAAATAAAACCATTGGTTTCTCTATTTTCCATCTCTCTGTTTGCTGTTTGCAATCTTCATTAATACCAAAATTTGAAACTGAAGATAAAAATTTTGATATGCAATCGAATATTCATTTTATCCTCTCTCCCTTTCTGTTTACTTTATTATTAAGAAGCTTAGGCTTGGATTTTTTTTCAGTTAATTGAAATTGGTGGATTCTGCTTAGATTAAATTCGAGCACGATTCGAAATAATCCAAAATTTTAAAAATCTCTATGATCGAATTGAATTTTGGAGATATATATATATATATATATATATATATATATATATATATATATATATATATATATATATATATAT
Organism: Reutealis trisperma; assembly: GCA_947687605.1. Taxonomy (NCBI): domain Eukaryota; kingdom Viridiplantae; phylum Streptophyta; class Magnoliopsida; order Malpighiales; family Euphorbiaceae; genus Reutealis; species Reutealis trisperma. Next base: position 842,614 of record CANTUT010000194.1, read on the forward strand.
ATATATATACACCACTTTTGCGAAGTAAAAGACAAAAAAAGAAGCAAATTTACTTTGGAATTATTAGCCAAACTATGCAATAAGAGTATTACAATTAAGTTCATAATTAAAAAAAGAAAAAATAGAAGTGCCAAAAACTAAAAGTGGAGTCTCCATATATGTATAGTGCTGATAATTTTAACAAGAATAAAATAAAATACTAACGTGTTTTCAGTGGAGCATATAATGAATTCTCTATTGTGGAGCATGGTTCAAATCTAAGGAGCCATTTTCAGTGGTCCTTGTTTATTTGGCTAAAAAATTAAAATAAAAAATGGGTGATCCTTCTGTGTATTTGGGACTGTTGTTTTTATCTAAGAATAATTGCGTGGAGCTTAGTCACTTTCTAATTTAATTTTTACTCGTAAGAATTGTAGAGTTGAGGTTCCTTACCTCCAGGTTTTTTATAGGCATCCTTATTTCTTTATAGGCTTTTGGTTTGTTTTGGTTCATAGGTTTCTGCATATTCGAGTTCTTGAGTTTGCAGAATTTTGTTTCTGCAATTTTCCCTGTTCGTTTGTATTGTCCTTTCTTTTTAATTGTGGCATCTCTAACCCATATCATTTAACCCCAACGCAGTTTGGCGTATTGGCGTTGGATTGAACTCCATCATAGCGCCATCCATATATATATATATATATATAATTTTTGTTTTAAATGAATAATATGTCACAGTTGTGGTTATTAGTAAATTCTTTGAAGTTAGTGATAATAATTTTAACAAGTACAGAATAAATAAAAAAATTATTTATTGTCTTAATATAATAAAATTGAATTTTATCATTTCTAATTATTTCATTATTTTTTGTTATTTCTCTAATCTTTTCATTATTATTTTAATTCCAGTAAGATTTATATATATTAAATACTCATCAATTTAAAAAAAAAAATATCGATATCTGTTTATCAGATAAAAAATATACTAATAATTGATATTGATTAAAATATCTTATCATTTATTGATTTAAATTGAAGAAGGAATTTTTCATTTCCATTATTATTTCCTTCATGATATCTCATTCTGGTCATCATTCTTGTCATTATATTCAACTCCAAATGTTCATACAATTATTTGGCGAAAAAAAAAAAGTGCAAACAATTCACTCAAGTACGTCAATCTTGATGGGACCATTATTCTTGTTTTACTTACATTTCAAGAACAATTCTCCAATAAAGAATTTGTCATTTGTGGTGTAGAATTCTTTCATTTTATGTCTTATGGTTGCTGTTGCTTATCAATATCTAACACAGCTTAATCATTTTTGTATATTTTTATTTCTTAGTTTCTCAGAACTCGGTGAAGGTATTCTTTTTTTCTTTTTTAATGTTGGACTAGTGTTTATGGCGGCCTAATTAGGCCATTGCTAGGGCCTAGTTTGTATATTCGTTTTTTATAAATACGTTTGTGAACGATTCTTTTTTTTAGGCCTATTTGTATATAGTGAGCACATTGTCGTATCCATATCTTGCTATATTAAGGTCTTTAGATCTTATTGATCACTATAAATAGACTTGTAAATATCATTATAGATTATCACTGACTTTCAATATAATACCCTTATTCTCTGAATTGATTTTCTGGTGATAACTATTCTTTTTGAGTTGACGGCATATTTGCCTGTATATCCAATATTTAATTGACACAGTAGAAAATGACCTGTATATCTGATGAACATAATTTAATACATATTTATAGCTCTTAAATTTATTTTTTGTTATTTATTTATTAAATAAATATTTTTATTTAAAGTTATTTTTGTGAAATAGGAAATAAAATAGTGAAATCTTGAAAATTGAGTAAAATTAAAGTATTTTATTTACATTTGTTATAATGATAATGATGATGATGATGATAATAAATATGAATTTTGTGAAAGAAATAATTTTTCAACAAAATTAACTAAGTTGTTTTCTCTTTTTGTCAAAGGATATCATTTTTAAGTGTGCAATGAAAATTTAAAAACTCACCAACCATCTATATATAAACCAACTAAGGAAAACAAAAAATTCAAAGTTCAAAATCATACATTTCATACTAAAGAAGAGAAATAATTTCAAAATTGGCTTCATCACCAACTAATTTATGCTAGTCATTCATGTTTATAAATAAAAAGGAAATGGCTTAGCAAAAGAAGAGCTTGGAGGTGAGGTATTGAGAAAATAAGAAAGAAGTTGAGATTTCAATATTAAAGATCCAAATTGTTAAAATGTGTTCTTTTATTTATTTTATTATTTTAATTATGTCTTTCTAAATTTTATTTTTACTATGGTAGATAATGAAATCATGTTAAATTTTTAATTTCTATTTTATATTGATTGTAAATATTTTGCAATTTAATGTTTATAATTTTGGCTTCATTTGATAATTTACTTTCATCAATTCTATCATGTATTTTTTATTGTTAGGAAGATTATCTAAACTTGATTTTTATTGAATGAAAAGTAATTCTCTTTGATTATATGTTTTCCATTAAATTGTATACATATAATGCTTAGAAATTACACTTTTCAAGCGAAGGAAAATCTATTTGAAAATTTAATAAAACTGAGTTTAGTAATAAATTCAATAAGAGATATAAAGATTAATTTCTAAACTATCATCTAAAAATTAGAATCAATATGTTATAAAAATTATTAATTAAACATTAGTGATTCTGAAATCTTGGTAATATTTTATCTATATTTTATTTCACAAGTTCAACCACTTTCAATTGTGCTATTTTGATGTTTCTATTTTATATTTCTTTGTCATTGTCTAAGAAATTATTTGGAACTAGGTTAGGATTAAATCAATGTGGTTCAATTAAGCTTTTCTATAATTCTTTTTATAGTTCTTTCCGTGGGAACGATCTCGTTATCACTTATCTACAGAATTAGTAATTTGTGCACTTGTGAGTACAAATAAAATTACACAATAAGTTTTTGGTGTCGTTGCCAAGGAGATATCAAAAAGAAAGAATAAAGCTCATTGGATCCAGGTTGGTTTAATTCTTTCTATAATTCTTTTTATAGTTCTCTTCGTGAGAACGATCTCGTTATCACTTATCTACAAAACTAGTGATTCGTGCACTTGCAAGTACAAATAAAATTACACAAGAAGTTTTTGGCGCCATTACTGAGAAAATATCGAAAAGAAAGAAGAAAGCTCATTGGATTCAGGTTGGTTCAATTCTTTAACTAGTAGAAGAATTGAACCAATCTGGATCCAATGAGTTTTCTTCTTTCTTTTCGATATTTCCCCGGTAACGGCGCCAAAAACTTATTGTGTAATTTTTTTTTATATTCGCAAGCACACGAATTACTAATTTTGTAGATAAGTGGTAATAAGATCGTTCCCATGAAGAGAGTTATAAAAAGAATTATAGAAAAGCTTAATTGAACCATATTAATTTAATTATAACCTAGTTCCAAATAATTTTTTAGATAATGATAAAGAACTATAAAATAGAAACATCAAAATAGCACAATTAAAAGTGGTTGAACTCGTGAAATAAAATTTAAATAAAATATTATCAAGATTTTATAATTCACCAATGATTAATTAATAATTTTTATAACGTATTGATTCTAATTTTTAGATGATAGTTTAGAAATCAATCTTTCTGTCTCCTATTAATTTATCACTAAACTCAATTTTATCAAATTCTCCAATAGATTTTTCTTTTCTTCAAAATTGTAATTTCTAAGCATTATATACATAATTTAATGAAAAACATATAATCAAAGAGAATTACTTTTCATTCAATAAAAACTAAGTTTAGATAATTTCCTAACAATAAAAAATGCATGATAGAATTCATGAAAGGAAATTACCAAATGAAGCCAAAATCATAAACATTAAATTGAAAAATATTTACAATCAATATAAAATAGAAATTAATAATTTAACATGATTTCATCATCCACCTTAGTAAGAATATAATTTAGAAAGACAATTAAAATGACAAAATAAATAAAAGAACCCATTTTAACAATTTGGATTTTGAATCTTGAAATCTGAATTTCTTCCTTATTTTCTCAATTCCTCCCCTTCAACCTCTTATTTTGCTAAGCCATTTCCCTTCTATTTATAAGCATGAATGACTAGTATAAATTAGGTGGTGATGAAGTCAATTTTGAAATGATTTCTCTTCCTTAGCATAAAATGTATGACTTTGAACTTTGAATTCTTTATTTTCCTTAGTTTGCTTGGATATGGATGGTTGGTGAGTTCTTTAGTCTTCATTGCATATTTGAAAATGATATCCTTTGATAAAAAGAGAAAATGACTTAGTTGGTTTTGTTAACAAATTATTTCTTTCACAAAATCCACATTATTATTATTATTATTATTATTATTATTATTATTATTATTATTATTATTATTATAACACATGTAAGTGAAAGACTCTAATTTTACTTAATTTTCAAGCTTTCACCATTTTATTTCATATTTCACAAAAATAACATTAAATAAAAATATTTATTTAATAAATGAATAACAAAAAATTAATTTAAGGGCTATAAATATGTATTAAATTATGCTTATCAATATCATATTCCTTTTTGAGTTGACGGCATAAATATCTAACTTTTCAAGTTATTTTCTTTCTGCATAGATCCTTAAATTGATGTTGACGGTGCTCTTACGCCTACATATAATAATCTAGGTTACTTTTATTGTTCATATATTATTAAAAATACCAAAAATAGTACCAATAATCATTAAATTCTAGAAACTGATGGTACTGTAACAAGAACCCACCATTAAAACAATCTAAAGATCCTTATTGTTAAGAATTGATTGGACTCTCGAAGTCTATTGATTGCTTTTCATTAAACATTCTTTTTGACATGCTTGGTGGGACTTTTAGCTTGAATTAAGAATATCTCAAATTCTTAAAAAAAAAAAAAAAAAAAAGGTAACAATCTAGCTGCCTTTGCGGCCGATGCCCATGAGTAAGTGAGCGAGAATCAAGCCGAGGATGGCCTTGAGATTAGAGAACATAACCCAAATAATATTGGTCAGGTGATTGAAGCTATGTTGCGATGGGACGAACATGGAAGGCAAACTCAAAATCGTGACTAATCCCCTACCCGTGAAAACAAGAATGTGAGAGACCCTGATTATGATAGGTGACTTCCACTGCTAAGACCGATGGTCCTAAGTCAAGCAAATTAGATGGCCATTGTTGATGGTGTCTTTTCAGCTAATAATGATTTGTATTTGGGAATGGTCGAGCAAATTATTATGGTCATGAGGCTAATGATCAGTGAGAATAGGACCATTCAGTACACCATCGACCAAAATCTAAAACACTTCGCAATGGTCTTGACTCGCTTCATTGAGTTCATGGAGGTAAAAATGAAGATATGGCTGGGAGAAAAACTTTAGCAACCAATTGAGGAGAAATTTTCCTGGAAATATGAGACTTGACCCCTAAGATGAACCTAAGTATGGTGAAGTCCATCTACTATGAAGGGGTGATAGGACTGGCCAGGATGGGTAAGGAGATTAGCAAAAAGAGTGATTCAATCGAGGTAATAGTAATCCTCCCTATAATGATTGTTATCGTCATGACTATAGATATGATGATAGGGAAGGGTTTGAGCCTGACTACCAACAATGGAATGCTAGGCAACCAAACTAAGGTTATGGTAATAAAGGATTAAATGACCTAAACCAGGGAGAGGACTATCGTGCTAACCAGCTGATACATAATGATATGATAAGAGCCCTAAAAAGTATAGGGTGGACTTTAGGGAGAATGTTTGGCCTATCTATAGGAAACCTTATCCAAATTAGATAGATTGAGTGCACCCATTCCCTGGAGGTTTAAGATTCCTGAGTTCATTTTATTTTTTGGAGAAGATAATTCAAGTACAGTTGAACACATTTTCAAATCCACAACTCAGTATGGGAAAGCTTTAGTTGAGGATTTTCTCAAACTTTGGCTATTCAGTAATTCACATACTAGAACTACTTTCACTTGGTACACTAATATGAGATTTGATTCAATTACCGCTTGGAGGCAGATGGAGGAGAATTTCTATTTAAAGTTTTACCCAAATCCACCCACTTTGGCCGATATGGCAAGGGCATTCCAAATGCTTAGAGAATCGATCGAGAAATACGTTGCTCGATTAAGAAAAATGAAGGCCTATTATAATGCAAGCATCTATGAATAGGAATTACTCAGCCTCACCTTTCATTCTATGAATATAATCATCATAAAGCACTTTGAAGGCCATACATTCAAAGATTTCTACGATCTCTTGGACCAAGTGAATCATTATGAAAGATTACTCAAGGAAAAGGATATGACAATGACCTCATCTAAAGGAACATATTATAAAGATCCCATTGAAGTGTCAAACGTGCAAGAAAAGAAATCTGACTTTGAGGATGAGGTTTGCATGGCCAAGCTCAAAGCTGATGGTTTTTATGAATGCTCAGCCCTTAATAAACCTTCGACATTTAAGAAAAAAGCTTCTAAGCTGGACCAAATAGCTAAGGAGTATTCATTTGACCTCACAAAGGCAAATGAGATTTTTGACTATTTGCTAAATGATAATGATTGAATATTAGGTTGGACTTAGTTATGAAATAGGCTTCAAGGAACATCTTTGTTAGGCCTATAGGATAAAGAACTTGGTCAAAGGGGGCCAGGCCTATTGCCTAGCGAAGTCCTTCTGATGCTCAAGTCAGCTTTAGATTGCTAAACAAAGTGTCAAAGAGAACTGAGACTCCTTCTCCGAGACCTAGGTTTTTAGTAAAAGAATAGAGGTGAGAAGGTGGAGAAGTCTAGCTACCTAAGCAATCTATTTCTTATAGGAGGTGCTCTTACTAGTCTGACATGCCCTAGGTAGCACGCTCCTCTGGACATATTTTTAGTGGTGAAGAGAGAGAAAAGCCTTAAAGTGAGAAAATGGTCCATACTTTCTTTGTTTAGGAAGAAGTTGGTTTTGGGTTAAAACTCTAGGCCCATCAAAGTATGGGCTTACAGCTAAATGAGATGGATTAGTACATGGACCTTGCTGGCTTAGGCTCATTATGTCCTTAGCACATTTTGTCCCTCATCAGTGGCCCCTCTATTTCATTGAAGTGGATAGCAGTAACTTTGATTGAAACAGTCTCTTTGATTTTGTTATTGCTATTAAGATCTCCACTATGCTATATGGCTCAATTTGCTCATCAACTGGCTTCATTATTGATAGGTGATTTTAGGAGGAAGTTATACAGTTTGCTTGGGTCTACTATGCTTCTGACAGTTATGAGCATCTTATTAATATGTGAGCCATTTATGGGCATTACTTGATATGTGGCCCAAAGGATGATTGTAAATTTAATGGAGTAATTATAGTTGTCTTCTTGATATTTTTGGAGCATTGATGGGAGTGACTTTTCAAAAAAGAGAAAGTTAAATGTTTTCCCCCTTTTCCTCTTCTATTTAAGGTTTTCACTTCCCCCCTTTTCACCTTCTACACTTTGCTTCTTCATATTTACTCATTCTTCTTACTTTCATTTTCTCTGCTTTCTCTTTCTTGCTCAGGAAAAAACCCTAAATTTCTTTCTTCTCTTACCTTTGCATCTATAGCTCTTAAGGGTGATTAGAAATCTTACCTCATCACCTACTTGTACAGTGTCTCTTCCGTGGGCACAAAGAATGACTTTCACTGTTATCAAAAGAATATAATAAGGAAACTTAATTTTGATCTCCACATGTTGGAACCTCATGAAAGGATCTTTGCTAACTTAAGCAATAATCACTCAAAGGAAATCACTAAAGATTACTATCATTACATCTTTTTCCACTGGCAACTAGAACTTAGGTTGCACTTCCCCCCAAGTCCATTATTGGTGGCCTATTTCAACTACTTCAATGTCAATCCTATCACTCTCTACCCCAACATTATTAAGGATCTCTATTGCTTTGAGGTGGTTTGTATAGCCTTGGACATAGTGCCTACTCCAAGAACCTTCTAGGTTTTTTACAAGTTCATTAAATCCACTGAAGGAATTTTTTACACTACTTTGGTGAGGCCTAGGAGGTACATCTTTACTAGGAAGGAGAGTAAAGCCATCAATTGGGTGAACAAATTTGTTGTCATAGCCCAAATTGACGATAAGCATTTGGAGGGGCTAGGATTTGGATTCCTTCGACATTTGATGACTCCTGCGACTAATCTTGCTTGGCCAGAAGATATCTCTGATGATGAGCTCATCACCATTAGGATTTTGATCCAAAGAAAGTGTGAGTTCAACATCAGAATCTTGAGAGCTTGTCTAACTTTGGAGGAGACTGAAGGTGAGATCCTTTCTCTATGAAGTACTTTCAATAATGCCATTTTAGTTTTCTTATCTTATTTGCTCCGAACCACCTTTCCTTTATTATTTATTTTAGTGGCCAAGATAGATCCCAAATACTGATCTAATCTAGAGCCATGCGAAGAATCCTCTTCTAGGAATCCATCTCCCCTTCGTCGATGCTAAGAATAGAGAGCTTCAATTCCATACCTTTGAGGATTTATATCCTATTCCCAGGGAGGTGCTCTCCGAAGATGTTATAGCACAGGGGCATTCCCTTAGTACAACACCAGCTAAACTGAAGAAGGCTCCTTGATAAAGCCAAAACATGAAAATCAATGAAGATGTTGCTATTACTATTACTAAGGAGTCTGAACCTCTTATTTCTAGAAAGAGGAAAAATCATGTTGCTATCAAAAGAAAGCTTACACTTCATAATGAGAGCTTTGACGAAGATGATGAGCTTCTTCAAGCAATCCTAAAAAGATTCAAGTGAGAGGTGTTCTAGGTCCAAAGATCATCAAAGAGGCGGTTCAGCCAGTCATAGAGAAGGATCCTTCAACTAGGGATCTCTAGGTTCCTACTGTGGTCTTAGATGAAGAGCCTACTATCTTGGATGAAGAGCCTACCATCACCTACTTTGAACAATTATATATTAAGGGACCATTAGGTTAATTTCTTTAACTTCGCTTGCTGGCATATTTGACATTTAAGTTTGATCTAAATATTTTTTCATTTATGCATTTCTTGCAGAAACTATATTTGTAGTCCCTCCACCTGAAGTAGAGGTAGACTTGGACGAGTTCATGTTCCTGGTGGAGGAAACTTCGCACATGCCTTCTTTAACACTCCCCGTTGATGATGAATTTTTACTTACTGGCCCTCAAGGGGAGTCAAGAGATGGTCCAAGAGTGGCTCCCATCAATAATCAAAGCGCTAGTGATAGTAGTGTTGTTCCTTCTCCTAAAGCTGTTCTGGCTCTTAGTACAAGGATAAAAAAAAAAAAAAAGGGAAGGTAGCCAAAAAGCTAGGGAAAGTGAAAGAAATCCAAATACCAATATTATCCTATCCCCAGCTTTACATATATCAGGAGGAAGGAAGTTACTAGCAATAGGTCGAAGGTACCAATCTGCCGTCCTTTTTCTACATTAAAGGGAATAGCCACTAGTCCCAGTTATTTGAGGAACGTGCATGCTAACCCTGCTTTGGCAAAAGAGATGCATTCTATGAGGCCTGACTTGCTAAAGCAACACTCCATAAGGATCCTCAATGGGTTGAGTAGCATCCCTAAGATGGCGAAGGTTGACGGCTTTGTCAAGTTTGCTACTGACATCAGCCTTGCCCTTCGCTTGTTCCCAGAGCCTTCATGCCAATCCGTGACTCCTACTATAGAGTTAATCCAAAGGGAAATAAAGAAGGCCTATGATGTAAGTTAATTTTAATGAAGTATGTTGATCCTGTGATAATTTGTTCACTACTCATGTTTGCTTTTGTTTTTCTTCGCAGACTTTAAGGACTGGAGGAACTTTGCTAGAGTGCTTCTTTGCCAATGATGACTATTACTTCAAGGGTTTGATACTACTCTAAAATACAAAGAGATCATTTATAAGCAGCGAGCTTACCTAGAGCACCTTCAAGATCAATTGGATGAAGTGCTTCGAAGCAAAACTTCTTCTAAGGAGCTCAAGAGACTACAGGCAGAGAATGCCAAGTTGAAAAAGGACCCCCTGCACTAGGAAGGGAGGTTCAAACAAATTTAGGGAGAGCTAAAAAAAGGCAACCCAATAATTTAAAGCATCCACTTCTTCACTTCAACAATCATTAAGCCAGAAAGATAAGAAGATTAAATAACTTAAAGCTGCTTTGTCTAAAACAAAGAAGTAAAAGGAAGAGGCATAGCAAAAGATCAATGGGATGAAAGATGATCAAGATGATATAGAGAATCTTAAGAAGGAGCTTCATATAACTAAGCGGGATCTCGACTATGAAAATGAGAGTCTAAACTCTACTTTGCTAAGGACTAAAATGGCTAAAAGGCATTGTCTAGAGGCTGAAGTACCTCACAAGATAGCCATTAACAATTTTCTCAAGTTAGAAAGCTATCAGAAGTGGGTTGCTATCCAAGTAATGTCTTAAGCCATTAAACTTTGCAATAGAGCTTTAAACGATGCAGCTCAACATTTCCTATGAGTGTTGGAAAAAGTGCCTAAGAGAAAACCTAAGAAGCTTGCTTCCCTGCCAAACAAGTCAGAATTTGCTGTAACTCTTCCTCTTACTTTGAACCCTATTGCTTCAGTTTCTGAGATCACTTTATCTACTCGTCCCACTAAAGAACTTATTCTTGTTCCTTCTTCTAAGTCAGTAGGTGGGATCTTTGCTTCTCCTATTCCTGAGCTAACCAATGAAGCTATAATTATCCGAACAAGTGAAGTATCTTCAGCTTCAATCCCTGAGTCTCCAGCTCTTGAACCTTCCAAAGATGCATTTTCTTCTAAACTTTCCAAGGACTTGCCTCTATAAAATTAAGGCTCTTTATTGTATTTTCTTTTTTTTTTTCTACATACAAAATTGTAAATTTGTAATGTATATTATCAATTCAATTTAATCATATACAAAGTTCCTTACATATTGTGATCAATTATTTTGGTTATTTTTGAGTTGTTCTAATGGCATTAATTAATTCTAATGAACTTTAATAGTTGGTGTTAACTAAATAAATTATTCCCAATCTTACTTGTTATCTGACTTGTCTAGTTTCTATGTATGAGGAACTTCAACAGCATTCATGATTTCTAACTTGTATATGGCTAGTCCAATGACCTTCTTGACTCTGAATGGACCTTTCTAGGTTAGGGTGAGCTTACTCAGTGCCTTGTCTCTTTCTAGTGGCCTCTAAATATCTAATTACCAAGTCACCTTCAGCAAAGACCTGAATTTTCACCTTCTAGTTGAAGTGATCCGCTGCCTTATGCTTATAAGCAGTAAGGCGAATGCTTGCTAGATCTTTTAGCTCTTCAAGGACATCTAGATCAATTTTTTTAACTATCATTTTGCTCTTCCATGCAAAAGTTTACCCTTCCACTTAGCATTCCAATATCCATAGGTATGACTGGTTTCGCACCATATGTCAAGTTAAAGGGGTTTCTCTTGTTAGCTCTTTTGGTGTAGTGTTATAAGCCCACAGCATAAGATATAACTCCTTAGCCTAATTCCTACCATATCCATCTAATTTTCACTTGAGTCCTTGTAAGATAGTCTAATTTGTCACTTCTGTCTGATCATTTGATTGAGGGTGTACAACTAAAGAGAAGCATTAGCAGATGTTAAGACCATTATAGAAGGCTCTGACTTTTGCATTATGAAATTGCTTTCCATTATCACTAATGAACTTATAAGGCACCCCAAGCCTGTATATAACATTTCTCCATAAAAAAGTGATGACCTTTTTAGCAGTGATAATGGTTAAAGGTTCAGCTTTCACCCATTTTATGAAGTATTCTACTGCCACTAAAAGGAATTTTCTCTAGCTTAAAGCCTCAGGAAAATGGCCTACAATGCCCATTCCTTACTTCAAAAATATCCATGGACTAGATATAGGGACTTACTCTGCTGTCGGGACATTCTTGCTATTGCTAAATTTCTGGCAGACTAGGCATCTCTTAACCATCTTCATTGCTTCTTCTTTCCTTCGAGGCTAGAAATAGCCTTGTCGAATTGCTTTGGCTGCTAAAGCTCTCTCTCCAATGTGTATTCGACAGTAGCCTTTATATATCTCTTTCAACACATAATCTATTTCTTTAGGCCTAAGCACTTCAACCAAGGGAGCGAATACGCTCGCTTGTGTGAACCTTTAAATTTGCACCCTTATGATCTAGCTGCAACTTGACACCTACTAAGTTAGAGGGTAGGGGTCAAGGGGGTAGCACCCTTTGCAGGGTATTAGGCAGCGCCCTATTGAAAAATAAATTTCTTGAATCTTTTACCTCAAGTCGACTGCTTTTCAGCTACAAATCCATAAAATCAAACCGGGCCCAAATCGGATCTGAAACAGACCAGAAATGGCCAAAAATGTGTGAAATCAGGTTAGACCAGCTATTTTGCAGCGCACTAGGCATGCTGCCTCTCTGGGTGACACGCCGGATGTGCCGCCCATGGGGCGGCTTGGAATCCATGCCGGCGGCATAGGCGGCACGCCCAATGTGCTGCCCAGATGTCCGGCGCATTACCGGTGCCGCTCATGCCGTCGACCGGTGGCACCTTCAATAGCTCTATAAATAGAGCCTCCTTCCAGTTCATTTGGGGGAATTCCAATGCAGAAACTCTCCTATATTGCTCTACTAATTGTGCTAAAATTCTATTCAAAATTTAATACTAAAATTTATCATTTCAAATTCTTTTAATTCGCATTTATTACACTGCTTTGCTAATATTTTTAGGGTCCTAAATCCAAAGTAGAACTTAGATCTAGAGTTAAGCTTGCCCCATTCATTCGAAAATCAAGGAAAGCAAAGGTATAATTCCTTTTGTCCATTTTCAAAATTCAAAACTCAGATCTAAAATTCTTCTTAGGTCTAAAATAGAAAGGATCTAAAATTTATTAATTTAAGAATCAGAATTAAATTAATAAACAAACTAACACTTTTTCCAGAACTCCTCCTTCACAAGAATGAAGAACTGCATGGAGTTTGATTCCTACTCAATAGGATACGCAGGCTACCATTCTAAAAAGGCATCAACTCCAAAATCTTTTTAATAACATTTTTTCCCTTTTATTTTGATTTATTTGTATTAATCCTTTATTTTTTATTATGTATTAACTTAATTGAGGAATGTGTGCTTTTTCTAGTATCCATAAGGGCTAGAAGAAAGATCCTCTTATTTCTTTTGTTTTGATCTTGTAATAATTAAGTAGGATTTATTCTTTTACTTATTTATTGCCATTTCATTTCATTTAATCATATATATCTGTTTCATTTATCATTTTATTCCTGTTCATACATATACGAAAATTCCTTTTTAAGAGTTATTTTGCAAATTTTAGCCAAACTAAAGAAAATTATATTTTCTCAACTATATAATTACCAAAACCTGATTTTCGAGCCCTCTTTGGTCACTCGCGGATTAGTGCATTTTCTATTGGGATAAATTAAATATTTTTTGGAGTCAATCATTTTGGATTTTCTTTAATTTTCCTAATTAAAACAAGTAAATTAAAGTGGCGACTCACTGTCACAACTTCAAAATCACAAAAATTAATTTTTTGAACTCACAGCAAGTTCCAATTGTAGAGTTTCTCTCGAAGAGCATTTCGATTCCTTGGCGGATCGAACCAGTGCTCAGGCAAGGCCTTACAGCTTGTAAAGAATTCCATGGTGTAAGAGAAGTGAGCACTTCACTGCTTTACCTTCTTCACCTCTTTTTGATCATTAGGCAATTTGCCTTTTCCCAGAAAATCTTTATTAGATCTATCCAATATGACTCTTCATCAACCTCCATAGATCCTATGAAAATCTGTCGAGGCAATTCAGTAGCATGTGTAGCTACTAGTTTGTTGAGGCTATCTGCTTGGCAATTGTCCATTTGAAAAATCTTATGGAACTGTACTTGGAATCCTCATTTTTTCATTTTCTGAATAATGCCTCTAACCTTCTCCAAGTACTTCGCCATACTTTCTTCTTTGGCTTTAAAATCACCTTTTATTTGGCCTATCACCAATTACGAGTCATTGTAAATTCTGAGGGCTTACAAACGAAGATCATCAGCTAAGAGTAAACCTTGTATTATAGCCTCGTAAGCAACAATATTATCAATGGTGGTAAAGTCCAATCAAAGAGCATATTTAAGTAAAAAGCCATCGTCTTTTTTTAGAACAATTCTTGCCTCACTTCTTTCTACACCACTGACTCCATCCATATACAATTCCCATTTCAAAAAGACATCGGAATTTTTCGCTACTTCCTCCTCCCTTCTTGAGTTTTCTTCTTCCTCCATTGGCACACTATTTGGCTCTAATCCAAATGAGCATTCTAAGTTAAATTCTGCCAATGTTTGTGCCTTGATAGCCTACCTTGTCCTAGTTTGATGGACTGGCAAAGCATTCTATCTGAAGTCTCTAGCTTGAGTAAGACTTTTTGTAGTGGGTGATCAATTATCACTACCCTTTGGTAGGCTTGTAAGTACAATTTATACTTTCTTACTGATAGAAGCAAAGCGTAAGCTAACTTCTCTAGTGGGATATAACTCAGTTCAACTCCTTGGAACACTTTGCTAAAATAATAGATGGATTTCTATATTAATGCTTCCTCTCTAGTTAGCATTGAATTAATTGCTTGGTGTAAAGTAGATAAGTGGATTAGAACATTTTTGCTTGGGAGAGGTCTACTTAGGATTTGCTTGGAGACTAGGAAGGACTTTAGCTCTTTGAAAGCTCATTGACAATCTTTTGTCCATTCAAAGTTCTCTACTTTTCTCAGCTTCCTGAAAAAGGTAGATATTTCTCTTCTGCTCTAGACATAAATCTCTTGAAGGCTGCAATTTTTTCATCAATCTATGAACTTCCTTGATGCTGCAATGAGGTTCCATATCTAAAATGGCTTTCACCTTATTAGGATTTGGTTTGATTCCTCGCTCGCTCACCATATACATCAGAAATTTTCCTCCTTACAATGAAAAATGCACACTTTTTTGGGTTCAGCATTATGCCAAATTGGTTTATTACGCAAAGATCTCTGCTAAATCTTGGATATGCTCTTTAAAGCTTTGACTCTTAACAATCATATCATTCATTTAGGCTTTCAAATTCCTACCTAGTTGTCTTTTGAAGATCTTATTTATAAGTCACTGATACGTTGCCCTTGCATTTTTCAGTCCAAAAGGCATGGACACATAATAATGAAGAAAGTCTTTTCTTCATCATCAGTATGCATCCGAATCTAGTGGTATGAGGCCTCGTCTAAGCAATCAAAATGCTCTTTGGGAGAAACATCATGATTAGAACTTGCTATGAGTTTAAAAAATTGCATTTTGTAAATTGTTATTTACAAAAGAAGTCACCACTTTAATTTTATTTTATTTCATTTGGAAAAATTAAAGGAAAAATCCAATTTTATTAACTCTAAAATTATACAATTCATCCTAAGTAAATGCACTAGTACTCAAGTAATCAAAAATAGGTTAGGGACTAGGTTTTGGTTAAAACAATTCAAGAAATTAGTTTGGCTTAAACACAAAATAGCTTTTGTAAAAAAGAAATTTTTGTATATGTATGAATAAATATAACATGATATATGAAAAAAAATATGATTCGTGCAATACGTAGCAAATATTAAGTAATAATAAAGCAAAATGAGAGGAATCTACTTAAAACTATTACAAATCAAAATAATAAACTTAAGTGATCTTTCCTCTAGCCCTTATGGATCCTAGAGAAAGAACACATTTTCCAAATATAATCTAAACAACTAAAATAAGAAAAAGTAACAATCTAAACAAATACAATAAAGAAAATGAAGAATAATAGAAAAAGAAAACTAAAGTTTTGATTTTTATTTAAGAATAATAATTATAGCCCTAAACTATGTGAAAAAGGTGATAGGGAAGAGTTGTTAATTTTATTGGAGTTAATGCTTTAGAGATAGCATGCCTATATATCCCTTTGACTGTGAATCAAACCCCACGCAGTTCTTTCTTCTTGTGAAAAATGGGCTTTTTAAGTCATAGCTTTCATTTTAAGGGCTTAGAGATTTATTAATTAGATCAGGTTAGATCTTTTTAGATTTAGATCTTACATTAAAATCATAATTGAAAAGAAAAATGAAAGAACTTTTACATTTGGTTTTCGACGACAAGGAACATAGGGAACAAGCTTGGCACTGGATCTAAGTTTCACATTTGTTTTGAAATAGCATGAGCTCTCCTTTTAGAAAAAGAACTCTTAAACAGCATGAACTCTTATTGAAGGGAAAGACTTGAATGACACCTTTGCTTAATTAGGAAACTTAGAAAATAGGACTTTATGTGATTTAGAATATTAGAAGGCTTAGAAATAGGGTTTAGGGAGATTAGAAGGCTTAGGAATAGGGTTTAAGGAGATTAAAAGGCTTAGAAATAGGGTTTAGGGAGCTTTAGAGGGTGAATGAAGCATATAACACTGTGTAAAAATTGTTAGGAGGTGCAGAGTATTTATAGAGGGAGTTTAGTAGGTTGAATCCAGTCAATTTTTGGTTCAAGGTTCATAAAAAATGCACTGCGGTAGCCTATTTGGCTACCATAGAGACCCTTAAGGCAATTGTAGTGGTGGCCACAGCTACTGCAGCAGGCTACTAATTGCCACAGTCACCTACAAGCTACAGCGCTTCATTTTTTGCCAGTTTTCACCATTTTTGTCTGTTTTTTGAGATTTCAGTTGTGTTGTACTTGTTATCTAATCTTAGATGATCGAAGGGTGGTTCAAATATTAAGGAGATAGGTTTCAATTTTTCGTGTTCGATTTTTTTATTTTGGAAATTTTGGCTTCCGAAAGTCTGTTTATTCAGCTTAAGTGCTTCTAAAGTTCAAACACATATTGAAAGATGAAAATTAAGGAAATCTATTTTTTCAATGGGGCGTTGCCCCCTTAACTCCTTTCCGCTAACCAACTAGCAGGACTACCATACTGGCTTAGCGTAGTGCATTAATCTTAGCAAATGTCAAACTGCAGTCAGATCATAAGTATGCAAAATTAAGGGTTCACCAGTGGTACCCCTGCTTTGCATCTAATGAGGATAGATAACCATACCTGGTAGTTGAATCTACAAGCTTATTAATCATTAGCAGTGGGAAAGAGTCTTTAGGGCATGCCCTATGGAGGTCGATAAATTCAACACACATCTAATAACTACCATTTCACCAATATAATATTAGCTAGCCATTCAGGGTATTGCACTTCCTTGATGAATCTATTTCCATCAGTTTGTCAACCTCTTCGTAAATCACAGTCTGCCTTTCTATCTCAAAGCACCTCTTCCTCTGCTTGACTAGTTTGAAAGCAGGATCAATGTTGATTTGATGAGTGATTACCTTGAGATTTACCCCTTTCATTTTCGTAGAAGTCGATGCAAACCTGGATAAATTTTCCTTAAGAAACTGATGAGCTTCTTCTTTTTATTTATTGATGAAAGAAGAGTTTATCTGCAAGTGCTTTTGGGGTTCCTTTTCTCCTACGAAAAATTTTTTCAACTTTTTTACTAGCTCAATTATTCGCTATGATACCCATTCTTTCTTCTCTAATGCTTCTGCTATAGCCACATCTTTAGGTTCTAAAGAAGCGATGCTTTGCTTCTCTTTTTAATCTCCTCTTCTTCAATCTAGGTCCCATATACATGGAATTCTCCTCGTCTTGATATTGGGACCATCATTCTTAGTCTTCTGATGTTGACTAAGGCATCTAACTCGTAAAGCAATGGTTATCATAACAGAATGTTATATGCTAAAAGAATCTTGATGATCACAGGAGTTGCCAATACACTGGCTCGATTCTCTACTGTGATACCTATTCTTTTTTTCTCTAATGCTTCTATTATAGCCATTTCTTCATGTTTTGATGAAGTGGTGCTTTGCTTCCTCTTTTTAATCTCCTCTTCTTCGATCTAGGTCCTATATACATGGAATTCTCCTCCTCCTGATATTAGGATCGTCATTCTTAGTCTTCTGATGTTAACTGAGGTATCTAGTTTGTAAAGCAATGGTCATCCCAACAGAATGTTGTATGCCAAAAGAATCTTAATGATCATAACAGTTGCTAATACACTAACACAATTTGGGGCCATGCCTACTATAAATGGTGAGTAGTTATCCTTGCTGCAGAGACTTTTTTCCCATCCAGTGTGTGGACCGGGTTGGTCAATGGCTATAGATCTTCTCCATTTTCCTGTAAACCTCCTAGGTGATCAAGTTTTCTGAGCTGCCATCATCCACTAAGATTCTCTTCACTACATAGTTTGTAACAATAGCTTGGATTACCATCGGGCTTGTATGTGGAGCTCGAGAATAGCTCCTAGTGTCTTTCGTGGCCCATACCTTATCTTCATTGTAATGCACAAATTTTGACTTCTCTGTCTTTCTAGCTAAGGCCTTTGCCTTATTCTTGCTTAAGGGCTCTTCGTCAGGCCCTCTATTAAATAATGGATCACTTTGGTGGACCCGTCATTTTCAACTTGCTTTCCTTCATCTCTGTTTCACTCTTTCCCTCTTTTATAAGTTCATTTGACAAATTTCCTACTTAATGAACCTTTTTATCTCTTCCATCAAGGATCTATAATCATTAGTGTTGTGGCCATCGACATTGTGAAAGAGACAGTACTTCATCTTATACCTCAGTTCTGGCACTTTTTTCATAGGCTTTGGTCTCTGCTATATACTTTGGTCTTAGTAAGTGGCAAATACCTCTATAAGACTGACATTGAGTGGAGTGAGCTTTGATGCATCAAAGCCAGTGGTCTACTTGGGCCTTTTCTCCTTAACCTTTCTTGCTAATCTTCCTTCTGCTCTCCTCTTTCTTGGCTTCTTCTTTGATTGTTTAAAGGTCTCATTCCTCTTTCTTTTGATGAATTGGCTGGAATGATATATATCATCTTGTCGAATATATTTTAGAGCAAAAGTCATAGCCTCCTCCAAAGATTATGGAGCATATCTACGTAACCCTTTAAAGTAATCTATGTGATTACTACTATTTTTTAGAGTACTTTTATTACTCAAGCTTGGTCTAACCTAGTCATTTTCAAAGTTTCTCTATTGAAGCGAGCTACATAATCTCTAAGGGGCTCACCTTCCATTTATTTTACTTGTTCCAAAGACTGAGTTCTCCTCTTAATGGGGATACTAGTAGTGAATCTATGGATGAAGCTTTCTGTTGACTGCTTGAACAACTAATAGCTCCTTATTTCAATCCATCAAACCACCTTGTGGTTGCTCTTTCCAGTGAACCCCTAAAATCTCTACATAGTGCTTTGTCACCAGTTGTTCGGAGTTCCACTGCATATTTGTAATCCAAGATGTGTACGCAAGGTCTGTTTCGTCGTTATATCAAGTTATGGTTGGTGGCTTAAACTTTTTTGGAATCTCATATTCATCAATCCTCCTAGTGAAGAGAGATTTCAGAGCAAGCACTAAATTCTTGTCTAAGGTCTTTTTCCCTCTACCATCGTCGAGTTCCTCCCAAAATTTCTTGAGTGCTTTTTTTTTTTTTATCTCATTTATATCATGCTAATTCAGACTTCTTACCTCTCTAGCCATTTCTATACGAAGAGGACTCTGCATAGGACATTGCTTCATCCCCTTATTGGGATCATCTATATATGGCCTTCCCTTTTTTTCTCTTTCTCTGTTATCCCTCCTACTATGCCTATCACCGTCCCTTTCTCTGCCATTCCCCTTACTATGTCTATCCTTTTCCCCCTTGTTATGATGATGAGAATGTCTGCCTCTAAAATGATTTTCACTTTTTGCATGTGAACTTCTTTATGGGTCATGCAATCCTCTCGGTGCTCTCCCCTTTAGCGCTAAAAGGATGCCTTCCCTAGGAAAGTTTCTCCACCCACTCTCCCTATCACTGATGTCAACTGATTTCTTTGTTCTAGCTTAAGGTCTCCTCTGACTACTGGAGTATCCTATGCTGCTAGGGTGAAGATGAGTTATCTATCAACTCCAGGTCTTTGTACTATTTTTGGAACTGTACTCATATTCTGCCAAAGAGGGGTTTGTTGTTGTTGAATAACATGTACTATAGCAAAGAGGGGTTTGTTGTTGTTGAATAACCTGTATTATAGTGACAAAGGTGTTCATAAATTGTAGAGCAAGGATAACATCAGGGTTGGAAGTAGGAAGAGGAGTGGCACTAAGGCCAGCTGATGCTTGCTAAGAAACCAAAGTACTTAAAAACTAAAAAGAGTCATTTAAATCTATACTCTGGGGGTTATTATCTTAGTGGTTTTTTTATCAAAGGGAGTTGTTCGAGAGGTTGTTGGATCTTAAGGAGGATCAAGTTGTGTCACTTTTCAGTCTTGCAAGTGAAGGAGTTCAAAGGGAAGAAAAGAGAGAGAGTGTAGCAATCTTCCAAGAAAAAAGAGAGAAGAGAAAAAACTGAATCCAACTAAATGTTTCTCAAAGACAGCACCATTTGATCAATTCAAAGATCAACTAATTGAATATTGGGTTAGAGTTAACTATGAAATGGGCTTCAAGGAATGTCTTCGTTAGGCCTGCAAGATACAGAACTTGGTCAAAGGGAGCCAAGACTATCACTTGGCGAAGTCCCTCTGACTCTCAAGTCAGCTTTAGATTGCTAGACGAAGTGGTCAAAGAGAAGTGAGACTCCTTCTTTGAGACCTAGGTTTTTAGTAAAAGAATGGAGGTGATAAGGTGGAGAAGTCAAGCTACCTGAGGTTTAGGAAGGTCGGGCTTTTTATACGCTGGGTCTTAGCATCCTGGATAGATAGGTGCCAATTTGTAGTTTGCTATTGAGCACTACATGCTTTCTATCGTCTTGTGATGAGGCCGTGGGATGTGTCCTCAAAGGTATTAGAATGTTGCGTGCCGTCTCTGAGCAATCCGTTTTTGCAAGAGGTGCTCTTACTGGTCTAACATGTAGTAGGTAACATGCTCCTCTTAGTGGCAAAGAGAGAGAAAATGGTCCCCACTTTCTTTGTTTAGGAAGAAGTTGGCATTGGGCTGAAACTATAGGCCCATTGAAGTGTAGGCTTACAATGAAGTGAGATGGATTAGTATATGAACTTCACTAAAACTGCTTAACACATTTTATCCCTCATCAACTCTCAAAATATCTACTTATCAGAAAGTGTTACTTATTTTTTCTTATTTATCCAATACCAAATAATATCTAAGATCAATATATTATAGGTTTATTATGAGATCATGAAATTCAACTTGGTGATATTACTGCTCAATAAAACTGCTTAATTTTAAAAATGAGAAAGATAAGGATTCTAACTAACAAGGAAGATACTAACTCTTTAAATTTATTTGTAATCTAGTCCAGAGGGAGTTCATCTCCAATCAAACTCCACATGAAAAGATTTCAGCCATTTTCATATGCCTCTAAGGTGTTTGTTCCTTTTTTTTTTCTCGATGAGAATTTAAATCCCTTGAAATCTCTGTTGTTGATTAATAATAATATAATAATAGTACTAATAATTTATTTTCTATGTCTGGGTTGCTCAAATTTATTTCATTATTTTCTGGGTCCATTTTGATACTATGGGGTTTGTAATTGGTCTCTGTTTTTTTTATGAAAGCTGTATTTTTGGAAGGGTTTGTTGTTGTTGAGCTAGGAAGTGGGCGTTTGGTTTTTGGTCTCAATGAGATTTTCCTTTCTTTGAAATCTTGTACTTAGCTTTTCTCCTTGCATATAGAATAGGGAAAGTTAGTTGGTCTTTCCCTACTTGCATATTAAAAAAAAAAAAAAAAAAAAGGCACTGAATATTAGGTTCAAATTCAATCTCTGTTTTCATCTTTTGGTTCTGCCACTTCTTTCTGAGCTATATTTGGAATCTCTTTGTGATTTCTCCAATTCCGCAGGTGTTGGATGCGGAATTAGGCAATTTTCCCATTTCTGTTTTTAACTTCTGAAGTTCTGCTTGATGAAGGCCATAGGCATGTGGTCAAAGCATGGAACAAGCAGCTATATGGAAATTTCTATGGTGGTCAGGTAGCATTTCAGTCCATGTTATAGTTGATCAAAATAGAAAAAATCTAATGCTAAGGATATATGTTTATTTTTTGCCATTATGATTGTTGCTACAAAACAATATGAAACTTAAGCCTTGTATCTTTGAATGAATTCTTAACATATGAAACAGCCAAAGAAATATCTAGTCTTAATTGCCCATAAGAAAAATAAAATTTCAAGAAAATATATCTACTCTCAAATATATAATCCAGTGAGAATGAGTAGAGGACATATTACACATGGAAGGCTTGCATGAAGTAATTATTAAATAAAATTTTCCAAAATATATAAAACCATGAAACTAAAACCCCCTCTTTATTCAAACCCCAGATGAAATTGATCTTCAGTTCAACTGCTCATAAAGTTGAGGGGCAAGGCGTGGGGTGATAACAATTTCAAGAGGAGTTATCTTTGGTAAGGCTATACCTTTACCTTCAGTCATATCCACTGGTTCATTTCCTGGAGTTGTGATATTAAATGCTTGAAGAAACCTTGCAAGAGTTATATTCATCATTTGCATAGCAAAATTCAACCCAGGACAAGACCGTCTTCCTGCGCCAAATGGTAAGTACTCGTAATGTTGACCTGAAACATCCAAATTTGCATTTTCTGCTAAGAACCTTTCTGGCTTGAACTCTTCAGGATCAGCCCAAACATTCGGATCTCTGTGCAACTTCCATAAGTTTGTAAAAAGGCGAGTGCCTTTAGGAATATGATATCCGGCGATGGAACAGTCTTCTGTCGCCTCACGAGGAACTCCTAGTGGGCCTGGCGGGAATAAGCGCAATGTTTCTTTAATCATGGCTGAGAAGTACTCCAATTTTTCAATATCTGAGTCATCTACCCATCTTTCCCTTCCAATTTTTTGGTCTAGTTCTTCTTGGACTCTCTCCAATGTACTTCTGTTGTTTAATAAACTCGACAAGGCCCATGTCATCGTGATCGAAGTGGTATCAGAGCCAGCAACAATAAGTGACTGAAACATAAAAATTGAAAATTTTGTAATCAGCAACTGCCAACAAATAATGGTTCAGAAAAATTTTTATTCTTTTCTTTTTTTTTTTTTTTTTTATCATTTTGAATTTAGTTTGTCCAAATGTTAGTATTTGCGTGAGCCATCATCTAAATAGGAATTTGAACTTGCATCTAAATACAGAGAAGACAGTTTTAAAACATACCATTGCAGTTGACTTGATAATTACATCACGCTTGTGGCCTAATTTGGTATCATCCTCAATGACTGATAACATAACATCGATGAAGTCCTTTTTCGAATCAGCATTTTTCTTCTTTGCCTTGTGTTCTTCGATCCAATTAGACATAATGACATCCAATTCCTTGGAAACTTTCTTCATAGTTCTCTTAATTCCTTGAATATCCCACCATCCAAGAAATGGGATTAAATCACCAGGAACAAGAGCTCCAACAACAAACATGAATTCTCTCATAATCTTCCCAATCGGTCGGCCATGCTCATCCTTTCCATCATTATTCGCATCGAAATATCTTTTCCCTGCAACCATTCTTGTAATTATATTCAAAATCAAATGTTCAAGACCTTCAGTCATGTCAATCTTCTTTTGACCGTCACTTTGCAAGTACAAATCTTTGATCAAATTATTCACTTCTGTGACTTGAACATGTCTCATCAACTTAATTCTTTGCATCGATAAGAGCTCGATCGTGATTAATTTTCTCATATTACGCCAATAACTACCATAAGGGGCAAAACCAAAAGCAGCATAGTCGTAGCCAATAATCTTAGCTTGGCTAGATGGTGGCCGAGAAGAGAAAAGAATATCATTTGTAGTGAAAGTCTCTTTCATCGCTTCATGATTGCTAATAATGATTGCTTTATGTGCTCCGAGTCGGACTGTGAAGATAGGGCCGTATTTATCAGCCAGATCACCCATGGTTCGGGCAAGTGTATTTTCGCCACCGAGTCGATGGAGGTGACCGATAACTGGCAAGGCACCAGGTGCTTCTGGGACTGTCAAGCCTTTAGTTTTTTTGGCGTTTTTTCCTAACCTCCATAGATTATAAAGTAAAACAAATGCTACAACTCCAGCAATTGCAAGAAGATTTGAAGGGAAATCCATGATAGGCTTAAGGGTGGTGTAATGGCCAATAATCCCAATTCTACTTATATAGCAGAATCGAAGTGTTTATTAGCACTTTGACTGGGAACTGGCATTATTAGTATTTAAGTATACAATAAAAAAAAAAAAAGGTTGAATTTGAATGCATTTCCCATATCATCTTTTTTGTTGCCTTTGTAGATTACTAATTTTTTCAGTCAAATTTGGCGTCAGTTTTTTTTAGTTTTTTCAAATTTGGTTCCTCATTTTTATATTATTAGTCGGTGTCCGGCTCCACCAAATTCATACATGCCTACTTCATATTTCACCCTTCTGAAATTAATTAATTAATTAATTTAGACTAATTATTTTTGTTTATGGGGAAAATTATTTACCCTTTACAACTTCTTCCACATATATATGTCAATAATATATTTAGTACCACTGTGACTTTTATATATATATATATATATGGACGTGTGATTATAATGGTTATTACGAGATTTACCTATAAATATTTAATTATTAGATTAAAATAAATAATTTTAATTTACTTTGTACTTTTTCAATAATATTTATAATCATTTATTAGTTTATATATATATATATATATATATTCTTGAATTTTTAATTTGTTTTGGTGAAGTCAAATAACAGCACTGCAATCTTGAAAATAACAAGCAGCAATAACGATAGAGCTTAATTTGAAGTGAAGCCAAATGAATCGCCCCTTTTCTAATATATTTTGTTTGCTTATTCCAGGAAATGAGGTTTATTTTTATTTTTATTTTTATTAAATCTTCTCTCCTGCGCACCCCACGCTCGTTTTACATGGAAGTCGAACTTTGATAATAAATAAATAAATAAATAAATTCTCTCATTAAACAAAAAATAATAATTTTGAATCTCTCTATTTATTGATTACCATTATAATAATTGTGAAATTAGAAAATTAAAAGAGTTGTCCTAATAATTAATATAATTCATTTAATTTACTTCACTTTATTATAATAAGATAATATAAAAACTTAAATGTAAAAAAAAAAAAAAAAAAAAAAAATTCTAATGATATATATGTTTCTAATAAAATTAGACAACTTAACACCACCAAATTTGACTGGCCTTTTTCTATTTTTTTTTTTTTCCCTTTCAGGTAACCAAATTTGACTAGCCTTATTTCCAGCAGAAGGAGGTCTTTCTACTCTTTGCATAAAATACTTAAGAAGTCAAAAATAATAATAATAATAATAAATAAATAAACCTAGCAGCCTGTAGATTTAAAAAATAAAAACAAACAGAAAATTTGACAACTAACAACTGCCAGTTTACCAAAAAAAAAAAAAAATCTTTAATCACCATTTCGAAAGAAAAAAAAAAACTTTATGATGCATCTACAAAATTAAAAAAAAAAAATAAAAAAGAAAATTACAAATATTATGCAATTCTGGTGAACTTAGCCTTGTTTTATTCATTAGTTATTGAAACTGATTAATTCATTAAATCAGCTGTAATTAAACTAATATTTTTCTTTAAATTATATTTCACAAATTTATTTAAAAAGTTAGAATATCTTTTAATATAAATTCAACCTTTTAATATCATTATAGATAATACAACGTGTAATTTTTTAAGGACAACCATAATTAAATTTTCCCCTTTTTATTTTTTTATTTTTTTTTGTATAATTACACAGAAAAAAAAAATTATGAATAAATAATTTATTTAATGCCCATTTGATAATATTTCTTAATATTAATATATAAATAATTTTTTTATTAATAAAGTATTTCAATTTTGATTTTCTGCATTGTAAGATAGAATCTTAATTCTAGATTACTAGTTTTATAACAATATTAAATTTAAAATATTTTAAGAAATATATTTTTATATGTAAAATTTTGACGTTTTAATTAAATTTATAACCATTTAATAAGAATTTAATAACTACAAATTCAAAAAATTTTCAAATTGAATACACAAACGTCAAGTTACTCTTTGCATAATTTTAGTGAACCGTGTTTGAGATTTTTTTTCTTTTATTTTTTAGTAATAGAAGAATATTTTTTGAAGATACAATATATATCCACATGTCATTTCAATTTCAATAGGACCAATAATTTTTAAATCATGTTTAATTCTATGGTCAACTTTTAATTTATAATAAAAGTAATTAATGGTGAAATGTAAATCATATAAGATCTTATGGCCACCTAAACAATTATTTTTTATATAAACAAAAATTGACTTTGATAATGAACTTATAAAACAAGCATAGAAAATAGGTAGCTAAACTAAATAGAATATACAATATTTTCAAACTCGGCCTAGCTTTAGAGCCAGGGAAGGCAGAGATCACGAATTTAAAATCAAATCGGGTTAAATTAAAATTTTAAATAATATCATATATTTATTATTCATATGTCAAAAATAAATATAATATGCATATAAAAATATAATATATTATATTTATATATTAAAAATAAATAAAATATACATGTAATTAAAATTAACAAACATTATCTAAGTAATTAATGAATATTACTTATAAAAAAATATGAATTTAAAACCATTTTAAGATTATTAACTAGAGAAAATTATGGCAAATTAACCTATTAAGTAGCTATTTTAAAATCCAAATTTAAATAAGTCATACTATTTGGTAATGAAAAATCTATTCGGATTTGCATTGTTTTATGTAAAAAATATAAATTTGAATATTCATTACTCAGAATGATGAATGAGTAAATAATATTTTGAAGTTTAAAATAAGTTTTATACTGACGAGAGTGAGGGAAAAAATTGAACTATTTCACATTAATGGTGAAATGTAAATCATATAAGATCTAATGGCCGTCTAAACAATTATTTTTTATATAAACAAAAATTGACTTTGATAATAAACTTATAAAACAAGCATAGAAAATAGGTAACTAAACTAAATAGAATATACAATATTTTCAAACTCAGCCTAGCTTTAGAACCAGCGAAGGCGGAGATCATGAATCAGAAATCAAATCGGGTCGAATCAAAATTTTAAATAATATCACATATTTATTATTCATATGTCATAAATAAATATAATATGCATATAAAAATATAATATATTATATTTATATATTAAAAATAAATAAAATATACATGTAATAAAAATTAACAGACATTACCTAAGTAATTAATAAATATTACTTATAAAAAAATATGAATTTAAAACCATTTTAAGATTATTAACTAGATAAAATTATGACAAATTAACCTATTAAATAGCTATTTTAAAATCCAAATTTAAATAGATCACACTACTTGGTAATGAAATATCTATTTGGATTTGCATTGTTTTATGTAAAAAATATAAATTTGAATATTCATTACTCAGAATGATGAATGGATAAATGATATTTTGAAGTTTAAAATAAGCTTTATACTGAAGAGAGTGAGGGAGAAATTTGAACTATTCCACATTAATGGTGAAATGTAAATCATATAAGATCTAATGGCCGCCTAAACAATTATTTTTTATATAAACAAAAATTGACTTTGATAATAAACTTATAAAACAAGCATAGAAAATAGGTAACTAAACTAAATAGAATATATAATATTTTCAAACTTGTCCTAGCTTTAGAACTAGCGAAGGCAGATATTACGAATTAGAAATTAAATTGGGTCGAATTAAAATTTTAAATAATATCATATATTTATTATTCATATGTTAAAAATAAATATAATATGCATATAAAAATATAATATATTATATTTATACATTAAAATAAATAAAATATACATGTAATTAAAATTAACAAACGTTACCTAAATAATTAATAAATATTAATTATAAAAAAATATGGTTACCAATTTCAAACTTTATTCATATTCTAATTTCTAATAAAATTTATTCATTTTATATTTATATTTAAAAATTATTAATTGAGAGGTGTTATATAATATTTAAAAATAGTATAAACAGCGATAGTGATTTTTGAGTATTAAATTTTGATAGTGTTGATAGTATTTATAAGATTAAACATGTAGTATTTATAAGTTACAAGCAAATTTTTAAAATCAAATTTTACCTTTGATTTTTTAAAGGAGAGAATCAAAATAAAAAAGATTAAATTTAAATTTAAATTGTGATGATTGATTACTTATTATCAATTTAAATAATATTTAAATTTATTATTGATTAATTTATTTAAAATTTGAAACCAAAACATAATACACTTGATATCATTATAGCTATTCCTATTAATACAGCTATTATACGATATCAATACTATAGTTTTGATATCAATACGATACATTCTATTCATATTAATTATAGGCATTGTAGATATTAATAGGAGGTGAGTATTTTACAATTTAATTGTTTGTCTTATTTTTTTTTCAATGTCAATTGGCATTATCTTTCATTAAAATTTATATTTTTCCTTTTAATTTAATGTTTAATTAAAATTATTTTTAGACACTGAAAATTGGAATTTTATTGTTTCTCTAAAGACAACATTCAGGATATAAAGAGTAAGGATGTGCAAGCAGCAAGTTTGATTTAAAATCAAACCAAATTGAAAAACAAAAAAAATAGTAATTTTTTTATTAAATCAAATCAAATCAAACTTAGTGTAAAAATCAAACTAAACCAAACAAAAAAGTTCAGGTCAACTTTGTAATACCTGAGATTTCTTAACAGTAACGATGACATTACAATGTCTATATACGGTGCCAATTAGGGTCTTAAGAACAACAAGAGTATTAAATAAAGTGAATTCTAAATAAA
This sequence comes from Reutealis trisperma, assembly GCA_947687605.1. Classification (NCBI taxonomy): domain Eukaryota; kingdom Viridiplantae; phylum Streptophyta; class Magnoliopsida; order Malpighiales; family Euphorbiaceae; genus Reutealis; species Reutealis trisperma. The sequence continues at coordinate 871,512 of CANTUT010000194.1, forward strand.
TGACGAGACATGAGTGAGGAATATAATCAATTTTCATGAATATCTTGTGATAAGTGAATATTGGATTGAATTGGATTTAATAGACTATGCTAGTAAATTAATTGAGATAGGAATCTAAAGTGCTAGTGATTGAGTGTTGACATCTTCTATGATGTTGGGAGATGATGATAGTGACATGAAAATTTGATATCAATCAGAATTATAATGCTATAACGAAAGTTGAACTTAGTTTGATCTAATGGGTTTACAGGATATGCATATTTGAACAGTGCTAAAGAAATAGTGAAATGATATCGGTTAGTATTGTTGTATTACCAATTGAAGTGTTTACCTAAATTTAAGCATTATGTCACATGTGTGAGACAGTTATTGTCCTTGTATACTATAGTATGTATGATATTTAGGATGTGGGATGTCCAGAGGTAAGTTGTATCATTGATAAAAGGAAAAAGACTCAGCCACGGGTGGCCAGACGGCTAGGATTCTAGCCGTGTGATAAGGGCAAATAAGAAATTTATCTAGTAGCTTCACACGGGTGGAGACACGGCTGAGGTTGCACCGATGGAAAGTCTGCCAATGAGCTTGAGAGCTATGAAATGTGTAGAATCTATGAGCCAAAGAGATTAGCCAAGATAAAAGGTAAAAGATGTTGTAGAGAATGAGTTGTAGGCATGTGATTAGCTTGCCACCAAAGTTAACTAAATAAAATCCTAAACCAAGTTGAATTCTTATGCTTCTTACATGTGATTCCAGAGCCTTCTTGGGACATCTCATCACCTAATGATAATTGTCACCATTGTGGAGGTAATCATAGCCATCCACCTTGATGCAATCTTAGCCACCCATCTTGATTAATCATAGCCATCCATCTTGATCAAATGCTAGCCATTGGATTTAGTTTAATAAATCCTCACCATCCAACTTAAAAAATATATAAGCAAATTTGTGTTAAAGAATTTTATTTAGCCATTTCCTCTACACTAAAATTCTCCACTAAAGAAAGAGATTCCTTCCATTCCATTTACAACAAGAACTTTGGCAAAGTAAAGCTAATCAAGGTGAGGAACTCTATTTACCTACTCTTTTCCATACCTTAAGCTTAAATTTTAATATTTTGGTCAGTTAGATACCTCTTGTATACTATATATAGAAATTGGCCATGGTAGAAAATGATTAAGGAAAAGTTCTAAATTTCAATTAAGTACACCTATGGTTATGTTAGATAAAGAAAAGTAAATTAGAGGTGTTAGAATGATGTTGAGGACATGATTCAAGCTTTGATAACCTTAGAGGCATAAATATGATTAAAAAAAAAAAGAAATTTGATGTTCTAATATTAGATATTGATAATTAAAGGGTTGAATGAGTTTTATGTTATGTTAATTTGAGGAATCTATGACTAATTTGAAGATTTGAAGTGAAATTGATAGTTTTCCCAAATTCTAGGGTTTATGGAAGATTGAGGATTTTGGGAATTGAATTTGGATTTATGAAATTGAAACGAAAATCAAGTTTAAGAATGGTGTTATATGATATATGCAATGTGAATGTTAAAATTTAATTGATAGAGATGACTTTCCCTAAGATTAATGAACTAGATTCAATTATAGAATTGATGATGAAAATAGAATTAGCTCCCTTGAATATTAGAAATTTGCTTAATTGGCATTAGTGACTATAATGATAGTAGAAATGTAGAAGTGGGAGGAAAGGAATTGTCCCTCCTAAAATGAATAGCTTTGAAAGGAAAATGTTAAGTGTAGTGACAAGTATATGTATAGTATGTCTTGACCCAAAAGTGATAAGTTATAATTAAAATAGAAGTGCTAATGAGTTAAGCTAAATTAAGTAATGTGATAATGATGAAGTGATTGATATGTGATTAAAATGTAATGTGTAGAGTCTAATGACAAATGCAAGAATATTGTCTAAAAGTGCGAGGAGCACTACTTGAATCAGAGTCAAACATAAATAGGAGCAAAGGAGTCCAAGGTGAGTATGTAATAATATAATATGCATTGTATTATTGCTTGAAATCTTTATTGTTCCAAACTATGATTATTGAATATTTCAATGCCTTAATGAGCATGAACTATTTAATGAATATCAAACCATTTGATATGTTGTTTCTTGACTCCTTGGTAAGCCTGGATTGCTCATTGAATATTGAACCATTGAAATGATACTTCTTGATAATCATTGGATATCGAAATCGTATTATGTTCATTGAAATCCTTGACATGAATCTTAAATGAATATCCTATTGAATGCTTATTGATAAGCAGAAATCCCCTTTCTGATGTGAAAAATACATCAGATCTTGTGCACTTGGTATATGCCTACAAGTAGGGCAAGAGTACTTAACCTCTATTAGAAAGGTATGCCTAACCATAAGACTCCGATCAGTCTTATATAATGTGATATGTGTAAGTGAATAAGGCTTAGGCTGCCACTCTTAAATTGATATGTGGGAAATATCCTACTCCTAAGAAAGTGATATTTCTGCTAAATATATTGTTTTCATTTAAAATGAGCCATTAAGCCATTGAACTATATTGACGATATCGATTGAAAATATTTCATTACTATAAAGAGCCCTCTCTGAAATTCAGTTCTTGTACTCACCTTATGTATTATATTATTATGTACTCACTGAGCATTATCTCATATTTTAGTTGTTCAATTTTCAAGTAAAGTCAATGAGTTAGCGAATTAAAACTCCAAGCCCCATCCTCCGCTTAAAAGTTGCTCTGCCAAGTTCCAGTATTGTAACTCTTGATTATGAAGACTATTGTTAGAGCTCCATGGTTATTGAAGGGTTAACACTAATAAGTCATAGAGTGTATATGTAATATGAATGGTACTATAATTGTTACAGTAATAATGTATGATGAAATGAATATTTGATTAATGATATGATATTCAATTTAAGAAGTTATTTATTTTGTGTTCATAAATGATATTATGAGTTAACAAGGAAATGATAAGTAAGTAATGGTTTAATGTAATGGATGATAAAAGCGTATATGTTAAATGGATTCTGTAGGTTTAGGTGACCTTACGTCTTCCTAAACTCTAGAACTGTTACGGCTCAAAAGGTGGATCGTGACAAGCTCGATTCAATTGGTTGGATTGGATTGATTTTGTTTTTTTTTTTTTTTACTATTTCTCTTTTTTTCATAAATTTGAGAAAAAATCAAATATATATATATATATATATATATATATATATATATATATATATATATATATATATATATATATATATATATATATATATATATATATATATATATATATATATAGAAGTTTTTAATAAAATTCAAGTTATTTGAAAAAAGTTGAAAGCGAGAGAATTGAAATGTGTAAAAATAGCTTATTTTAACCTAGATAGCCGTGCAAGGAGGGTGTTGCCCTTTTTTGGTTCAAATAATTTTATTCAACAATTTTTTTTTGGTTCAAACAATGCTCAACATGGCAAAGACTCTTGGAGATCTCACCCATACTTGATTTTTTCAAACGATTATGCAAAGGGATAAAAGAATAATAATCTTTTAAAATTATTGGATTCACTAATTTCAGCTTCACCAATTGTCACAAAAGAAACTAAAACAAATATATATCTTGAAACTTTTTGACTTGTATTAATGCAAACTTAAGTACATTAAAGACACTTTGAAAAATTAAATGACAAAAATCAAGAGGCTTGCAAATTTGACAAGAAATAAAAGTTATAGAAGTTGGAAACATTTGTTGCTTGAGCGATTGATTAACTTGTAGTATGTGTGTTTGTTGATTATTTTGTTGTGTGTTGATCTATAGAATTTTCTTGTATTTATAGTGCTTAGTAGGTGGTTAGTTCCAACATTTCAGCTCTGCTTCCCCACTAAGCCTCAACCCCCTTTCTTTTGTTTCATGTTTCATTTTAGCACTTAGGATGTATTTCAAATTGCTGTTAGGGGTTAAAAAATCTCTTTTATAATTTTTTTGATTTTATTGTTTGATTTTTATTATTTTTTATAAACTGTTTTTTTTTAAACCTACTTCTAAAAAAGTATTAATTTACCTATTTCTACTTAAAAATAGTTTTAAAAAACAATTTTTAAAAAGATATAAAAATTTTTATTGAAAAGTGTTTTTTTCAAATGCAATGCCAAATGGATTATTAGCCTTCAAGTCTTTCTCTTACATTTCCACATTTTGTTCCCTATTTTTAGGACCATCGCGGCACATTTGCTTCTAGAGCCATTCATCCCAAATTTGCAGTATCTTATTTTCCATATGCCCCAATTAAATTATTTAGGCAAAGATAGATCCAAATTAATTAATCACTATTTAGTCTAATAATTTAGCCAAACTACAAATATGAGTTCAACATATGGGTAACTAAATTTATATGCAGGATTTTAAATGTAATCTTTTGATTTTCTAATGATTATCTATAATTAATTGATTGAGAATTATTTGCGATAATTAATTTATTATCTTAAAACTTAATTCTTGTGAATAACTGCAAGTTTTAGGTTTTGTGTGAAATAATAAAAGTAGAAGCATATTACTAATTCATTAAGGCTTATACCTAGGGTATATATTAATTAGAGATAAAAACACTCATTTATAATTATTAAAAAGATTTTCATAGAACTGGATGAAGTTCATGTTAATTACTTATAATAAGGAAGCAGGCATAAAGTTAACATAAATACATATATTGTATCTTGAAATAAAACATTATATAATGTAAGGAAATCTAATCATTATTTTTAATAAGATAAAATCCAATCAATTCAATTAAAAATAATTCATAAATAGTCAATTGATAAGATCTAAATACTGAACTTTTTATATTATTGTTTTAGATTTAATTTAATTAATTCTCATATTCTAATTTAGTTTAATTTAATTTTAATTTAAAATATTTTTTTAATATTTGATTCTCTAAATAATAAAAAAAAATCCTAATTTTTATATTTATAAAATCGACATTCTATTTATACACTATATTACTTATTAATAACATGAACACTTGGAGAAATATCCACAACAGGAGCCCAGAGCCCCATATTCTACCACCCATCATATGGCAATATCATAGAGAACCAAAATCCATGGCTAGTCTGTTGCCCTTGTGTCGTAGCACCACTTGAAAATTGGTGCTACTTTCAGCACTTAAGAATAGGGATGGTAGCGGGTTTGGGGCAGATTTTACAAAACCTGAATCCAACATGTTTAAAATACTTGCCCTATCACTCGCTCTGTTTTTGAGGTATATATATATATATATATATATATATATATATATATATATATATATAGTTGAATCGAATTATATTATTATCCGTACTTAATTCAGGTATAAAATAAAAAGCTGTTTGCATTAGAATCGGAATGGGATAAGATGGGTATACGGCGAACAGATTTTTTTAGTGCTCGAAAAATAAAATATCAAAAATTTGATTTTGTCATTTTGTCATATGAGAAAGTAATTTTTGTATTTTTTTGTCCGTAGTTTTTTAACCTGCTTCACCATGTTAATGGATTAAATTGAGTTTTTTTTTTTGTTAATATGCAGCAGGCATATTTTTTTAATGGGTAAACTAGAGCTTTTATTTATTTATTTTTTCCTGAGATCTATCTCTATTTTCTCTTTAATAGGCAGCAGCCCTAATTATTTTTTAGATTTTTAATTTGCTATGATTTAATTAAATTTTAAGATATTGAGATCTCTCTGTATTTTTTCTTTAATATGCAGCAGCTCTAATTATTTTTAGATTTTTTAATGAACTTGTGCTGATCAATGAGCGAAGAAAAACTGGTTTTTGTCAGATTTTGCCCCTTTCCACCATGTGGATCCATCACGACTTAGGAAACAGACTGGAAGTGGAAGGTGTGGCGAAGGCTTTGCAAGAAACGAGGAGCGCTTCAAGGAGGAAATGAACAGGGTGGATGAATGGATTTATGATACAATTTGTTTTTTTAATGCCCAAATCTCTTAAGTTTATTATTATTATTTTTTTTATCTACTTTTATTTGTTAGCATCTTTTTTTTTTTTTTTTTCTTTAGATTTGAGAAAGAGACAAAAAATTGGAGAGGGATGAGTTGTTTTAATTTTACAAAATTATTCCTTTATATTTTTATGTAAAGAAAAGGAAGTGAGGAAATTTCTGAAAAAATTAGATACAATAGCGTGCAAGTTAACAACCCTCTATACATATAGTATTGTGAAAGAGATTTGAATCAACATCTATAATCTAAATTATATAAGTAATTGTCACTAAATCATACATAGACAAGCATAAAAATTTATATTGGCATGTGAAAAATAAAATATTTTACTTTATATTTGATTAAACGGCAAATTATGCTTTAAATCACAATTTATGAAAGAATATACGTTTTGAATTAATTAAATTTTTAAAAAATTTAATATTTTTTAAATTCTGACTTGTTCCATGGACAAATATATTTTATAAAAAAATTAGTAACTTTGTATCAATTATAAAGAAAATATCATTTTGATCGTGTTACCCTAATAATAAATGCCTTTAAAATTCTTTAAAGTGAATAACTAAGCTAATTTGATTTTTTTAAAATGATAAGAAAATCAAATCAAGTTTATTTGAAATATTTTAGACACTTTTTTGGACTATAATTTAAGTTTCAGAATAGAAGCTCAATCAAGTGAAGCGAGTAGTGTTCCGGCCACATATATGTTTGAGGACAAGAGTAGCAAGTGTTTTATATAGTCTGATGCATTATTGTCTATATAATCTATGTTAATTTTTTTAATTTGGGATTAAGTCTGAAAATTTCAAATTGTTAGAGTCAATTTTGGATTGGACCATTACACCTTGGATTGATCTAAATGAGAAATAAATTATAATTTTTGATAGAAAATTTCAACAAGAAATTGCAAACATGAAATTATAATTGATGATAAAAAAAATTAAGTTTTAATTAAATTAAATTTATGTGCAACTAATTTCTATTTACTTTAAATTCATTTTTTTATACTAAAAAAGAATTGAATTCTATAAATTACCTCCTTTTAAATATGAAAATTGATAAAATAAAATTTATTTGAATTAAATTCGTACGAAATCTGATTTTTCTAAACAGAGAATATCATTTGCATATATAGTTTAGAACAGAGTTGTGGGGTGAACTTCTGATTTACATTCATATATATAGTTCAGAAGAGAGCCGTGGGGTGATAAGAATTTCCAAGGGAGTGGCCTTAGGCAGTGTAATAGCTAATCCTTCAGTCATATCCACTGGCTTATTAAATGGTGTGGTCAAGGTAAATGCCTGAAGCAACCTAGCAAGAGTCAAATGTATTGCTTGTATTGCAAAATTGAGGCCAGGACAGGACCGTCTTCCTGACCCGAATGGTAAAAATTCAAAATTCTGACCTGAAACATCAAAATTTGCTTGATTTGTAATAAATCTCTCTGGCAAGAACTCATCAGGATTTGACCAAATCTTTGGATCTCTATGCAATTTCCATAAATTAGCAAACAAACGTGTGCCTTTTGGTATGTGATACCCGGAAATAGAACAATCTTCCATTGCTTCATGTGGAACTGCTACTGGGCCTGGTGGGTATAGTCTTAATGTTTCTTTAACAATGGCTTGAAGATATACTAAGTTTTCAATATCAGAATCTTGTACACATCGATCTTTCCCAACTTTGAAGTCTAATTCTTGTTGGGCAAGTTCCAATTTATTTCTATGGTTCATCAAATTGGATAAAATCCATGTCAGGGTGATTGATGTTGTATCTGCACCTGCTATTATAAGAGTCTACAAATAAAATTAAAATCATCAGTTAATGTTTCATTACAATAATTAACATAAGGTTGCAAGTCCTAGCTACAAGGCGATTGCCCAGGTGGTAGTACCTCTCGTCCCCTAGTCCACTCTCCAAGGGAATGAGAGGTGAAGGTTGTCTCTGCAGTCTGCTATATCTTTCATTTGCATCAATTTACAGGTCAGGCCGCCCTAGCCTACTGGTGGAATGGAAGGATGTACTTTGGAAAATTTTAATATTTTCAAATTCAAACTCAGTCCAATATAATATCAAATATGTTCTAAAATTTTCAATTAATAATTCTTAAACATTAATTAGACTCTGATTAAAAATTTAGACTGGTAACCTCTTAATTTAAAAAAAAAAAAAAAGAAATTGGTATCATTAACCCTATACTTGGATTGGTTGAAAATAAGAGATGAAAAAAAATTTGGGTGAAAAATAGGGAAGGGATATAACTTTTTCTTATTTGAATAGAGAGGGAAAATAAAGAAAGAGAAGAAAATAAAAGATATTTTTTTTTTATTATTATCTCTCCAAAATAGAGAGGAAAATGGAAGTTAAGAGAAAAAATATTATTTTCATTGTATAATTATTTTATTGCCTTTTTATTATATAACAATTGTTATTTATTATTTTGTTACTATATAAAAGACAAAATAGTAATTATACAGTATTAAAATTTTCTGTCTTTTCATATTTTGTTTTCTAAATAAAGGAAAATAAAATTATTTTTTTTCCTCCTCTTCTATATTTTCCTCTTATCTAAATATAAAGAAAAAAATATAAAAAATAAAATAAAATTTATTTTCTCTTTTTATTTTCTTTTCTCCTAAAAAATTATCTAAACATAGGTAAATCTAAATTTAAATTAATACGATTATAATATATAATTGAATGTAATGTAAACAAAACATACCATTACTGTTCCTTTAATGATGTTTTCCTTGGAATGACCGAAGAAATCATCTTCCAGTATAGATAGCATCACATCAATGAAGTCCTCCTCTGCCAAGTTCTTGGAACCATCATCATCATCTCTAGTTTTTTTAACTCTCTTCAATTTATGTTCATCAATCCAACTTTCCATAACAGAATCGAATTCCTTCATTAAACGCTTCATTACTTTAACAGGTCCAAAAAAATTCATCCACCATAAAGATGGAATCACATCCGAAGGAACAAAAACACCAGATATATACATAAATTCCTTCATTAATTTCCCAATTCGTTTCCCTTCCGCTTCATTTTCATCATTAGCACAATTAAAATACTTTTTCCCAGCAATCATTCTTGTAATCATATTTAAAGTCAAATGGTCGAACCATTCACTAATAACAATCTTGTTTGAGCTTTGTTCGTTGGTCGAACAAAGCGAGTATAAACCTTTGATGAGACTGTCCACCTCGGAGACCTGAACGTACCTCAACGACTTGATTCTATGACTTGAGAGGAGTTGAACTAGAACTATTTTTTTCATGTTTCGGCAATAAGGACCGAAGGATGCGAAACCAAAAGCTGCATAATTGTAACTTAAATACTTTCCATGACTTGATTTGGGCCTAGAAGCCAAAATTTTGTCATTAGTAGTGAAACATTCTTTAACTATTTCGTGATTGCTGACCACAACTGTGCGGTGAACTCCAAGCCAAATTGTGAAGATGGGGCCATATTTATCGGCTAGACGACCCAAGGATCGAGCAAGAGTTTTTTCTGTGCCTAGTTTATGAAGATGACCTACAATTGGCAAGGCTCCTAATGCTTCTGGGGCTAACAACAACCCTCTATTTTTATGGCTATGATCTCTTGTCCTCCATAGATTATACTTGTATAATAGAAGGACTAATGTTAAAACCCCTGAAATTGCTAGCAGATGAGAAGAGAAATCCATAATTGCAGCTTATGACCTATAAGAGAAAAATATATTTTTTTTGTGGGTACAAATAGGGAAGGAAGTTGATTTTTGAATGAAGGCATTGTTCATTTTTCTACAAGTGATTTGCTATTAGTTTAATGACTTACTAAATTGGCTGATTATTTATTATTTTAGTATTTCTGTTCATTAATTGTTTAGTTTAATGTTTGGGTAAACTGCCGGGGTAACCAAACTATCCATTTATATACAATTTATGGAAAAATAAATTGTTTTGAGACTATCCATTTGTATACATTATGTACAATTTATGGGAAAATAAATTACTTTTGAGATCATTTTTGTGTATTATGAAATTTTGCAGATAATAGTTACAAGTTCCTTGAAAATTAAAAAAAAAATAATAATATAAGAAAAAATAAAAATACTATTTGTAAAATAAGATAATAAAATAGTAATAATTAGTATGATAATTATAATTTTATTATATATATAATTGAAAAATCTAGCTAACCGGAACAAAGAGCAAGCCTTGCCACTTGCATGTAGACTCATGACATCCAGAATAAATTTAATTGGGAAATACGACTTTTGAGGAGCTAATTAGTCATCTAGTCAATTCAGTGATTGTGTGGCTCTCATTACTCAGTACCATTAGATTTTTCTTTATGGACTTTTACAATTGATAATGTCTCTTTCTCGGGTTTATTTTACCAACTCGGAAGATTCAATTAATTTTCAATTGGAATAGTTTTTTTGAAAATTCAAACTAGAAATTTGTCGCTTGCAGGCAGATGCTGTCCTTTACTGGGTTGGTTGAAAATAACATAGAAAAGAAAATTTAACCAGAAAATAGAGAAGAAATATAACTTTTCCTTATTTAGATTGAGAGAGAAAATGAAGGAAGAGAAGAAAATAAAGAATATTTTTCTTTAATTATTGTCTTTTTAAAATGGAGAGAAAAATGAAAATTAAAAGAAAAAATATTATTATTCATTGTATAATTATTTTATTACCTTTTTATCATATAATAATTGTTATTTATTATTTTTGTCACTATATAAAAGGTAAAATAATAATTATTTTGTAACATTTTGAATTTTCAATTATTTTATAAAATTTTATTTTTGTACGAAAATATATTATTTTAGTATTTTCCTTATTAAAATAAGAATTGAAGTTATGTTTTATTAAATTATATATATTTATATTATTTGAATGTGTATTATTAATGGTAACTTTATTTAAATATTATATATGTATATATAATTGAAGAAAGTAATATATATATTATTATGAAAAATATTATAGTGGGTATTTGGAGAAATTATATTTTGATATTTGAATATTAATATTGATACTGAATTAATATTATGTTTAATTAATTTAAATTATATTGTAATTATATAAATTTATCGAAAGTTTGAAATTTCGTTATAATTACTATTATTATGAATAGTTTTTATGAATTGAATTTTATTATGTAAATTAAAGTTTATGATTGTGATTATTGTTGTTATTATATATATATATATATATATATATATATATATATATATATATATATATATATATATATATATATATATATATATATATATATATATATATATATATATATATATATATATGTGTGTGTGTGTGTGTGTGTTTTAATGATAAAAGAAGAAGAAAAGAGAGTTGAGCCATTTGATTGGCTAGAGAAGAGCCAATTAGATGGCTAGTATTCAAATTGGAAGAACAGAAATGGGAGGCAGAGAGAGAGGAGAAAGGCCGAGAGAGAGAGAGAGAGATGGTTTGGGGACCTCCGGCAGGCGGTGACGAGCACCGCCACCACCACCTAGTAGAGCGTTGACCGGCGACTTCCAAGGAACTCGCAGCAGCTCGACCGGGCGACGGATGGCAGCGCACATAAGGAGAAAAGCTCCACCAGCGCAAAACTTCAAACACAGATTTCGGCCGATTTCGACTGTGAAATTCGACAAGGTCAGTCCCTTTCGACTCCTGGTGATGAGGGCATTCGTTTGGTACCTACCATGCCTCCGATCAGCCACGGGAAGAGGAGATCGTAGCTGTGGAAGCTGAATGTTTAAGGGCATTTTTCGGTGAATCGGTGGTGTGCTCATGGCGGCTATTTCTAGACTCCTGGCATCAAGGCAAACCTGTTGGTGTGAAGATCGTCCGAATTCGCCATTAGCAGAGGCGGCGCGTGGCCGGCCGATGGTGCTCTAGCAACGGCACGTGGCGGTGGCGCGTGGGGCAGATCCTACAGTTTTGTTTCACCTTTCCAATGCAGTTTTCAAGTATGTATAATCGGAATTTGTGAGGATAAACTCGAATCTCTTAATTTCTATATTTTGAGTTATGTTTGTTAAAGTTAATTAGTATTTGGTGATTTTGGTGATCTAAGTTGATTGTTGAGTTAATTGTGTTGATTATTGAAAGTTAGGTAGACCTAGAAGGGGTCGTTGTTGTCGTGTTGAGTTGCTAAGATTATTTAGGAAGTGTTATTTTCTGTTGATTTTAAGAGATTCTGATAGATTCTGACAAGAATCTCAGGAGTCGTGTAGTTATATCTTATTAGATGAGTCGTTCTTTTCTGATCATATCTTCTATTATTCAGTGTCAATGTTTTTGGCATCTTCTTGGTTCCAAGGATCGCACTTCCGAGGAAAATCAGTCAGATGCATCATTAACTAAGTGAGTAATACTTCCTAATATATTATTTTTTCTTGTCATGCATCTGCATTTACTATGTGTATATATATATATATATATATATATATATATATATATATATATATATATATATATATATATATATATATATATATATATATATATATATATATATATATATATATATATATATATATATATATATATATTATACACTATTATTGCATAAATGCATGTTAACATTTGATTGTGATTAATGAATTGGTATTTGATATTTCATGATAATTATGGTTGACGGATGAAAATCAGGAGAATACAGTACCACTTGGGATTATGGGTATGATTATGATTATGATTATAATTATGATGAGATTGAGAAGATGAGCAATGACTGGTGGATGCTGGCTGGGCCTACTCATCGCCAGGGCTGCTATCAGTCGGGTCAAGACTGCGTGGTACAGACCAGTAATGGCCAAGCCCATTGGATATAAGAGACAGATTGTTGGATTCAAAGAGCTAGGATAGGGGGATCGACTCCCCATACTAAGTATTAGTGTGATACTGTGGACTGTATCTCATCCTTGATTGTTTATGTGATTTGTTTGTCTTTGTAACATATTGCATTGGCGTGAACATTAGTTATATGTTTATAGGATATCAATTTAATATATTAATTAGTATTATTCATTGAGTCGAACGCTTATTCCTATTCAAATTATATTTTTTCAAGTCATGAAATGAGCTTGTGAAAGGGTTTGTAATTGAGTTAAACTGTCAATTGCCTTTCGGCAGTATTCTGTATTATAAGTACTGAATTATATAAAGGATATTTGTATAATTTTATAATAATTTTAGAACTCTACAATGTTACCTCTACTACTTGTATTTTATGTAATTATCAGTTATTGTGTATATTCTAAGTTTAGACATTATTTGTTAAGTAAAATCCAGTAATATGATATCTGATATGTTAAGATGATTGAGTTGATAGCCCAGTGTAGCTTTGATTTTGATTTGCATTGGTATTTTAATTGGATTTGCTTAATATTTGGGCCCATAGCCCTATTATGTGGTATTTTATTATCTAGTGTGAGGTCAGGCTTACTATAAGCATTGGTAGCCACGTACATCACCCGTGTCCTAGTGCCGGTCACGTGTCCTTGGGTTCGAGGCATGACATATACAGTTTTAAAATTTTCTTTCTTTTCATATTTTGTTTTCCAAACAAGAGAAAATAAAATTATTTTCTTTTCTCTTCTTCTTTATTTTCCTTTTATCCAAACATGAGGAAGAAAAATATAAGAAGAAAAATAAAATTTACTTTCTCTCCTAAAATAAAATTTACTTTCTCTCCTTATTTTCTTTCCTCCCTAAAAGATTATCTAAACATAGGGTAAGCATCTTTTTCCTACTTGTGACAAATCTTGAACCGATTGAAAGTCTAAATTTTTAGGTGTATATTAAATCTTAATATCTTTTATTAAGTCTTTATATATTCACTCCATTTCAAAAAGGTTTGTCTATTTTCTTTTATCATATAGTTTAAGAAAATATCATTAATTACTTGCTAACTCATAAATTTTATTATATTTTTTCACTTATATATTTGCATATACTCATTTATTACCACCTTTATTATTAATTTTGAAAATACACATATTTTCAATTAATAAGAATAAAATAAACAAATATTTATATTTATTTTTAGAGTGGGCAAGTATTTTGTAACATCTTAAAAGGAATAGTGGACAACTTTTTTGGGATAGATGGAGTATTATTTATTTTCCTACTAGCCTAATTTTTTTTTTCGGATTAAAGACAAATTTTGCCCCTAAACTCTTACATAAGTGTCAAATAAGCCATCATGATACTTTTTGGCTTTATCAATACATGAACTCTTATGTAAAAAGCACATAAAAATAGTGTGTGTCCCACACTCATCTATAAACTTAAGTGAATTAATTAAAATATTTTATTCTAACATAATTACAATTGTCATCAATCTCACTGTCATCTTCCTAATGTTCAACTCTTTTCTTCCTTAATCCCTTCCCATCCCTCCAAAATTCATAATCCATCCTCTCTCTCCTCTCTTTTCATTCATTAAATTCACAACCCCATTTTGCTTTTTCTGAAATTGAATGTTCCTAACACTTTTGATCTCTCTATGATCATTGCTATTTGTAGTCCTCAACCAATTTCATGCTAGTTGGAGTTATTGCTACTATATTTCCTTGCACCAATAGAGTAGAGGCGAATTGATCAATGAGAAAGAGAAGAGGCCGTACTCACTACAAACGCATACACCACAAGATCTTTATATACGACTAGCTTGCTTGTGAATTCCTTAAAAATGAATCAATTATCTCTACCACTCCTACCTCTATTATAAGCCATATCATATCTAACTCATCTTTAGAGATTTGACCACAGAAAGAGTTGGGCCTCAAGTCACAGACCTAGTCACTGAGTTCAGCTTGATATTCAATTAGACTTTTTGAAGAAGTAGCATCTCCTCTGTTGCGGCCACTATCGCTTGATCTATAGCTTGAGCCCAGCTTGGGATGAAATGGCTGAGTCAAGACATAGCAAAAATCGAGCTGCAAATTGGAATGAGGCTCAAAACATAAGTATTTGAGTCTAAATGGGAATATCCCAGACAAAAAGGGACAGCTCAAAAGGAGCTAGTGGGTGGGAAAGAATTCATGGATGGGAGACTTGTGACTGGCAAATATGGATTAATGAAGCAGAGCTGTGAAAGGAGCTTTATGGAATTTATAAGCACATAATCTGCTATGAACAAAGGTAGGGGAGCACTTGATTGAGAAAATTGATGATGAGATTAATTACCTGTTGGATTGAAAGAAATCAATATAATTTTCCCGAGAGATTTCCTTCTTTGCCATCATTGTTTGTCTCAAAAAATTTAATTCAACATATTTAGACAAGGTAGGGGCTAAATACCTATTTGAATCTTAGTGGCTTTATACTCGACACTTATTAAAAATTGAAAAATCCATGTCTACAGAACTCTTTTTCATCTTCTTACATTACATAGGTCTCCCTATCTAGCTTCTTCTTTCTCTCTCTAAACCATACCAAACCCTAAAATAAACCCCATCATACAACCTTGCCACTACTATTGCATACCCTTTTGTTCATTTTCCCAAATCCTTGTCATTCTTTCTCTAAAAACCAAAATAAAAACTTAAAACTAGCAGTAGAAAAAAAAAAAAAAAAAGCAAAAAAATCACCACAAGTCATATAAGGATAGTGCCTTTTTTCTTTTGAAGAAAAATTGGAGATATCATTCATTAAACAAATCTTTATTCAATACATCATAGAGCCAAGTGGGAATATTGTAAACCCAAGCTCTAGGACCTAACAAAGAACCACCCACTCTAGCTAAACAATGAGCAGGATAATTCGCAGATCTTCTAACGAAAGAAAATTTGATATCTCTCAAGGACTGTAATAATAGAAAACAATCATTAATAATCAGTCCAAAACTATTATTAGAAACTGAATTTTGGCAAAGAGCAAAATAGACGAGTTGAGAATCAACTTCGATAATTATTTTCTACCATTGCAAATCTTTCAACCAGCTTAAGACTTCGCGAACTCCCATTGCCTCAGCCTCTCTTGGCTCATAGACCCCTGAAACAAAATTGCTATGTGCTTGAATGAGTATTCCTTCTTCATTTTGAGCTAGCCACCCAAAACTTGTTCTATTTCAATGTTGATGGATTGCTGCATTAACATTTACCTTTATCCAACCAGCAACTGGCTTTTCCCATTTAGTCAGATTTGCTATGTTCAAAGACGAAACAAAGTTGTGGCTTTTCTACTTCCTCGATTATGTCCAATGGAGCAAAAAATCATTGGATAGATTAACCACATCCTCAGGCCATTTCCTCAAATCATTCCAAACTACATCATTTTGATTCCTCCAAATACCCCAACAAACAACTAAGACCAAGTTTATCATTTCCACTTCATGACTTTCCATAAGATTAGATAGCCATGATACAAAAGAAACAATAGGTACAGTCATATTAATCCCAATATACCTCCAACAAGATGTAGTAAAAACACAATTCACAAAATAATGCACAATAGACTCGATAGAATTAGAACACACCTTGCAAATTGATTCCACATTCACTCTCTTACTGTGCAATAGATCACAGGTAGGTAGAATGTTTGTAACTACTCTCCAAATCATGTTTTTCACTTTCGATGGCACCTCAAATTTTTGTAAACGATTCCAACATGCAATTGTGTTTGCATTTTCATATTGCTCTTCCATTTAGGTCAATCTGTAACAACTCTTTACTATAAAGTTTCCTTTCCCATCCCCCAGCCAATACCAACCATCTCACTTCTGTTAAGTGAAAGAGGAATTTTCAAAATTAATTTAACATCTCTCTCTGTGAATATGTCTCTGATAAGCTCCTCCTCCCACTTCAGTCTATCAACCTCCATCAATGAAGCGACAGTTTTATCTTGAAATTCATCAGGTAACATAGTTGACACTTCCCCACTTTCAACACTCGGAAGCCACTAATCCTTCATAATAAATGTTGAAGTACCATCCCCTATCCTTCTCCTACTACCCTGAATCACCATATTTTTTGCAGCCATTAAACTTGACCATACAAAACTCAGATTCACTCCCATAGTAGCCTCCTGAACTGTAGAATTTCTAAAATATCTTGCTTTTAATAATTTAGAAATCAACAAATTAGGATTAGTCATAATTCTCCAACCATTCTTTGCTAACATTGAAACATTGAAATCATTAATCCTTCTAAACCCAAGACCCCTGAAGGCTTTTGGTTTACAATACGTCGCCAACTCATCCAATGAATCCCTCTTCCCTCTCTCCTACCATTCTTCCACCAAAAAACATTTAGCATATTCTCTATATCTTTACAAAGAGTCATAGGAAGTTTATACACTCTCATAACATAATTAGGAATGGCTTGAGCTACACTTTTGATGAGGATCTCTTTCCCTACCCTTGATAAAGATTTTTTTATGCCATCCAATCACCCTATTCCACACTCTCTCCTTGATATATTAGAAGGCCTCTACTTTCTTTCTACTTATTAAGGATGGCACACCTAAATAATCCCCATGGTCCTCTGTAATAAACACACCCAGCAGATCACTAATGTCATTCCTGCAACTCATCAAAGTATTAGAACTAAAAGAGATGGAGGATTTATTGTAGTTCACTCGCTGCCCTGAATTTTTACCATAATAAGTAAGCACCTCTTTCACAACTTCAGCTTCTTATACTGTAACTTTAAAAAATAAAAAACAATCGTCTGCAAAAAATAGATGTGAAATTGATGATGCTCCCCTAGCCACTACACACCCATGCCATAACCCTTATGCTTCTCTTCTCCTAATTAAACTACTCAAACCCTCAACACACAAAATAAACAGGAAAGGAGATAAAGGATCTCCCTGCCTCAACCCACACTCCAGAATAATTGGGCCTAGCTCCTATCCCTCAAACAACACTGAATACTTTATAGTTTTTACACAAATCAACATCAAGTTCACCCACCTCTTGCTAAACCCCATTTTTAACATTATATTCTCTAAAAAACCCCATTCAACCCTGTCATACGCCTTACTCATATCAATTTTTAGAGCTGCACACCCATATTTCCCTTGTCTCTTCCTTTTAAGAAAACGAATAATTTCCTCAGTGGCCATAACATTATCAATAATATCCCTTCCTAATAAAAAAGCACTTTAACACTCAGATACAACACAAGGTAAAATAGCTTTCAGTCTATTTGTAAGAACTTTCGAAAAAATTTTATAAATTACCTTGCATAATGAAATGGCTCTCAAATCTGACATCCTCTCTAGATGTTGTTTCTTGGGGATTAGAACTATTTATGTATTATTAAAGCCCACCGGAATACTCACTGTATTAAAACATTGAGGTAGTGTTTGGGAAATGGATAGAAATTGGGAGGAGGGAAAATAAGGGAGGAAAATGCCTTGAAGTTTATGAGCCTTAATTTTTTTAATATTTTGGCACAAAATCCAATGCATTTTTCACCCATTTTAGGAGGAAAATGGGTGAAAATGTATTAGATTTTGTGCCAAAATATTAAAAAAATAATGCTCACAAACTTCAAGGCATTTTCCTCCCTTATTTTCCTTCTTCCCACTTTCCATCCATTTCCCAAACATGCCCTGAGAGACTGTTGAAACAATGTCTTTACCAATCACATGCCAAGATGCTTGATAAAACTGAGGATTCAATCCATCTGCTCCAAGTGACTTGTCTGGGTGCATTGCCATCACTACATCTTTGACATCCTTCTCAATAATAGGTGCCAATAGTCTTTCATTTTGATTCTTCCTAACTTGTGCTGTAATGCCAATAATCTCCTCCTCGTTATTCCTCCTTTCTGAACTAAATAGCTTTGCAAAATAATCTATCATAAGATCCCCAATAAATAATCTATCATAAGATCCCCAATCCATTATTTTTTGTTTTCCATACACCTACATCATCTTTTAGCTTTCTTTAAGAATAGTACAAGCAATTCCAAAATATCTAATATAGTGTTTGGATGCCAAGAAAATTTGAAGAGTTCAAATGAGAAAATTGATTTTTGTTGATATCCGGTTAAAGGAAGAATTGTTAGAGAATTATTAGGAATTTAGGTGAAAGTAATTAAAATTTAAGAATTTTGACTCTTTCTAATGGTAAGATAATTAAAATATAAATTATTATTTTTTTAATTTTAAACTTTTAACAATATTTTATTATTATTATTTAATTCAAAAAAATGCGATGTGAAAGATGTACTTGTTTTTAGCCCAAAAAACAAGGGTTATGAGCCCTTACAGAAAAGTTCATTTGTCAATTACAGTCAAAAAGTACGGCGATGAATTATTTGATACTTATGTAATAATTGAGGGGCTAAATTAGCCTTTAACCCATTTTTTTTTATATATTTCTACCTACAAAATATTTTATTTCATATTTGTCCCCCAAAACTTTTTTATTTAGTCTTCCTTTTAATTTAATTTTCATGTTAGTCCCTTACAAATTCATAAATTCTTTGTATTTTTTACCTTTAATTTATTATTTTTACATTTTTCCCTAAAATTTTTTTATATTTTCCAATTATAGTTTCTTTTTTTATATTTAGTTCAGAATTCCATAATTTTTTTTATTTTTATCCTTAATTTCCTCCTATATTCAACTTTTCAAATTTTAATTTGAAAAATTAAGAGTGTACGTAATTTTTTAAAATGAATATTAAAATTATGATTTTAAATCTAATTATTTTTATAAATATTTTTCATTCAAGTTGTTTATGGAATATAGCAAAATAGTGATTATGTATTATTTGTTTTAGTAAAGTAGGCTTTAAAATATTTAATATTACTTATTATGTATTATTTATCGATGAGATAAATTTTCTATTTATCAATGAGAGATAAATTTTCTACCCTTCTGTCTTTAATTCCTAACTTCACCATTATATATACAGGCTAAATTTTACAGACTACACTATCTTATCTGTTATGTACTCTCAGTTTATTCCTGAATTTAATTTTGCGTCTATCTTTACGTGTGAAAAATCTTGAATCTAACTCAAATATTTAAACTATTAAATAATGAGATCCAGACATTATATTAAACCTTAATATTCTTTATTTTTTTTATATGAAATTTTTTAACTCTAACACTACTATTTGGTAATATGTACTGTGTATTAAGTGTGTAATTATTTCTAAATGAGAAACAAAAACCATTTTATATTTTCTCCGCCAAAATCATTAATTATATGTGTTTTCTAACAAAACCAAACTCAAACAGACATTTTAAATGTTTTATATGCTCATGCTTTGCACGGAGCTATTTAATATTTTTAATATATTATTTTATTAAATTAATTTTAAATTTTAATTTTAAATATATCAATTCCATACTTTAAAAATTATAAATATAAGTAAAATAATCAATAGTCTTATTTAGTAAAGTAAAAAAATGATATACTTAATAATATTCTAATTAATCCACCCAAAAGAAAATAATATTCTAATTTGAAAAATGAAATAAACAAAATGAAATATGAGATGAATATTATAATATTATACTATATAATATATTTTTTTATCAATTTCACAAATATATTTAAAAAATAATAATAAGTATTGAAAAGAAAATTTATATACATATAAAAATAAATAAATATAACTAAACATTAAAATATTTAATTGAAAATTATTATTTTAATGATATATTTTGTAATAATATTTTAATTTTCTCTTAATATAAGTACACATTTTACTATTAATATTTTAACACTCATAAAAATATAAAATTATTATATATATATATATATATATTAGATTTCTTAAAATTCTATGATTCCATGACTTCTTAACTTTCATTTCATGTTTTATTAATGAACTTTTTTAATTTTTAATTTTTAGTAAAATAAGCTATAAACTTAAATTTTATTAATAAACAGAACATGAATAATAAATTCAATGCACTCATTGCCACCATAAATTTTTTTACTATCACTTAGTGATATATGTCTCATTAAATAGGATTAATTTACAACTTTCACTATAAATTGAATTTACCTAAAAGTTTCTCGTTGAATTTATCACATCAATTGTAAATTAGTTCCATCATAGTGAAAAATGTGATTAAAACTTGGTTTATTTTATGGAAAATAGCTTATTTTTTGAAAATATTTTTCAGAAAAAATATTTTCAAAAATTAATTTTCTATTATTTAATTATAATATTAAAATTTAGTTTAAAATATTAAAACTTTTAACTTATAAGGGTATAAATTAACATGTTTAAACTCATAAGATATTTAAGTTTTTTTAATTTTATTGTTAAATATGAAAAATACATAAAAATAATATATTATAGTGGTTACCAATGACTGATTGTGGTCATTGATAGTTAACCATGATCACCTTTGATGATTGATGGATTAATAAATATATATGTATTTTACTTTCCTCTCATTATAATGAATTTATCAAAATTTAAAAAATTATTTTGTCATTCAAAAAGAAAAAGTCAATTTCATTAAAAATAACTTAATTTTCTATTGACTAGAAAAATATTTTATATATTGATTAATTTTCTGGAACACTCCAAATATCAGAAAATAAAGAATGAAACAGACAAAGTGATAAAAAAAAAATAAAATATATCTAATAATAGAAGCAAAAACGTGTAATTAATGAGAACATAATTAACTAGTATAACAACTATATATATATATATATATATATATATATATATATATATATATATATATATATATATATATATATATATTTGTGGAGTTAATTACAAAAAATCAATAATATAGTAAAAGATTTTTATTTGGGACTTATCATATTTGCTTGTCTAATAAACCTTCAATCAGTATTTCAATGGATCAAATCAGAAATATGAATAATAATGAGATTTTTATAAAAAAAATTTTTATTTTATTTCAGGTATATGTTTTGTTTATTTTGTTTGTATATTTGGTTGATTTGATGTATATGTTTAGTTGATTTTGTATCATTTTATTGTTGTATAATGTTTTCTCAATTTTTCTTTTCTATATAATTATTTTTTATTTTTATATTATTTTTCAGTAGTGAGTTAGTCATATTTATTAAATAAATTGTAGATCAAGTCTATAATTTCTAAAAATAATTATGTAGAGAGAAATTGCAATTTTAATTTATTGATTTTATTTTCTTGTCTTTTTAATCTTGGGGTGTTATTAGCTTATCTCAAATAATTTGAATACCAAATGGAACTCAATTCAAAAATTAAAATACTCAATCAATTTGATCGAATATCTAATTTTATAATTTTAAATATATTATTTAAGTAATAATTTATTAATTCAAATTTAAAAATAATTTTTGTTTGCTAGATTTTAATTTTTTTGTTTTTAGTCTCTTTATTTAATATTTTATTATGTAATATTTTTAAATATTTGTATATGCTTTTGACAGTTTATTTATATATGGGATGAATTATTTTAGTTTAATATATTTTATGTTTTTTGTCAACTTTTTGAATTTTTTGCATTTTTTTTCATTTGTATACTAAAAATCAACATTAGTATTACTAAAATATTAATTTGAGAGAGATGGTGGAATAACTTGAGAACTACGTTCTCTTTTGGTTAATCAGAGGTTGATTGTAGTTGATTATATATTGATTGTTGGTTGATGATAGGTTAATTGCAGGTTGATTACAGATTGATTGTCAGTTTTTGCATATTTTAGAATTTGTATTGAAAAAATACTGGTTTTTTTTTTTTTTTTGATTATAGGTTGAATTTGGTTGATAACATGTTAATTGCCAGTTAATTGCATGTTAATTGTTAGTTTTTGCATATTTTAGTATTAGTATTTCTAAAATACTATAATTTGAAAGAGATTATCGAGTAGTTTGAGAATTAGGGTTTTTTGGTTGATTAGATGTTGATTTTGTGGTTGATTAGGTTAATTGTTGGTTGTTTAAAAGTTTATTTTTGGTATTTTGTAGTTGATTATCGAAAATATATATTAAATACACACAATATATATAAACATAAATTAATGAAATTTAGCAAAATGATATACCTATATATACCTCAAATATACTATTTATTTTAAAACTTGTTAATTAGTTTAGTAATTCCAAACTTTTAGTATTTATGCTATCAATTAATAATTTTTTTTTGCCAAAGAATTAATAATTTAACAATCACATATTTGCATGATAAAATAAGAAATTAATTTTTAATTTAAAATAATATTTAATATATATATATATATATATATATATATATATATATATATATATATATATTTTTTTTTTTTTTTTTTTTATTTTTTTTTTTTTTTTTTTTTGTAGAAAGTGGTCAAGAGTCAAAATATATTATAAATTTACCAATCTACGGATCTATTGGTGTCATTTCCAATTCTATTAATGCAGTTGCATTTGTTTCATTAAATGGATTTGCACGTACTCTACTTTCTTGATAGAACCAAATTTTATTTTAATTACTAGTACTTAACTAAGGAAGGCACTACTAAAATTATAAAAACATTATAATTTTTTATAATTAAATTATAAGAAATTATACGGTATAGGATTTTTTAGGGAATTATATTGTATAGGTTAAAATTATAAAAAAAATTATATATTATATATAAAATATTAATTAAAAACTACAACCCAAATATGGTATTTCTTTAGCATTTGTCTCAAGCTAGTCATTCCTACACTGCATATGCTGCTTATAAAAAGCCAGGTAAATTGGTTGATTATGATGATAAAATACTCAGCTTCCCTAGATATGATAGTCCTCATCTCATCGAAGTGATGAGTATACAAACTCAATTAAGTACTAGACACACATACACAAAAATAAAAGAAATAAAATAACCAAAATCTCTCTATACACATAACTCGCATAAAGAGAAAGAGAGAGAGGGAAGCGCTGGAGAGCTTTCGCCATCAAGAGAATGGGGGAGGTCTTGATTCTTGAAGTTCTACAATCAATTTTTCTTTCTTTCTTTCTTGCTTTTTTTGGATTTGTTTTCATTGATTTATGATTATTTGTTTTTGTGTAGAAGGAAAAGAAACTAGCTGCAAAAGAAAAAAAAATGGAGGAGAGAAAAAACAGGAGGAAGCAAAGAAAGTAGAAGAAGGGAAAAAAATAAGGGTGAAAAGAAAGAGAGTAGCATGAATTAATTATTATTTATGGTGATTTACTATCCAAAACTTTGCCCAAAACACTTTCAATTTGAATCTTCAAAACTCTCGGGTTGTTATGAGATTTTGTAGAGTTCTTTTGTTTATGTAAAAAGAGGGTGTAAATGTAAGAAAAAATAACAGTAGCGTATAAAACTAAAAATCTTATAGTGAGGATTTATTTGTAAAGATAATCCTTTTTTTAGATATTTTTATAGAAATCCCTTTATTTTTTATAAATCTTTTTACCAGGCCCATATGCAAATAATAAGCCCATTGATATATCTGTTTGCAGCTAATATAGAAATTAGAGTTTTTAAATCTCGTTGATTATTATAAATAGTTTAGGAATGTCATTGTATATCATTGACTTCAATACAATACAAATATTCTCTAAAATTGAATTTTGGTGATCATTTTTCCTTTGAGTTGATGCAAACAAAAGTAATCTGAACTCCAGTATATAGGCATCAGGCACTGTCAACTGTTGCATTAGAGATATGATATTAGGCTGTCGCCCACAATAAAAAATTGGGTATATAGGCTAGTGCACCGTCAATTCAAAGGAAAAATTATCACCAAAATTTAATTTTAGAGAATATTTGTATTGTATTGAAGTTAATGATATACAATGACATTCATAAACTATTTATAGTAATAAGCGATATTTAAAAACTCTAATTCCTATATTAGCTGTAAACAGATATATCAATGGGCTTATTATATACATATGGGCCTGGTAAAAAGATTTACAAAAAATAAAGGGATTTCTATACTCTATATGCCCAATCATTAATTAAGGGCAACAGCCTAATATCATACTTTGAAGCAACAGTTAACAGCGTCAGATGTCTATATACTGAAGTTTAGATTACTTTTGTTTTACCCATCCCTAGATTTGATATTGATAATGCCCTGACACCTATATACAATAATAAGTCTAGGTTATTTTATTGTTTATATAGCATGAAAAACACTAAGAATAATAGTATAATAATCATTGAATTCCAGAAAAAGTACCAAAAATAGTAGCATCAATAATTAATTTTCAGATTTGATACTACTGTGACTGGAACCCACTATTCAAACAATTTAAAAATATTTATTACTTAGTTTAATTAATCTATTTCAAGTTAGTTATTACTTCAGCAGTAAACAAATTAAATCTTTAAGCTTAGACCATAAATGAGAATATTTTCTCATTTACTAATCTCCTAGTCTCAATATTGATGATCATTCTTTGACTAGACCAGGAATAGATTAAATACAATGCGCAAAAATTAGTCCGTGATATCAATTTACTACTTAAAAAAATAAATATACAAAGAAATAGGATCAAAATAATCAAGAGGAGGAAAGAAGCATTAGATACAAAGTCATCATGCTAAATTGATTGATCTTTTTAATATGTTTTCTAAATATGCGATGAGTGGAAAGACTATATGTAGTTTCTAAAAAAAAAAAAAAGACTATATGTAATTTAAGTACTTCACACACAGTTAGATAGTAAAAATTTTAAGAAATACTTAGCCCTTTTTGTGCTAATATTACATGAGTATGGAGAGTTTTCTTTTCATTATTACTGATAAAGTGTATTTCATATTAATTTTATCTCTTTGATTTAATTAAATTAAATAACTATATATTCAGATCCAAAAATTTCTTGAATTTTTAATTAACTTTATATAAAACTAGGAATCCAAACCCACTTTTATTTATTAATATAAGGAGACAATATATTACAAAGAGTGACATTTATTATACTTGATATTTCGAAAAAAAAAAACAGGTACTTGACTTGATATGTCTCAATTACCCAGTACGTATAGCTACTTTCTTCAAATCAATCAATTAGAGACTGATAGAGCTCCAAACCGAGGCGAGGTTGGATAAAAACTTCAACAGGATTTACTTTAGGCAAAGCAATTCCCAAACCTTCACTCATATCCACAGGCAAATCTCCAACTCTTGACAAATCAAAACCCTGAAGTAACCTAGCAAGTGTCATGTTAACCACTTGCAGCCCAAAATTAATTGCAGGGCATGACCTTCTTCCAGAACTAAAAGGAATGAACTCGAAATTTTGACCTCTAACATCAAAATCAGCATGAGTCGTTAGAAATCTTTCTGGTTGAAATTTGTTTGGGTTTGGCCAGACTCGAGGATCTCTATGCAATTTCCATATGTTAACTATAAGACGAGTTCCTTTAGGTATATGATACCCAGCAAGGTCACAGTCTTCCAAGGCTTCTCGAATTCCTGTTAGCGGACCAGGAGGGTATAATCTTAGAGTTTCTTTGATGATTGCTTGAATGTATTTTAAATTCTGAATATCTGATTCTTGAACCCATCTTTCTTTCCCAACAATGTTGTCTAGCTCTTCTTGTGCTGCTTTTAGTTTACTTGGGTTGTTTAGTAGTAGAGAAATTGCCCATGTCAATGTCACTGCTGTGCTTCCAGAAGCCGTAAGTGTAAGAATCTGTATATAAGAATAGATGTAATATTGTTTTATTTCTCATATATTTCATAATAGTGATTAATAAATTATTAACATAGAAAAGTATACTATAATTATTAGATGAGTGATATAAAAATAGTAATATAGTATATAATACTACTCCTTCAGTACTTACTCATAATGATGGGTGAAAAAGCTTATTGTATTTTGTATGGTGAAAACAACACAATTATTGATAGGAAAGAAATATTATTGCAGTTACGTACGTACCATAGCCGTTGCCTTAACGACAGTGTCGCGTGAATGTCCAGACATTACGACATCATTTTCAAGATTTGATAACATGACATCCATGAAGTCGTTTGCACCATCATTAATGTTGTTTCCTGATTTTTCTTTTTTTCTATTCATCAAATGTTCATCTAACCATTTTCCAATCACTTCATCGATTTCTTTAGCAGTTCTTTTCATGGAACTAATATGTCCTTGATAATCCATCCATTCTAGCCATGGAATTGCATCTGACATGACAAATGTTCCACTTAAAAGAAGAGCTTCTTCAATTGCTTTCTTATATCGCCATGGATCACTATTTTCTTGGCCATAAGAACTGTTAGAAAATCTTTTTCCAAAAATCATTTTCAAACTTATATTAAACGTAAGTTGCTCGAACAATTTACTTATTATCACCTTTGAGCCATTTTCTACAGCACGATTTTTCAAATCAATAATAAACAAGTCGATTTCTGATAATCTTACATGTTTAAGTATTTCGAGGCGATGGTTCGATAGAAGTTGAAGAGTTGTTAATTTTCTAATATCTCTCCAATATTGACCGTAAGGGGCCAATGCAAAAATTGCATTATTATAACCCATGTATTTGCCTGCTGCTATACTTGCCCTTGTTGCAAAAATTCTGTCATTTTTTGTAAAACATTCTTTTACAATTTCCCAACCACTCACTACCAAGATTCGATTAAAACCAAGTCGAAGTGAGTAAAATGGGCCAGTTTCATCAGCAAGAGATCCAAGAATTTTGCAGGCTGGTTCTTGGGCAGTTAGAAGAGGTAAGTGACCAAACAAGGGCCATGCCCCAGATGGTTCAGGCACTCTCATTATTTTCTTGGTTTTGCTATTTCTTGATATGGTTCTCCATAAAGAACAGAGAAATAGAAAAGCAAGAACGTGAAGAATTGTTTGGATATTAGAAGAAATTATATCCATGGTGGAATGTTAGGGAATTAAAATTTAGATGGGGTTAAGTAATCTTTGCTGAGGTTGCATCCATATTTATAAGCAGAAGTTGATGAATGCGGTTTAATGCTTTGATACCTATGCATTACACGTAATCTTGGGCCTGGGCCTCAGATTTTACTTGCGTGTAACACGTTTCTGGACCCCACCTAACAACGTTTTCATGTAATTTTAATTATTATAATTTTAAACATATATATATGTAGCTATTTTGGTATCTTATTTTATTATATAAAAAACAAAAGAATGGTGTCCATTCATTGTGTTGAACGGTAGTACAGGTTTCGTTTTCATGGACCCCTATCCTCATGTGGTCAGTCCATATGCCCCATCACATGTCATCGTCTAATCAGTATCCTTGTGGTGTAAATTAAATGCTTTATTTATTTATTTATTTATTTTTGAAATGTAAATGCTTAATTAACACTTAGCAAACTTTTCTAAGGAAATAATTCAAAATTGAGCAAAATGAAAGAAAAGATCTGCTATGTGATTGACCCAATTAACTGTGAGACTAGAATTTATAGTTCCATTGTGATTGTATTGAAGTATGTATCTATGTTGCAGGCTCACTTCATGAACTACTCAATTAAGTGTTTCATTAAAGGAAAATTGATTGACATAGAAAATTATTGCTTATATTTAGTGAATATATATTTGTCTCATGATAAATTTTTAGATAGGTTGAATATACTACGTCATTTATAAATTAAATCAATAGGAACATGACACCTCAATTAATAATATCAAATTACCTATAAACTAATACAATAAAAATAAATCATATCAATGAACAATTATATAATTTATAAGTGATTTAGCATGTCATTAATTGATGTGCTATATTTCTATTGATTTAATTTATAAATAACGTAATATACTTAGTCTATCTAAAAATTTTTGTTGTCTCATACATTCAAATTAGTAAGTGATTAGAAATTTAATCAATAAGACATTTTTTATCCATTCTTCTACTTTAAATATTATAATGTTATTAGTTTCGTATATACATCAAGTATGGATAAAACTTATCGATTGGTTATTTTTTCCCTACTTGAAGAATAAAACATTCATTTACTCGAATAATGATGAAACATCTACAAATTCATGTAAGATTTAAATAGTCCTTGAATACATTGGACTAGTTTAAGACACCATAATCCAAAAAGGGTAGAGAGAAATGATAAAACTTTCCAAAATTACTTCAGAAACTATTAAATAAAACAAAGGGAAAAAAAAAAAAAAAAAAAAGCGAGAAAAATGAAGGGCAACGGCAGCCATGGCATTCATATTTAGAAGAACAAAAGTTCTGACCAAGCGTGAGAGAGAAGAAACAGAAGAAACAAAAGGTAGCTATTTTTTGGAAAAAACAAAAATTTCGTTTTTCATGCTGCTTATGTTTTATTATAACAGTAATTATTATATAATAATATCATTCCAACTTTTATTAACATACAATAAAAATTATTGAAAATATTTTTTTTTATTTGTAGAAATAAGATAAGGATTCATATTTGAAATTTCAATCTTCCAATTGAAAGATATACCTATTTTCACATCATATTTGTCGCAAATAATTATTTGTATGGCTGATCGCCTAGTTGTATGATTCCGTGAAAAGAAAAATCAATGGTAGAATTGATCTAAATTATTAAAGTGTTGTCTCAACTAAGGTTTTAATCAATATTTAACAATAAGAGTAAATGACATGGCTTAAATCTCATCAATATTAAATTTTTCTTCTGTAATACTAAAAAAAATTAATATTTAACAACATAAAAACTTTTTTTTTAAATAAAATTAATCTTACAAAAAAATATAATTAAAAAAAATATAATTAATAGTGGAGAATTATGTGGAGAGATCATACTCTTGAAGATTGAAGAGAGAGAAGTTTCAAGGGAGAGCAAGATTCTTCAGTGTAAATAGCCTCTTTGATACCAAAACTTTGCATTATATTTTAAATTAGTGTCAAATTTTTAATTATTTACTTTTTGGTGGCAAAACTTTGCATTATATTTCAAATTGGTACAAATTCTTTAATTTTTCTTTTTAATACTAAAACTTCAATTTTCATTCAAGAAATGGTATCTATTACAAATTCAATTGTTGATGTGGACATATGAATGCCATCCCAATGTGATTAGATAATTACGTTGATACTTCTTATTAAGCTAATGTAGCACTCTAGCATTCATATCAATAAAATTTGACCGAATTTTTAATGAGTATCATTCCTTAAAAAAAATTAAAATTTTGGTATCAAAAATAAAAAAATTAAAAATTTGATATCAATTTAAAATATAGGATAAAACTTTGACACCAAAAGAATTATTTACCCAAACTCTTCGTATTTGATCTCTCATAACCTAGTTGTAACTTAGTGATAGTATACAACTCATATATTAGTTTTTTTTTTTTTGGAAGGGTTTTTCTTTTGTGCGCGCGCATGTATATATATATATATATATATATATATATATGATTTTAATAAAGTAATTTTTGTTTTTATTTTATAGCTTTAAATATATTGATTTAATTTTCCCTCCGTTTCAAAATAACTGTCACTTTAGAAATTTTATCTTGTTTTAAAATATTTTTCATTTTAAAATTTCAAGAAAATATTTATTATTTTTTTTCAATTTTATCCTCTTTTTATCATTCTATTTAACATTCACATTAATTATTTTTATTTTTTTTATCAAAATCAAAAAAGAATATTTTAGTTTTTTTAACTTATAATTATAATAATTAAATAACTTTCTTAATATTAAATGACTATTATTTTGAAATGGAAGGAGTATTTCATATATTAACTCAACTTATAATGACCACAATTATATTTATTTAGTTTTAATATTAATTTATTATAATAAAAGCAAATTATTAGTAAATATTAATATTATTAATTCATTCATTCTTGCCACGTGAACCAATAAAAAGCATACAAATGGCAAATATATGCCACATGTCAAATTCTAAAACATTCTCTGCTTGCTTTATATATATATATATATATATATATATATATATATATATATATATATATATATATATATATATATATATATATATATATATATTTCTTAAAATTCTATGATTCCATGACTTTTCTTAACTTTCATTTCATGTTTTATTAATAAACTTTTTTAATTTTTAATTTTTAGTAAAATAAGCTATAAACTTTTTTCTTTTTTTTGCGTAAAAAGCAGCTTAAATTTTATTAAAAAACAGAACACGAATAATAAATTCAATGCACTCACTGCTACCATAAATTTTTTTATCATCACTTAGTGATATATGTCTCGTTAAATTTATCACATCAATTGTAAATTAGTTCCATCATAGTGAAAAATATGATTAAAACTTGGTTTATTTTATGGAAAATAGCTTATTGTTAGAAAATAATTTCAGAAAAAATATTTTTAAAAATTAATTTTCTATTATTTAATTATAATATTAAAATTTAGTTTAAAATATTAAAACTTTTAATTTATAAGGGTATAAATTAACATGTTTAAACTTATAAGATATTTAACTTTTTTTAATTTTATTGTTAAATATGAAAAATATATAAAAATAATTTATTATGGTGGTTACCGGCGACTGATTGTGGCCATTGGCAGTCAACAATGATCACTTTTGGTGATTGATGGCTCAATAAATATATGTGTATTTTACTTTCCTCTTGTTACAATGAATTTATCAAAATTCAAAAAATTACTTTGTCATTCAAGAAAATAAGTCAATTTCATTAAAAATAACTTAGTTTTCTATTGACTAGAAAAATATTTTACATATTGATTAATTTTCTAGAAAACTCCAAATATCAGAAAATAAAGAATGAAATAGACAAAGTGATAAAAAATAATAAAATATATCTAATAATAGAAGCAATATATATATATATATATATATATATATATATATATATATATATATATATATATATATATATATATATATATATGCAGTTAATTACAGAAAATCAATGATATGTTAAAAGATTTTTATTTGGCATTTATCATATTTGCTTGTCTAATAAACCTTCAAACAGTATTTTAGTGGATCAAATCAGAAATATGAATAATAATGAGATTTTTATAGAAATTTTTTTTTTATTTCGGCTATATGTTTTGTTTATTGTATTTATATATTTGGTTGATTTGATGTATATGTTTAGTTGATTTTATATCATTTTATTGTCATATGATGTTTTCTCAAATTTTATTTTCTCTATAATTATTTTTTATTTTTTATTATTTTTTCAATAGTGAGTTAGTCATATTTATTACATAAATTATAGATCAAGTCTATAATTTCTAAAAATAATTGTGTAGACAGAAATTGCAATTTTAATTTATTGATTTTATTTTCTTGTCTTTTTAATCTTGGGGTGTTATTAGTTTATCTCAAATAATTTGAATACCAAATGGATCTCAATTCAAAAATTAAAATACTCAATCAATTTCATCGAATATCTGATTTTATAATTTTAAATATATTATTTAAGTAATAATTTATTAATTCAAATTTAAAAATAATTTTTGTTGGCTAGATTTTAATTTTTTTTTTGTTTTTAGTCTCTTTATTTAATATTTTATTGTGTAATATTTTTAAATATTTATATGCTTTTGACAATTTATTTATGTATGGGATGGATTATTTTAGTTTAATATATTTTTTATGTTTTTTGTCAACTTTTTGAATTTTTTTTTTTTTGTTTCATTTGTATACTAAGAATCAACATTAGTATTACTAAAACACTAATTTGAGAGATATGGTGGAATAACTTAAGAACTACATTCTCTTTTGGTTAATCAGATATTGATTTGTAATTGATTATATATTGATTGTTGGTTGACGACAGGTTAATTGCAGGTTGATTAAAGATTGATTGTTAGTTTTTGCATCTTTTAGAATTAGTATTGTAAAATACTTTTTTTTTTTTTTTGTTGATTATAGGTTGACTGTTAGTTGATAACATTTTAATTGCATGTTAATTGTTAGTTTTTGTATATTTTAGCATTAGTATTTCTAAAATACTATAATTTCAGAGAGATTATGGAGTAGCTTGAGAATTAGGATTTTTTTTATTGATTAGATGTTGATTTTGTAATTCATTAGCTTAACTGTTGGTTATTTATAAGTTGATTTTT
The DNA here is from genome assembly GCA_947687605.1 of Reutealis trisperma. Classification (NCBI taxonomy): domain Eukaryota; kingdom Viridiplantae; phylum Streptophyta; class Magnoliopsida; order Malpighiales; family Euphorbiaceae; genus Reutealis; species Reutealis trisperma. The sequence goes on from CANTUT010000194.1 coordinate 904,512, forward strand.
GGTATTTTATAGTTGATTATCGAAAATACATATTAAATACACACAGTATATGTAAACACAAATTAATGAAATTTAGCAAAATGATATGCCTATATATACCTCAAATATACTATTTATTTTAAAAGTTGGTAATTGGTTTAGTAATTCACAACTTTTAGTATTTATGCTATTAATTAATAATTTAATAATCACACATTTATATGATAAAATAAGAATTTTAATTTTAATTTAAAATAATATTTAATATATTGATATATTAAATAATTATAAATTTTTTGCAGAAAATGGTCAATAGTCAATAGTCAAAATATATTATAAATTTACCAATTGACGGCTCTATTGGTGTTATTTCCATTTCTATCAATGCAGTTGCATTTATTTCATTAAATGGATTTGCACGTACTCTACTTTCTTGATAGAATCAAATTTTATTTTAATTAATAGTACTTAACTAAGGAAGCACTATTAAAATTATAAAAAAATTACAATTTTTTATAATTAAATTATATGAAATTATACTGTATAGGATTTTTTAGGGAATTATATTGTATAGGTTAAAATTATAAAAAAAATTATATAGTATTACTTTACCATTTGTCTCATGCTGGTTCTTCTTACACTGCATGTGCTGCTCATAAAAAGTGTTGTTCATTTGAATTGATGGTGTACTAACCTATACACCTAATCATTAAGGGCAACAGCATAATATTATATCTCTAACGCAATAGTTGACAGCGCCGGATGCCTATACAATGCAGTTCAGATTACTTTTGTTTTACACATCCCTAGATTTGATATTGATGGAGCCCTAACACCTATGTACAATAAGTCTAGATTATTTTATTGTTCATATAGCACGAAAATCACTAAAAATAACCAAAAAACAGCATCAAAAATAGTAGCATTAATTATTGATTTTCAAATTTGATACTACTGTGAACGCTCCATTCAAACAATTTAAAGATATTTATTACTTAGTTTAATTAATCTATTTTAGGTTAGTTATTACTTTAGCAATAAACATATTCAATCTTTAAGTTTTTAGACCATAAATGAGATTATTTTCTCATTTACGAATCTCTTAGTCTCAACGTTGATGATTATCCTTTGACTAGACTGGGAATATAGATTAAATATAATGTGTAAAAATTAGCCCGTGATATTAACTTATTACTAAAAAAAATAAATAATAAAGAAATGGGAACAAAATAATCAAGAGGAGGAAAGAAGCATTAGATACAAAATCATCATGCTAAATTGATTGATCTTTTTAATATGTTTTCTAAATATGCGATCAGTGGAAAGACTACATGTTGTTTCCAAAAAAAAAAAAAATTATATGTAATTTAAGTACTTCACACACCATTAGATAGTGAAAATTTTAAGAAATAATTACCCTTTTTGTGCTAATATTACATGAGCATGGAGAGTTTTCTTTTCATTATTAGAGATAAGGTGATATTACAAATTAGTTTTCGTATTTCATATTAATTTTATCTCTTTGATTTAATTAAATTAAATAACTATATATTCAGATCCAAAAATTTCTTCAAACCCACTTTTATTTATTAATATAAGGAGACAATGTATTACAAAGAGTGACATTTATTGTACTTGATATTTGGAAAAAAAACAAAAAAAAAAAGGTACTTGACTTGATATGTCTAAATTACCCAATACGTATAGCTACTTTCTTCAAATCAATCAATTAGAGATTGATAGAGCTCCAAACCGAGGCGAGGTTGGATAAAAACTTCAACAGGATTTACTTTTGGCAAAGCAATTCCCAAACCTTCACTCATATCTACAGGCAAATCTCCAACTCTTGACAAATCAAAACCCTGAAGTAACCTAGCAAGTGTCAAGTTAACCACTTGCAGCCCAAAATTAATTGCAGGGCATGACCTTCTTCCAGAACTAAAAGGAATGAACTCGAAATTTTGACCTCTAACATCAAAATCAGCATGAGTCGTTAGAAATCTTTCTGGTTGAAATTTGTTTGGGTTTGGCCAGACTCGAGGATCTCTATGCAATTTCCATATGTTAACTATAAGACGAGTTCCTTTAGGTATATGATACCCAGCAACGTCACAGTCTTCCAAGGCTTCTCGAATTCCTGTTAGCGGACCAGGAGGGTATAATCTTAGAGTTTCTTTAATGATTGCTTGAATGTATTTTAAATTCTGAATATCTGATTCTTGAACCCATCTTTCTTTCCCAACAATGTTGTCTAGCTCTTCTTGTGCTGCTTTTAGTTTACTTGGGTTGTTTAGTAGTAGAGAAATTGCCCAAGTCAATGTCACTGCTGTGCTTCCAGAAGCCGTAAGTGTAAGAATCTGTATATAAGAATATGATGTAATATTGTTTTATTTCTCATATATTTCATAATAGTGATTAATAAATTATTAACAAAGAAAAGTATACTATAATCATTAGATGAGTGATATAAAAATAGTAATAAAGTATATAATACTACTCCTTCAGTGCTTACTCATAATGATTGGTGAAAAAGCATATTGTATTTTGTATGGTGAAAACAACTCAATTATTGATAGGAAAGAAATATTATTGTAGTTACGTACGTACCATAGCTGTTGCCTTAACGACAGTGTCGCGTGAATGTCCAGACATTACGACATCATTTTCAAGATTTGATAACATGACATCCATGAAGTCGTTTGCACCATCATTAATGTTGTTTCCTGATTTTTCTTTTTTTCTATTCATCAAATGTTCATCTAACCATTTTCCAATCACTTCATCAATTTCTTTAGCAGTTCTTTTCATGGAACTAATATGTCCTTGATAATCCATCCATTCTAGCCATGGAATTGCATCTGACATGACAAATGTTCCACTTAAAAGAAGTGCTTCTTCAATTGCTTTCTTATATCTCCATGGATCACTATTTTCTTGGCCATAAGCACTGTTAGAAAATTTTTTTCCAAAAATCACTCTCAAACTTATATTAAACGTAAGTTGCTCGAACAATTTACTTATTATCACCTTTGAGCCATTTTCTACAACACGATTTTTCAAATCAATAATAAACAAGTCGATTTCTGATAATCTTACATGTTTAAGTAATTCGAGGCGATGATTCGATAGAAGTTGAAGAGTTGTTAATTTTCTAACATCTCTCCAGTATTGACCATAAGGGGCTAATGCAAAAATTGCATTATTATAACCCATGTATGTGCCTGCTGCTATACTTGCCCTTGTTGCAAAAATTCTGTCATTTTTTGTAAAACATTCTTTTACAATTTCCCAACCACTCACTACCAAGATTCGATTAAAACCAAGTCGAAGTGAGTAAAATGGGCCAGTTTCATCAGCAAGAGATCCAAGAATTTTGCAGGCTGGTTCTTGGGCAGTTAGAAGAGGTAAGTGACCAAGCAAGGGCCATGCCCCAGACGGTTCAGGCACTCCCATTATTTTCTTGGTTTTGCTATTTCTTGATATGGTTCTCCATAAAGAACAGAGAAATAGAAAAGCAAGAACGTGAAGAATTGTTCGGATATTAGAAGAAATTATATCCATGGTGGAATGTTAGGGAAATAAAATTTAGATGGGGTTAAGTAATCTTTGCTGAGGTTGCATCCATATTTATAAGCAGAAGTTGATGAATGCGATTTAATGCTTTGACAAGAATTAGTATATCATGGGCTCGTGTCCATGATATATTATGAATCGGATTCACAATATATTTAAGGGAGATAAATCAAGATAAAAATGTGCGATTTTTTCAACGATACAGTTAACTAAACGTGTTTTTGCTTTTTTTTTTCTTTATTTTCTGTTTTTTCATCATTTTTTTTTAATTTTAAATGCTAATTTTTTTTTAATTTATTTCGATACTTAAAATTGAATTGTTATAATTAAATATATAAATTATTTTTGTTTCTCCCATCTAATAATTATTATAATTCTAATAAATATATAAATTATAATTTATAATTAAATATATAAATTAAATTGTTTTATATTTTTTAAAATTAACAGGTATAATATTATTCAAAATGCAGCTACATTAGTGTTGAATTGTATGTACATTACTTTTGAACTGTCAGTTAATGATAAAATATATTTTTAATTACAATATCAATGATAAAAAGATATTATGATAACAATTAGTATATATACATTAGTATTGTACAATAGATACATTGTAATTTAACTACATGTACATGACTCTCCAATTATATGTACATCATTACTTAAAATGCATGTACATTACTTTTGAATTGTCAATTAATGATAAAATATATCTTTAATTACAATATTAATGATAAAATATTATGATAATAATTAGTCTATACACATTAATTTCATGCTAAAGATACATTGTAATTTAACAGCATATATATGACTCTCCAACTACAGGTACATTATTACTTAAAAATATGTACATTAGTTTTGAATTGCATGTACATTACTTTTAAACTATTATTTAATGATAAAATATATTTTCAATTACAATATTAATGATTAAAATATTGTGATAACAATTAATCTATGCACATTAGTTTTGTACTAAAGATACATTGTAATTTAACTGCATGTATATGGCTCTTTAACTATAGGTACATTATTATTTAAAAGCATGTAAATTAATGTTAAACTGCATGTACATTGATGTTAAATTCTACGTACATTACTTTTAAACTGTCAGTTAATGATAAAATATATTTTTAATTACAATATTAATGATAAAAATATTATGATAACAATTAATTTATGCATGTTAGTCTTGTACTAGAGATTTATTGTAATTTAACTGCATATACATGACTCTCTAACTACATATACATTATTATTTAAAAGTATGTATATTAGTGTTGAATTGCATGTACATTACTTTTAAATTATCAGTTAATAATAAAATATATTTTCAATTAAATACCAATATACTTAGAATAAAATAGTAATATACCTCAAATTCAATATTAATGCACCAGAAAAACAAATAAATAAAATTTAACATACCTGCTTTAATAACTTGAGCTATTAAACATTTTATAATATTATTTTTTATAATTATTTAAATATATTTAATTAAAATTATAATAATTATTAGATGGGATAAACAAAAATTAACTATTATATTTTTAATTTCAAGTATTGAAATAAAAAAAGAATAATTAGAACTTAATTTAAAAATTTTTATGGTTCATTAATAGTCTTTTTGTTGGACATTTTAAAAAATAAAATAACAGAAAAAAGTGAAAAAGAAAAGAGCAAAATACATTGTCTATATAAAAATCATATAAAAAAATCGGACAATACTATTTAATAAATATTCTACATATGTATTTTAGACTCGTGTTCATATTATTATAATATGAATATGAATCTATATTATAATTTGTGCTTTGACACCCATGCATTGCCCGTAATCTTGGGCCTGGGCCTCAGATTTTACTTGCGAGTGACACGTTTCTGGACGCCGCCCCCACCCCCCCCCCCCCCCCCCCCCAATAACGTTTTCATGTGGATTTTTATGTTATAAAACTTTTAAAATGTTAATTTTAATAATTATAATTTTAAACATACATTATATATATAGCTATTTTGGTATCTTATTTTATTATAAAAAAAAAAAAATGGTGTCCATTCATTGTCTTGAACGGTAGTACAGGTTCGGATTTGATGGACCCTCTATCCTCATGTGGTCAATCCATATTGATTGATGGGGGGGGGGGGCGCGCGAGCCACATGGCATGTCATGGTCCAATCAGTATCCTTGTGGTGTAAATTAAATGCTTTATTTATTTTATTTATTTATGAAATGTAAATGCTTAACTAACACTTAACAAACTTTTCTAAGGAAATAATCAAAATTGAGCGAAATGAAAGAAAAGATCTGCTATGTGATTGACCCAATTAACTTTGAGATTAGAATTTATAGTTCATTGTCATTTTATTGAAGTATGTATCTATGTTGCAGGCTCACTTCATAAACTACTCAATTAAGTGTTTTATTAAAGGAAAATTGATTGACATAGAAAATTATTGCTTATATTTAGGGAATATATATTTGCTTCATGAGAAATTTTTAGATATACCGAATATACCACATTATTTATTAATCAAACCAATAAAAAAATGATACGTCAATTAATGATACTAAATCACTTATAAACTAATTCAATAGAAATAAATTACATCAATTAACAATGCTATAATTTATAAGTGATTTGGTATCATTAATTAACATGTCATATTTCTATTGATTTAATTTATGAATGATGTAAGACTCAGTTTATCTAAAAATTTCTGTTGTCTCATTCATTCAAATTAATAAGTGATGGGAAATTTATGGGAAATTTAACCAATAAGATATTTTTTATCCATTTTTCTACTTTAAATACTATAATGTTATTAGTTTCGTATACACATCAAGTATAGATAAAACTTACTCAATTGGTTATTTTTTCCCTTCTTGAAGAATAAAACATTCAATTATTCGAACAATGATGAAACATCTACAAATTCATGTAAGATTTAAATAGTTCTTGAGAGTAATTGACTTGTGTATACTAATTTTAAAAAATAAATATCAATACATTCTAATTTAAAAATTTTTTACCGAAACTAATTATTCGGCATTTGAAATACCAAATCACGTGATTTGAAATGAGCTAGTGAAGAATTGGCAACAGTTCGGCATTTATTATACGGAACTGTGGCATGCAATGAGCCCACCCCATCATTTAAAAATGCTTCTTATTAAATAATTATTTAAATATTAAATTAATGGCATATAATTTACAAAAGTTTCATAAAAATTAACATAAAAATTTAATAAAATTAATTTATAATTTATTTTTTAATTTTTATATGTAATAACAAAAAAAATTTTAATCAAACCCAATTTTTTCATTATTATTATTTGTAAATATTTTATTTTAAACATTATAATAATTAATAACAAACAAATTCTAATATAAAATAAACAAAACATTATTAACATAGTGATACAATTCATTAAAATTGAACTAGTTGCATTAATATGTTATTTACCTCTTTCATACAAAATTTCTTTAAAAATTTGAATATTTTTTAATATGACCTAAAAAAATATTAATTTTTTTTGTTCATATTTATAATTATTTATAAAAAATAAAGTGCTAAAATTTTTGCTCGTTAATTAATATAATATTAACCTTATTATTACAATCATTATTATGCTTTACATATTATATTATTAAATTACTTAAATATTTTTATGCCCATTGAAAAATAGCATATCATTATATAAAATAAACTAATACAATTTATTAACAAATTATGTCATATAATAATCAAAAATAAAAACATATAAATAAAAAAAAATAACAAATCAATTATTAACAAAATATATATGCTATAACTAATGGATGAATAGTAATTTAGAAATGATATATATTTTTAGGACAATTTAAAATATAAAGAATTTTCAAGAAAATTTAGTAAAAAGAGGTAAATTTTATTTTTATATTTATGTGAAAATAACATAAAATAATAATATATATTTTGCATTATTTGTTATTTATGTGAAAATGTAATTATTAATTGTTATTATCATGTTAAAATGTTATTTTTTATTTTACATAATTAATTGTTTGTTATTTTTTAGTCTTATATTAAAATATTTAAAATAAAAATATCTCAAATAATAAAAATTATGAATGTAATTGAGCAAGAAAATAATAATAAGATTAAAATAACAGTGATTATTATTATCAGATAATAATTTAGTTATAGCATATATATTTTGTTAATAATTGAATTGTTATTATTTTTTTTATTTATATGTTTTTATTTTTTAATATTATATGACATAATTTGTTAATAAATTGTATTAGTTTATTTTATATAAGGATTTGCTATTTTTCAATGGGCATAAAAATATTTAAGTAATTTAATAATATAATATGTAAAGCATAATAATGATTGTAATAATAAGGTTAATATTAATATTAATTAACGGGCAAAAATTTTAGCACTTTATTTTTTATAAATAATTATAAATATGAACAAAAAATATTAATATTTTTTAGGTCATATTAAAAAATATTCGAATTTTTAAAGAAATTTTGCATGAAAGAGGTAAATAACATATTAATGCAATTAGTTCAATTTTAATGAATTGTATCACTATGCTAATAATGTTTTATTTATTTTATATTTGAATTTGTTTGTTATTAATTATTATAATGTTTAAAATAAAATATCTACAAATAATAATAATAATGAAAAAATTGGGTTTGCTTAAAAAAAATTTTGTTATTAATATGAAAATTAAAAAATAAACTATACATTAATTTTATTAATTTTTTATGTTAATTTATATGAAATTTTTGTAAATTATATGCCATTAATTTAATATTTAAATAATTATTTTATAAGAAGCATTTTTAAATGATGGGGTGGGTTTATTGTTATGCTTAACTGTTGCCAATTCTTGAGTAACTCATAATAAATGCCGAACTGTTGCCAATTTAATATGTAAAGCATAATAAATGCTGAACTTTCGCCAATTCTTGACTAACTCATTTCAAATCACGTGATTCGGCATTTCAAATGCCGGACACTTGGTTTCGGTAAAAAAAATTTAAATTAGCATGTACTGGTATTTATTTTTTTAAATTAGCGTACACAGATCAATTACTCTCATGACTATTTAAATCTTACATGAATTTGTAAATATTTCATCATTATTCGAGTAATTGAATGTTTTATTCTTTAAGTAGGAAAAAAATAACCGAGGGAGTAAGTTTTATTTATATTTGATATATATATGAAATTAATAATATTATAATATTTAAAGTAGAAGAATGAATAAAAAATATTTTATTGATTGAATTTTTCATCACTTATTACATGCCACAGTTCGACATCATAAATGTCGAATTATTGCCAATTCATGAATTCAGTAATTAAATTACCAAACTCATTTCAAATCAAGTAATTCGGTATTATAAATACCGAAAACTTGGTCAGCTTAGTTAAAAATGGCATATTTCGGTAAAAAAAAATTTAAATTAGCATATATTGATATTTATTTTTTTAAATTGATATATTCAGGTCAATTACTCAGTCCTTGAATACATTAGACTAGTTTAAGACACTATAATCCAAAAAGGGTATAGAGAAATGATAAAACTTCCCAAAATTACTTCTGAAACTATTAAATAAAACAAAGGAAAAAAAAAAGGGAGAAAAATGAAGAGCAACGGCAGCCATGGCATTCATATTTGGAAGAACAAAAGTTCTGACCAAGCGTGAGAGAGGGAAACAGAAGAGACAAAAGGCAGCTATTTTTTGGAAAAAAAAAAAATTCGTTTTTCATGCTGCTTATGTTTGTATTATAATAGTAATTATTGTATAATAATATCATTCCAATTTTTATTAATATACAATAAAAATTATTGAAAATATTGTTTTTTATTTGTAGAAATAAGATAAGGATTCATATTTGAAATTTCAATATTCCAATTGAGAGATATACCTATTATCACATCAAATTTGTCACAAATAATTATTTGTATGGCTAGTCGCCTAGTTGTATGATTCCGTTAAAAGAAAAATCAATGGTAGAATTGATCTAAATTATTCAAGTGTTGTCTCAACTAAGGTTTTAATCAATATTTAACAACAAGAATAAATGACATGACTCGAATCTCATCAATGTTAAATTTTTCTTCTGTAATACTAAAAAGAATTAATATTTAACAACATAAAAACTATTTTTTTTTAAATAAAATTAATCTTACGAAAAAATAAAATTAAAAAAATGTAATTAATAGTGGAGAATTCAGTGGAGAGATCATACTCTTGAAGATTGAAGAGAGAGAAGTTTCAAGGGAGAACAAGACTCTTCAGTGTAAATAGCCTCTTTGATACCAAAACTTTGCATTATATTTCAAATTAGTGCCAGATCTTTAATTATTTACTTTTTGGTGCCAAAACTTTGCATTATGTTTCAAATTGGTACAAATTCTTTAATTTTTTCTTTTTAATACTAAAACTTCAATTTTCATTCAAGAAATGGTATCTATTACAAATTCAATTGCTAACATGGACGTATGAATGCCATCCTAATGTGATTAAATAATAACATTGATACTTCTTGTTAAGCTAATGTAGCACTCTGGTATCCACGTCAATAAAATTAGACTGAATTTTTAATGAGTATTATTCCCTAAAAAAAAATAAAATTTTGGCATCAAAAATAAAAAAAATTAAAAATTTGATATCAATTTAAAATATAGGATAAAACTTTGACACCAAAAGAATTATTTACCTAAACTCTTCGTATTTGATCTCTTATAACCTAGTTGTAACTTAGTGATAGTATGCAACTCATTTATTAGGTTTTTTTTTTTTTGGAAGGGTTTTTCTTCTATGCGTGTGTCTATATATATATATATATATATATATATATATATATATATATATATATATATATATTCTCCAATTATAATTAATTATTTGATCACCTTGATCCATCAACGTAGCATAGAAAAAGCCGAACCATATAAATTCTTACATTGTGTTTGTTAATTTCTCCATATAATTTTTCACTTTTTCATATGTCCAATAAGTGATATCAGAGCTATTAATTATTATTTGCGGCATGAAAATTTTTTGTTTGAGATGGATAAATTGTCCAAGAATTAAAAAAGAAAAAAATTGCTTGATGTAAAGTGAAAAAAAAAAGTGTTATAAAGATTTAAAAATTGATCGGAGAAGACAGTTCAAGATCCAAGAATTGAAGATTTGATTTGATGGAGTTTGAGTCAAGATATTGTGGGATTATTTCTCAGATTCCTAATAGGGAAAGAACTCCTATTTTGCATGTAATTCCTATTAGGTTTTTTATTTAAAAAACAGGTTTTAGTTCTCTATGAATAGGATCTAAATCCAAGAGATTAGATGGCTTTGACCTAAACCTCTAGGAAGAGAGGGACAAACTCATGAATAAAGAGCTCTCAAAAGAGAGAGGAAAAATATAAATAAGGATCCTCCAGGGAATGAAGAAAAATTTTCTGTTGAGCATGTATTGAGAAGAAGAGATGTAATCAAAAGTAGATTGAAAAGCAAGAAGTTCCAAGGGTGAACAAAACTTTTTATATTTAATCTCTTATAGCCTAGGTATAGTGTATGACTTTAGATACTGCAAAATGTAATCCTTAAATCATGAATTTTAATTAGCAATCAAATCACATAGCCGTTAAAATTGTCACTAAATTTTTTCTGCGAGTAAAATAGTTACTAATTAGCTACTAAATGATAATCGCTAATTAGTTACTAAATGATAATAATCGCTAATTAGCGATTAAAAACATTAATCGCTAATTGAAAAAACACAATCATTAAATAAAACAAAAAAACGACCAAAGTGATTGTGGTTGCAACTAATTTGCTTCTAAATATGTAATAGTTAATTAGCTATTAATATAATGTAGTCTCTAATTTTTCATTTTCTTTAATATTTTTTCAAAATAATTGTCCAGATTTTTCAATTTTCTTTAATTTTCTTAATACATTAATCATCTTTTATTTCTTTAATATATATTAATTTTCTTTGAATTAATTGTCCATTTTTATATCATTTTTTATAAATAATAATAAGAAGAAGAAGAAGAAGAAGAAGAAAAAGATGATAGAGGAAGAAAAAATGACATTAATCATAAATTATAATACAAAAAAATGAAGAGAAATAATTATAGAGAAAAAAAAGAAAGAGCAAAAAAGTGATAAAGAAAAAAGCTGTGAAAAAATGATATAAAAAATTAAAAAAAAAAAGAAAATATTAATTATATATAAAGAAAAGAGAAGAAGAAATGAAAAAATGAAGAAAAAAAAATGATAGAGATAAGAAGCAAGAAAAATTATAAAGAAATAAATTAATGAGAAAATGAAAAAGTAAAAATGATGAAGAATAAAAAAGATAAAAAGAGTGAAAAAATAAAAAGAGAGAGAAAAAGATAAAAAATAATGGGAGTGAGGAAAAAAGATGATTTTATAAAGATTTAAATTTAACAACAGACAAAAATCAGACTATAAATTTATAGCTAATCATATGGATTTTTTTTTTGAAATTAGCGAAAAAAAATTTCATCGTTAATTTATTGAACAAGTGAGAAAACAAAAAATTTGGGCGGGAAATTTTTTTTTGAGTTTAGTGATGAAAAATTCTATAGCCAAATATAAATTCAGTGGAAAAATGAAAAAATTTAGATGAATTTTTTTTTTTTTTAGTTAGCAACGGACAATTATGTTGTTAAATCCATCACTATATATAAATAAGTAGAAAAATGAAAAAAATGTTAGGGGGAAGTTAGAATTCAATAATTTAACTATTAAATATGGTAATTGTTAAATTTAGCGGCTAGAGAAATTAGTGGCTAAATTAGTTTCTAAATAATTTGCGCCATCAAATCTTATATTAGTGACTATATTTCTTAATTTCTAAGTAGCGACTAATTTACAGTCAAATTTTAGTAATTAAATGTCACACTAATTTTTAGCGATAATTTAGTCGCAAAATAATTATTAAAGTGTAATATTTTACCTTTCCTTAATATAGTTGCTAATCAATTACTATTTAATCACTAATTAACTACTATAGAATTATAATTTCTAATTTTAGTCGTTAATTTGCTATTTTTTATAGAGTTATATAAAATCTATGTATTTGTACTATCAATACTATAATAAATTATTTGATCATCTTGACTCATGAATACAGTCTTAAAAAAAAAAAGTGAATCACATAAACTCTTATGTATTGTATTTACTAATTTTTCCACATAATTTTTCACATTTCTGCATGCTCAACTTTGTGGATGTATATTTATTAAAAATTGAGAATGTGATAATTAACTAACGCTATTCATTTTGATATATTATTATAGTAGAAAGTAATAACTAACGCTATTCATTTTATCTACTGAAATAATTATTTCACGAATAAAATAGTTATTCTTTAACTTTTTTTTTTTTTTTACAAAATTTATATTTTATAACTTTGACAAATATTTATCATATATAATAAATTATTATGTATTTATTTTTAATATTTTATAATCTTAAATTTATTGCTTTTTACTTGAATTCTTAATTTACTAAAACTCTCTCTCTCTCTCTATATATATATATAATAAGTAGTGGAAAACTGGAAATGGGTACTTCGAATTTTGTCGATGGTGTTATTGAAAATTGTAAAACAAATGAAGAGAGACAGAGACAGAGACAGAGTCAGAGATGGCTTTATGGTTTTTGGACTGCTAAACATGGTTTTAAACGTTTCGTTTTGATTTGTGAGAGGTAAGATACGTTATTTCTCATTATATTTATGGTAAAGAGAATTAATATTGAATCAATAATAAATCATTCGATACATATTGATACGATCGTTATTTAATGATATAGACATGATGTATTAATAAAAAAATATTATTATTATATTTTTTATTTTTTATTTTATAAGTATAAATTATAAATATATTGTTAAAAAAATTATTTTGTATTATTTTATATTTATTCTATTTTATTAATATAAATTATTGGTATATTATTTTTTATATTATTTATATTTGATATATTTGTTATGATAATATTTAAGTGGTGTGATAAGATTGAATGTTTATTCTATTTTTATAAATAGATATTTTTATATAAATAGAAATTTATTTCTATTCCTATCTCTATAACCTTTTTACTTATAAATAGGTGTTACAATCAATAAAGTAGAATACACATAAATTCATTCTCTCGTCTATTCTCTATTCTCTATAATTGTCCTTTATTTTATAATACGTTATCAATACAAATTTGTTCTACCATTTTTTCCTAAGATATTTTTTTTTTCTCATCTCGAATGATATATAAATTATATATGATCTTAAATAGACATATGCCTATAACTTAATACCTATAAACGTTCGAAATATATTTATCTAATTATTATTATGATATCTAGTTGACATATAGTGTCATGTTTACATGTTTAATATATTATAATACATATATATAAACGATTTAAATATATTATATTATATTATAACCATATATTATAAATATCATGTTTAAATATATCATATATAATAATAACATATATTATATTATGTAAACATATATAAAACGAGTATATTTAATATTTTTTAACATATATTGTCATTTTTTTTAACAATTTAAACATATAAATTTTTTTTCTTATATAAAGATATATGATTTGATATGCTATTTGATGGTTAGTTAATTAAATTTTAGTTTCTGAAAAACTAACACTATTTTTAAATTCTACTTCCTGAAAAATTAGTATTATTTATAATTCCTGAAAAACTAATAATAATTACAGTTATTAAATAACTAGAATTCTTTATAGTTCCTAAATAACTAATATTATAGTTCCCGAAAAATTAATATTCTCTACAGTTCCTAAAGAACTGATGTTCTCTATAGTTGTTGAAGAACAAATATTCTCTGCAATTTTTGAAAAACAAATATTCTAATATAACTGGCTAAACATGTGCTTAAAAGATTCTAAGTTTGTTTTATAATACAATTCAATCATGGTTAGAATCACTTCACAGCTGAAATTATGTGGTGATAAAATTATGGAATATGATATGCTAGAGAAGACATATACTACTCTTCATACCTCTAACATGCTCCTGCAGCAACAGTATAAAAAGTGAATTTACAAATATTATTTGTCTCATAATGGTTGCAAAGAATAATTGCTAATAAGAAATTATCAAATAATGCCCATTAGTACAACTGCATTTCCTGAAGTAAATGTTATAAATTATTTAGTAGATCATGAGAACTCTGAAAGAGTAACAACTCATGTAGAGGACACAACTCAATATTGGTGATTTTATATAAACTCCCTGAAAGAGTAATTTGTAAGGATTTTACAAATTATGCATTATAATGAGTTATTTCATTATTATTTTATCCTCAGTATACATATATAACATATTACGTTAAACCTACAGTTCAAGCATCGAACTTATAGTTCAATAATTAAATGTTGAAGGTTTGGCATGAATATCATTATGTTTATCATACATACTCTCATTTGAAACTTGTACAAAGACATAAGACGTAAATTTTTAGTTGTGCCATGAATATATTAATATCACTATCTCAATGTACAAAAATGGGTCCACAAAAGAGATTAAGAATTTGTTTTGATGAGATATATTTCTCGACATTAGAGGAAGGAAAAGCAACTACAATGCTAAAGAATGTCGAGAAATTTATTGGAAGAAAAATCTTTTAAATAATTTTGATCCACATACAAGTTAGAGTGAATGAGAAATTCAGAAAATAACACAGTTGCAACAAATTGCAACTTAATTGCCAATACATTTATAGATGCTAAAAGAGTGATAAAGTCTCATATTATAGCTGTTAATACCCTAGCAACGGTTGTGATTCTAATTGCAAATAGAAAATTAATCAATCTCACTACACACTAGAAGTATGGATAATAATTGGAACTAAAGATAAAAATCCGCGGGAAAAGAATTCAGCGTTACTTATAAAATCTCCTGAAGAGAAATCTCGTGAGGAGGAAGATTTCAATCAGAAAGATATAGCCAATTATGAGACACAAACTGAGACAATGGAACAATTAGATCCTCCAGATATGGTTTCTAGAATTGATCATATAAATAAAAATTATGAGATCTCAATTATTTTTGTGATGTAAGAGAAAGAGTTGATGGAAATTCAATTATCGTCAATAATTAATTTACCTTAATAGTAGCTCTTACTGTTTCAAAAAAAAAATCTAGATCCAAAATCTATAAGTATAACTGAACATTAGCATAAATGTGATTGATCATCATGGAAAAGGCAATTATAGTAGAACTAGACTCGTTTTATCATTAACTATGAAAAAAATAATTTTTTTATTATGGAAATGATCATGTTCTAATACTTAATTAGTATAACAGTTAAATAAAGGTTTGATATACGCCTTATGAAAGCAATATTTATATAAGAGTTTCAGAAGAACTAAAGATATCATAAATGAATGCACATTAAATATGTAATATATATTTCATCAAATTACAAAAATCCTTGTATGGATTAAAGAAATATGAATATACGGTATAATTGTTTGAGTAAATTCTTATTGAAAAAAAGATATGTGAATAATATACTATGTCCATTTGTATTCATAAAAAGACTATAAAATGGTAAATATTATTATTACAGTATATGTTAATGATTTAAATATCAGTGTGACTCCAAATGAACTCAAAGAAGTATATACCTATTTGAAAAGTAAGTTCGAGATGAAAAATTTAAAGGAAATAAAATTTTATATCGACCTGTAAACCGATTATCAAGGAATTCTAATACAGCAGTCTACTTATGTGAAAAAGGTATTTAAGTAATTTTACATGGATAAATTTTTTCCCTTAAACACACTAATAGGTGGTCCGCTCACTGAAAGTGAAGAGAGACCCTTTTAAACCTAAAAAAGATAACAAAGAGCTATTAATTTAGTGTTGAGCTATTAATTTGGTCTTGAAGTACTATATTTAAGTACTACAGGAATACTCATATATCTTGCAAATTGCAACAGTTCTGAAATTATATTTATAAGAAAAATTCATAACTAAGTATAGCTTTGCACCTACTAAGACTAAGAGACATTATAGTAGTGTAAAAAATTATCTTCAATGTACTATTAATATTATGATCATATTTTGATTCATATTTAAAATTGGTCTATATACAAATATTGGTTATTTATTTTATCTCTATAATGGTAGATCTTAGACTGACTATATATTCACTTATAATGATACTACAATTTGATAAATGTTTTTATGGTTTTGAAGTACCTCACTAAAGATACTCTTATTGTGTTTTGATAATAATGCAATTTGCATTGCACAAATTAAAAATGGGTATATCAAGGGTGACTGAAGTAAACATATAAACATCACCCAAATTCTTATATATACATGAGTTCTAGAAGAAATATCTACCAAATTCACTCGAGTGACAACCTAATAGACTTATGTACTAAGTCTTTATCTAGTGTGACATTTAAATAGTATTGTTTCATCGATTAGCACACGCTATGAAAAAATCTATCCTCATCAGGGAGAGCGAATTAGTATATGATTGTACTCTTTTTTTTTAATCAAGTTTTTGTCCCACAGGGCTTTATTGGATAAAAGTTTTAATGAAACAATTTGTGCAATGATAAAATAGTATATGAAATGTACTTTTTTCTTTAGTTATATTTTTTCCCACTGTTTTCTAGCAAGGTTTTTAACGAGACATATTCATGGCGCAAATAATATCTTAAGAGAGTACTATAAATAAATTATTATATGTGAATATTACTTAAACATCATTAAGTATACGTTTTGACAATTTGTCAGATTTATTTAGAAATGCACTCCCTAACAATAGCATTTGAAAAGTTGGTGAATAAAATTGGCATGCGCAGACTAAGAGATTTTTTTTTTATAAATCATGTATTTATGAGAGGGAGATTCTTGTGCACTGTACTATTTTATTCTTAGCCTAGGTTTTTATCTCATAGGGTTTTTCAGGCAAGATTTTTAATGAGACAATATTATGGCACAAGTTCTATAAGAATACTGTACTCTTTTTCTTTCACTAAGATTTTTTCCTAAGGGGTTTTTTCTAAATAAGATTTTAACGAGGCATATTCTTTATAGACATCCAAGAGAGAGTGTTATGATAATATTTAAGTGATCTATCCTAACTCTATAGATAGATATTTTTATGTAAATAGAAATCTATTTCTATTCCTATCTCTGTAACCTTTTTACCTATAAATAGGTGTTATAATCAATAAAGTGGAATATACAGAAATTCATTCTCTCTTCTATTCTCTATTCTTTATGATTGTTCTTTATTTTATAATAATATTGATAATTTTTAGAACATTATTGATAATTTTTATAAAATTCATTTTTTTATAAATTTTTTATTTGTGAGTGTAAATTATTAATTGAACTTTATAATTTGACTATATTTTATCTTTATATATTTATTTCAAAAATTTAAATAATGGCTTTGTAAAAATCGTACAACATAATCATTAATATTCACTTACAAACTTTTGGCATATATACAATTATTAGAAGAAGTTGTTACAATGAAAATTTAAATGAGTTTAATACATGACAAGACAATTCAAATCCTCCCCAAAACTCTTTTTAGTGGTGATTACTTAATATTATGATATATTTATGTTTTTTAATTTTGCTTTATTACTTGGAATATGGAGGAGTTTTTTTTTTTATAACTTTATTCATCTTAAATAAAGGTGATTTTTTTCTCTCATGAATTAATAAAATAAGACTAATTTATTGTTATTATTTATGTAATTTAAATTTTTTTAGACATAATTATATTTATTTAAGTGTTAATTAATTTAATGTATTACATTTTAGATGTTACATTCTATTTCTTATTGAATTATATCAATTTACTAATTATTTTTAAAAATTTATAATAATAAAAACTGCTTCAGTCTAATTCTAATATCAATACAATTTATAAAATCATTATTTAAAGCCCTGCTACTAATACTCAGTATCATAGAATGGTTGCTATTGTTGTTATTCCATAGAAAGAAGCCTCCAGATGCCACTGGGGTTTTTGTGATTTTTTTTTAATTAATTATTTCCTTCTCAATAGTCCGACTTCGTGCATGTGAAACACTCTCTATTGGTCAAAATTGGTACTATTTGAGTTCAAATGAAATTTTTGGTTTAAATTAGTCTAAAATCTCATTTTAAACCTAATTGGACGTGACAGAAAAATTCAACATCTATAAAAATAAAAAATAAAAAGTCAGCGCATCTTTGCATTTCCACTATCACTTCAATCATACGCTCCATTTTTTGTTCCTTCTGCCAAATATAATGGACTTTCTTTCTTTTATTCTACAGGCAATTGCAACTCTTCTAGCTTTATTTCTCATATACCACGATAATCACGCATAAAAAGAAAGGAAAAATCAGCCCCCGAACCACGTGGTGCATTATCTCCTTTCCTCTTTGTCTTTCTTATGATATGTTTTCTTTAAGTAGACAAATCTTTGGCTTTGTTTATTTCATAAAATAACCAATAAATAAAATAAATATTCTATATTAGATAATTATTCTAAATTTTAGTTAAAATTTTAAATAAAAAAATATTAATTATATAAAATAATAATTTCATAATTTTTATAAAATATATATTTCACAAAAAAATCAAATAATTGATATTTTTTAGACTATAAAATAGAGCATTTCTATTTTTAATCTTAAAAAATATTGGTAAGTCTAAACTCACCACTATTGTCTTTTTTTTAGATTTTAATTTTAATTTTTTATTTTTTAAATTTTAAGTCAAATAAAAATTTTATTTATTATGTATTTAAGTTAATTTTTTAATAAAATTTGGTAAAATTATATTTAATTTTAGTATTAATAGTGAAATTAATTTATAAGGATATTGTGGTCATTTAAGTGAATAGAATAGTTATTTTATACTATAAATCAAATTATGGAATTAAAATAATTATTCTATTCGTATCCTATTTTATTTTTCAATAATAATTATTTTACTTTTGGTGTATTATATTCCGTGAACCAAATATAGTATTAGATCTATATGTAATTTCTTTGAGTTTTTCTTGTACCCTTTGTAAAATTAAGTTCGACCCTTTGTAAAATTAATTTGGCGAATGAAGTTTATTATTATTTAAAAAAAAAAATTGTGATGCATTATCGCCATTAATAGGTCTTCTTCGTCTTTTGGATACTGTCCTCTTGCGGAAATGGCAGATAAATTGGGCTCAATTTTTACTATATTTCCATAAATTGGGCTCAATTTTTACTATATTTCCACTTTTAAGCTTACGGAGCTGCAGTTTGTTGAAGTTTGATTGCTCTTAAATTCGCATAAGTTTATAGGTAGATAGGTATTGAAATTTATTTACACATAGAAAATATATTTCATATTAAATAATGATAAAATATATAAAAAATTTATGAGTGAATGGATGTTCAACTTAACATAAATCAATTAATGTAAGTAGATTTCAACACTAAATTATAAGCATATGTGTATAAACCCAAAAACTTTAATATCGTATTAGAATTTTATATCCAAATCGGTTAAATTTAAGAACTCATATTCAAACTCCTATTATTGGATTGGTGATGGTTTTATTTTAGACTTATAAATATAAAATATATAAAGGATTTTGTTAACGTAATTGGTGGCCTTGATTATGGCCCTGATCATGTCTTGATTATGTAATTAACAAATTTCTTTCTTTTTCTAGTGGTAGGCTTTGTGTATAAAAATACATGTTCATATTGTACAATTAAAAACACATATAAAGCTCTTTATCAAATTACATGGTATTAAAGCCCCTTTAATTTTTGCTCTGAAAACTCCATCTTCTGTTTTGCTCTTAAATTTTTTCTAGTCTAAAATTTCTTGGGTTCTTATTTTTTTCAACTCTATTTTTGTCCATTTCTTATCAATTTTTAGGCTCTTAATCGATGGTCTCTCCATAACAATTTTTTTTCTCTCTTCCCGGCAACTCCAACTTTTTTTGTCGAAGCCCTATCAGCCATCAAACGCGCCGCCCGAAAATTTTGATCACCAGTGTTGATGTCAGCATTCATCCAGACCTGGTTAGCATCCTACCCAACCCGATTCGGGATCCTATCCATGCGCTCTCTGCTCCAATATGTGCTTCTAGCCTGTTGACTAACCAACCCAGTTTAGCCATCTTTGGCTGACCAATTCAGCCTTGTTCCAATTTGTTTTCAACAAATTTAGACTAGTTTCTAAAGTTTTTGGTCCTCCTAAATTCATTTTTGATGTTTGTTTTACCAAACTATTCTCTATCTTTGGGTTTTAGCTCTATATACTTTGAAAAATGGAGAAATTAGATATTGCTAAACCAATTACAACAATTTTGAGAGGCTCAAACTATAATCTTTGGGTTCAAGTAATGAAAAGCTTCTTGATTAGTCACAAATTTTGGCATATTGTCACCGAAGATATCACTAAGCCAACAAAAGAGCAAGATGAAACTAATGCCAAATTTACTGATCACCTTGAAGATTAGGATAGTAAAAATCATCAGATTATTACTTGGTTTCACAATACCTCTGTTCCATCTATTCATATCTAATTTCCTAATTATGACACTGCAAAAGATATTTGAGATTTTGTTGGCCAATCGATTCAAACCACTGGACTTGTTCACTATTTTTAGTTATAGACTACTCTTCATAATCTCAAATAAGAATTTGGTAAGTCTATGAATGATTTTCTTGCTTAGGTTCAACCAATTTGGAATCAAATCTCTCAGGCCAAAATCAGTGAAGATCATCTTCATCTTATTCAAGCTCTCATGGCTCTTCGACTTGAATATAAAGTTGTTCGTGCCTCACTTCTATGCTGAAATCCTCTTCCTACCTTAGATATGACTATATAAGAGCTTATTTTCAAGGAAACTTGTCTCAATCTTAACAAAATTTCGAGTTTTGAAATTGTTCTTACAACTACTCAATCCTTACATCAGAAATTTGGCAACCAAGTCTATAAGAATTGTAATTAAATTGGTCATAGTTTTGCTAATTATCTTACTGTAAAATGCAGACACTATCATGGTTTTGGCCATATTCTTGAGCATTTCCCAACTCGCCCTCTACAACCAAAAGGAGAATTTTCTAAACCCAAGAATTTTCCAAAGCTTAAATCTACTTTTGTCACTGCTGCTGCCACTAAAGAATCTATTACCATCACTATGAGTGATCTTGAGGCACTACTCAAACATGTTATCTCTTTCAATTCTCCTACTGCTATGTCTGTCACCCCTTATAACTCTAATTAGTTATTTAACTCTACCTATTGTAACCACATAACTACTAATATTAATCTCTTATCTTCCATAACACCTCTCTCTTCCTTACCACTAATCCCTACTGCATATGGAACCAAAATGAACATCACTCACACTAGTCATACATCTACCTCCAATCTTAGTCTCTCTGAAACATACCATATTCCTAACTTGGCACTCAATCTTATTTCTGTTGGTCAATTATGTGAAAAAATACTAAATGCTATCTTTTCCCCTTTTGGTTGTCAAGTGTAGAACCCACAAATGGGATAGATTGTTAGGATGGGTCACAGGGTGGGGCGAT
The DNA here is from genome assembly GCA_947687605.1 of Reutealis trisperma. NCBI lineage: Eukaryota > Viridiplantae > Streptophyta > Magnoliopsida > Malpighiales > Euphorbiaceae > Reutealis > Reutealis trisperma. The sequence goes on from CANTUT010000194.1 coordinate 926,732, forward strand.
TATTTGAGCTTGTGTCTCTTCATCTTCCTCAGAAACTTGCGTGTGCTACTACAACTATCAACTCTTCCATTCACTAATGTCATCTTCGTCTTGGTCATGCCTCCGCCAGTAAAATTTAACCTTTAATTTCTTGCGACTTATTAGGATCTACAAAGTTTAAGTCTTTTAATTGTTTAAATTGTCAACTTGCAAAATAACCTGCATTGTCTTTCAATAATAGTGATTCTACTTTAGACAGTCCTTTTAACTTAATTCATTATCACATTTGGGGGCCTTCCCCTATCTCTTCAGTAAATGGCTTTTGTTATTTTGTGTTATCTATTAATGATTATTCTTAATTTACTTGGATATATTTTTTAAAAAATCAATCTGAGTTGCCACAAGTTTACACCAATATGATTAAAACTCAATTTTTTTGTACTATTAAAATTCTTCGAATAGACAATGCTATGGAATATCAGGATTCTTCTTTACTTCACTTTCTTAATCAATAGGGCGCGGTTGTTCAATATTCTTATCCTCGCACTTTCCAACAAAATAGACGAGTTAAATGAAAACATTCTTATATTTTAGGTTCTATTCATGCTCTTCTTCTTTCTGCTTCATGTCCAGAGAAATTTTAGGGAGAAGCAGCTCTTACTACTATATATACCATTAATCGAGTTTCTACATTAGTGCTTCACAATTTATCCCCTTTTGAGAAGTTGTTTGGTAAAGTTCTTGACTATTCACTCCTTAAACCTTTTGGATGTTCATGTTTTGTTCTTTTACAACTCTATGAACATACAAAATTAGAATCTCATACTTGCTTATATTGTTTTCTTGGTTATGGGATAGAACACAAAGGGTATCATTGTTGGGATCCTATTTCTAATAAATTATGCATCTCTCATCATGTTACCTTTTAGAAAAACACTACGTTCTCATCTCTTTCTAAATTTCGCCACTTTGTCAATACTGACTCATTGTTTTTCATTGATTCCTCCATTGAGTTATTTTCTAGTTTTGATACAGGTGATTTTAATGCACTTAATATCAGCCCATCCCTAGCTGCTCTTATTGAATCTACTCCAATTATTGATCCTGCATATGTGCCTACACCTGCACTTAACACCACTCTCTGTTATTCCACCCAAGTAAGAAAAACTCCTCATTATCTTAATGATTTTTTTACTGTTATTCTGCTATGGCAAATCTTCATAAGCCTCACTCTTATAGTGAGGCAAGTAAAGACCCTCTTTAGCAGCAAGCTATGACTAAAGAACTTCAGACCTTAGAGAAAACTTATACTTGGGACTTACTAAATTTTCCTCCTAACAAGACCCTATTGGCTACAAATGGATTTATAAAATCAAGACTCATTCTAAAGGATCTGCAGAACATTACAAAGCACACTTAGTAGCCAAAGGTTACACTCAAGAATATGGTAAAGACTATGAAGAAACCTTTGCTCCAGTGGTTCGATTAACATCTATCCGTAGTCTATTAACTATTGCTGCAGTCCATAAATGGCAACTTTTCCAGATGGATGTCAAAAATGCTTTTCTCTATGGTGATTTGACAAAAGAGGTTTGTATGCATCCTCCTTCTGGTTATCATTCTCCTCATAAATTTTGTAAGCTTCAACAAGCTCTATATGGATTAAAACAAGATCCTAAGGCATGTTTGCCAAATTTAGCTCCACTCTTACTAAATTTGGCTTTATTTCTAGTCCATATGATTTTGCATTATTTATTCGTCGAACTGACTATGATATTGTCCTTCTGTTACTTTATATTGATGATATGATCATAACAGGTATTGATGCATCTACTATTTTAGAACTACAATGTTGTCTTAGTCAATATTTTAAAATGAAGGATCTTGGTTCTCTTAGCTATTTTTTAGGTCTTGAAGTTTCTCATACTTCTGATGGCTATTATCTCTTTCAAGCCAAGTATGTATATGATCTTCTTTCTCGAGCTAGGATTACTGACAATAAAACTGCATCAATACCTTTGAAACTCCATTGCAAACTTATGCTTATAGATGGCACTTCTTAAGATGATCCTACTTTACATCAATAACTTGTTGGAATTCTTGTTTATCTCACTGTTACTCAACTTGATATCTCATATGATGTTTATCTGGTCAGTCAGTTTATGACTGCTCCTCGATCATTTAATTTTTCTGCAATAATTCAAATCCTTCGTTATATTAAAGGAACTCTTCTTTATGGTTTACATTTCTCAATTAACTCCTTTCTAGTATTATCTAGCTATTATGATATTGATTGGGCTAGTGATCCGACAGATCATCATTCTACCATTAGTTCTTATTTTTTTCTAGGTGATTCTCTTATCTCTTGGTAGAGCAAAAAATAATTATTGTTGCCTACTTCAGTATAGAATCTAAATATCATGCTCTAGATGATGCCAAATCTGAATTACATTAGTTACACTGGTTATTAACCGATATGGGTCAATTGGTTATTAACCGATATGGGTCACACACTCTTCTGCCATTGTGCTCCATTGTGATAATAGAAGTGTTATACAAATCTCTCACAATGATGTTTTCTATAAGTGGACAAAATATATTAAGATTGATTGTCATTTTGTTTGATATCATGTTACTCAATGTACCATACTTTTGCTTCCTATCTCCTCCACCAACTAAACAGCTGATATCTTTACGAAAACTCATCTTCCCACTCATTTTCAAGACTTGCTAAGTAAACTCAAGCTAGCATCCACTATACGACCTTGAGTTTGAGAGGGTGTTAAGGTGATCGGTGGCCTTGATTATTGCCCTGATTATGTAATTTATTATGGCCTTGATTATGTAATTAATAGATTTCTTTCATTTTCTAGTGGTAGGCTTTGTGTATAAAACTTGTTCATATTATACAATTCAAAACACATAGAAATACAAAGTTCTTTATCAAATTATAGACTTATAAGTGAGTGAGTGTTAAATGTAGTATAAGTTAATTTGTTTTATACAAGTGAATTTCAACATTTATCCACTTGTAGGTCCACATATATACAGATTTATGAAATTTAATATGTTATTAGAGTTCCAGATCCAAATAGAGTGGTTTTGGGAACCTATGTTCAGGCTCCATATTATTGGAGTAATGAGAATATGTTAATCAATTTGTCAATGTTGAGTCATAAGCTAGCTCTGTTGCACTAAAAGGAGAGTGTTAAGAAAAATATCTTGAGTTAAATAATTAAAAAATGTATAAAAAATTTATAAGTGGGTGTGAAATGTAATAGAAACTCAGTTATAAATTCACATGAATATACGAAATTTTCTTTTCTTCTTCTTCCTTTTTTTTTTTTATTTTTATATATTTTTAAGATCAAGAAAGCTCAAGTCTTAAGTATTTGACATCGCGAGGAACCAAATTTATTTCACGTTGCATCTCTATCCAAAATTTTATGGGAATGAATATTAGGTCATATTTGATAACTTAAAATAAAGAAACAAAATATAATATGATGAAGAATTGTTTATTGTTATGTGGTAGATACAATAAAATAACACCTCTTTATATATACAAAAGTGTGAAAAAAAAATGAAAATAATAGCCTAATTAGAAACCTAAAAATATACACAAATATACTAACAAGTCTCAGTAAGAACCTAAAGTCAAGCCTTAATTAGGAACCCAACATCACCCCTTAAACTCAAGGTGGTAAAGTATGAACAACTTGAGTTTGGAAATAAGATCATGAAAATGAGGAGCAAAATGAGCTTTGGTGAAGATATTAGTAAGTTGTTCTTAAGAAGAGATAGGAACGAGATGAAGCATACTTTGTTGAACATGATGAGGCACAAAGTGGCAATCAATCTCAATGTATTTTGTGCATTCGTGAAAAACTTCATTATGAGCAATCTACATAGCACTGAGTAGCAAATGAAAATGGAATGCCCAAACTATGAAACAACCAGTGAAGTCATAGAAGTTCAAAAGTAGTATCAGCAAAAGCTCAATATTTAGCTTCTGTACTGGAGTGATAGACAATAGTTTGCTTCTTACTACGCCAAGAGATAAGAGAAGTGTCAAGTAAGAAGCAATAACCAATAGTAGACCGTCAATCTATAGGATCATTAGCCCAATCAGTATCAAAATATCCTTGTAACGGAAGATAGGAGCAGTTGGAATAATGAAGACTATGAAATAAGGTACTCTTAACGTATTGAAGAATATGAAGAACAACAGCATAACGAGTTGTATGAGGAGCTGTTAGGTACCGACTAACAACATGAACTGTATAAGTGATGTCAAGTCGAGTAATAGTAAAATAGATAAGATTGCTAATAAGTTGATAATACAAAGTACAATCAAGAAGAGGAAAACCATCAGATGCAAAAAAATGAGCATTCGCCTCAATAAGAGTATGGGCAATCTTATCATTAGTAAGACCTGCACGAGAGATAAGATCAGTATCATACTTGGCCTGAGATAAATAAGATCCTATGGAATCAGAAGTAACCTCTAAATGCAAGAAATAACTCAAATTTTCAAGATCATTTATCTTGAATTAGCTGCTAAGAAAGGTATTGATATCATAGATACCTAAAGTGTCATCACCAGTAATAATCATGTCGTCAACATACAGTAATAACAGAATATTACCTTGCTCAGTCTTTCAAAAAAAAATAAGGCATGATTGTGGGGATTGGATTGGAAGCTAAACTGACAAATAGTAGAACTAAATTTGGCAAACTAAGCACGTGGAACTTGTTTAAGTCCATACAATGCCTTGCAAAGAAGACACACTTTATTTGGTGGATGATCATAACCAGGAGGAGGTTGCATGTAGACTTCTTTATTAAGATCCCCATTCAAGAAGGCATTTTGAACATCTAAATAAAATAAAGTCTAATACTTAATAATAGCAATGGTAATGAGGGTACGAACAGAAGTGATGCGAGCTAAAGGAGCAAAAGTCTCCTCATAATCAATCCCATATTCTTAGGTGAATCCTTTAGCTATAAGTTGAGCCTTATATCGTTCTATTGAACCATCAGCCTTAGTCTTGATTTTATAGACCCTTTTACAACCTACCATAATTTGTCCGAAGGTAAATCAACCAAGTCCCATATATGTGTGGAAGTAAGTGTATTGAGTTCTTCTACTGTTGCTTGCTGAAATAAAGGGTTAGTACTAGCCTCATGATAAGTGTGAGGCTCATAAAGAGAAACAATGGTAGAATAACAATAATAATCAATAAGAAAGACATTTGGTTGAATGATAGGTTGACTTACACAAGAGGAACGATGAAGTGGAAGAGCAAAAGAGGGCTAAATAGTAGACAAAGAAGGTTAAGGATCTACGGAAGGAAGATCACCAATCGTAGGTTGAAGGAGATCTAAGCTGTTTGAGCCAACTAAACCTACAGGAGAATCAACAAGAAATAAAGTGATAATAGGATTAATAAAGAATGAATAAGATGATGTGACTTTGAAGACAGATATAGAAGAAAACATCTTATCTTCCCAAAATGTGACATGACAGGAAATATGAAGATTCTAAGACAATGAATCCCAACACTGATAACCCTTATGTTCAATGCCATACGCTAAGAAATAACACAATCGAACTTGAAGTCTAATTTAGTATACTCATGTGACTAAAGATGAATAAAACAAGCAGATCCAAAAACTCGAACACTGTGATACTCGGGACAATGACCATAAAGATGCTCATAAGGAGAAATATTATTAATGAAAGGAGAAGGGATACAATTAATTGTATAAACTACTGTCAAAATGGCTTCACCCTAGAAAATCTCAGGACATAAAAATGACACAAAAGGAGTCGAACAGTATCCAAAATATGCTTGTGTTTAAGTTATACATGACTATTCTGCTGAGAAGTACCAAGACATAGACATTGAACAAGAGTACCATGAGTGGCAAAAAATTCATAGAGTTTAGTGTCTTTATAATCCATAACATTATTTGTACGAAAAACTTTAATATTGATGAAAATTGAGTTTTAATCATTGTTGTAAATTGAATACATATGTGAGATAACTCAGATTAATTTTTTATAAGATAAATCAATGTTTACTGAGAATAATCATCAACAAATATAACAAAATATCTAAAAACACCCATGGTAACATAAGGGGCAGGTCCCCAAATATCATAATGAATAAATCAAATGGTACAAAATAAACAGAGTCACTAATATTAAATTATAAAGCATGATGTTTAACATAATCAAAGTGATTGTTTGTAACAGATCCTAAACATCCACTAAAAGTTAAAGGGCCTAATCTAGAAGGAGAAATATGACCAAGATGCAAATGCCAAATGTTAGAAGAGGTGAATGCTGCAATAATTTGAGAGGGCAGTTGAAGAGAAATAAGCTCAAGTAGTCGACCAACCTTATGGCCTTTCCTAAGATTCTTACTCGTCTGTGAATCCTACACAGTACAACTATGACTTGAAAAGGTTATATTAACACTAAGTTTGCATAATTGATCAATAGAAATAATATTAAAAGATAACTTGAGCACATAAAAGATATTAGATAATGATAAGTGGGAATTTGAAATAATGCCTGTATGTTTAACATGCAAGATGGAATTATCAACAGTGTGGACCATCAGTGTATGAGTTAGAGTAGAGATAGAACTAAATAATTTAGAGTCAGAGGTCATATGATTTCAACAATCAGAATCAAAGAACCAAGAAGTAGATATACTTGGAGTGACAGAGAGGGCAGGGGAAGGAGGAGTACCAGAGGTAGATTGGATTTGTTGAAAAATAGCTTGAATATCTTTCAAGGAAAAATGAGGACAAGTATCCTCAAAAGTAGAACCCTCAGTGGTAGTAGTAGCAGTAGAAGTACTCAAGGACCGAGACTGATTATGAGATTTGGTTGAATTACCTTGGCCAGAGTTCTTCTGTTTAGCTTAAAGTTTTGGACAAACAGAAATAAGATGTCCTTTTTATTTGCAATATCTGTAAGATCCCTTGGAGGAAGAAGAGATGACAGTAGTAGCTGAAAGAGGCAGCAAGAACCACATTTGTAGAAGGGAGAGATCACTCAACACGAAGAGTATTAAGTTGAGCTCCCTCAGAAAGTGCCTCTCGAATGGCTATGTCAAGTTTAGGGAGTGGACGACGGTGAAGAAAAGCAGCACAAATAGACTCAAACTCAGTACAAAGAGTCATAAGTAAATGCCACACAAGTTGGCAATCTCAGAGAGTAGTATAAATGGCTGTAGAGGCTATATTAGGCCAAGCAGGATCATAGGCTGCTAATTGATTCCATAAAGTCTGTAACTCAGAAATATAATTGTGAATAGTTTGATCAGGTTGTTGATGCATATGATGAAGTCGACAATAAAGCTGAATTGATGAATATCATCAGAAACTGTATAATGTGTCTGTGAAAAATCGCAAACATCTTTAGCAAAGTCAAAATAGTGAAATTCCAACTTATTATTGGTTGACAAGTATTCCAAAACCAAGTTAAAATCTGATGATTTCTGCTATCCCATTAATCTAACCCTTCAATGAACTTAGTTTTTATCTCATCATCCTGTTTAAAGAGTTTGGTAATTTCACCAGTGACAATATGTCAAAGGAGTCCCCTTTTCATAAAACTACACATCTCTTGAGCTCATAAATTATAATTTGAACCATCAAAAATCACAATAATAGAATGGGTTACATAATGGAAATTATCAGAAGCAGCCATGGTAGTAATAAATAAAAATAGTATGAAAAATAAATAAATACCCAAATATAAAACTAGTAGATAGAGGCTGAATTGAAAAAAAAAAAAAAAAAAAAAAAAGACCTCAAAAATGAATTCAAGAGGGTGAAAAACATTGGGAACCAATCCAGGTTGTAGAAAAACTGATCAAAATTAAACTGAACCAGCCAGCTAACCTTTAAAAAGAGAAAACTTTTAAAGAGAGAAAACCCTAAAAAGAGGACATATATCCCTAGAATTAAATCAACTTTTAAAAGTTGACTTTGATTCCAATTTAAAATAAAGAAAAAGAAATATAATATGATAAAAAATTATTTATTATTATGTGTTTGATATAATGAAATAACATCTCTTTATATACATAAAAATGCGAAAGAAAAAGAAAAATAGTACTCTAATTAGGAATTCATAATCAAACCTAATTAAGAATTTAAAATATATACAAATATATTAATAAGTCTAATTAAAAATCTAAAATCAAGTTTTAATTAGGAACCTAACATGATATACTATAGTCAAATACATAATGAAGTGAGATTTATATTCCATACCAAATTATTTTGTTTAGTTGTATAAAAAATTTTAATAGAATATTCATTTTATTACGGTATTAATTTTTTATGTCTTAAAAAAAAATATAATAATCATTACACTAAAAAACGAGATGCACATATTATCCATTATACGTTTCATCATTTATTATTCTTAGTCTGGTATTTTTTACAACAATGTTTTTTAATGATCTATTTCTTTTTCTTTTACAGATGTTTTTTGCGTGACAATATTTTTATAACAAATTTTTAATGAACTGTTTTTTAGCAAAATTTTTTTATAACATGTCCTCTCTATTTTTTTTATAATCAATTTTCATTCCACAATTTCGGTGGCATGTAGTCCATTCAGTCGATGGTGGTTTATTTTTCTTTATTTTATTTTATTTTATTTTATTTTTTATTTTCAATAAAAGATATATATTAATCTATATTTTTCTAAATATGGATTTAAGTTTTTTTTTTTCATTTATTTTATGAGTTTTGTTATCTCTTTTATCATATTTAATAAATCTTTTGTTTTGTTTTCCTTTGTGAAAATTTGCTTATCTTTCTTTATAAAAGTTTATTTATCTTTCATCGTATAATTTAGGAGGAATTTGAGTCTAATATATCAAAAATTAGACATATTTTTAAAGACAATAAAATTGATTTGTGACTTATTATAACTACCAAGTAAAGTATGTTTCTTGTTGACGTATCAACGTAGCTAAAATACTGTATACAATTATTTTGTAAATATGATCAATGAAATTCAAAAGAAAAGCTCATATTTATAATAAGATTTATATGTATTTCTTAAATGCAGTTGAGTTTATTATTCTATTACAAATTATACTTATTATTAATGAAATATTCCTCTTATTTAGGGCGAAAAATAGCATTTTCAACACAGTAAAATTACAAACTTATTTGTCAATAATTACTTCTCGATTTTAAATTCTATTTCTACCTACTTATTGAAAAGTAGATAATTACATGCAATTTAAAAAGTATTTAAGTTATAAACTTCCATTCACGCAATAAATTCAATACATGCGAATGAAATTAAAATTTCAGTATAATTCTCAAATTTCTTTCTTCAACTGAACCCCTATTTATGAGGCCCAATTTTAATTAAAATATCAAATATCCTATAAAAAGTAATAACTAACATTTATTAACAAAAATAATTTTCTACAATTTATATATAAAAATTTATATTTTATAATTTTAAAAAATATTTGTTATATACAATAAATCTAATATATATTTCAAATTCCAATTAAAATTTAGAAAGGCAAAGACCAGCGAAATGCAATACGTTTTAAAAAAGTAAAGCCCATAAAACAGCAATCAATAAAATCCAACATATGATCAAAAGGCCAAAAAGAGCCCAAAAAAAGAACACAGCCAAGTTTCTGCAAGAGAATATGCGATTTCATGTTTGTCGTATAAAAACAGACGACATGACGTCTAAATTACAAATACTTTTGGACATCCAGAAATATTATTAAGCCACTGTCGTCAATCACATTTTTTAACGACAAACGACTGCCACTTTTGTTTGTGGTTTCAGAGCGGTTTGCTCTGCCGTCTGTACATATCATGGAAAAATAATTGAACAGTTTTTAAAAAGCAAAATGATTAATTCAAATTATTTATCAATAAAAAGCCATAACATTAATGGCTTTTATATTTTCTTGACTTACAAATAAGTTTATATTACAGATCAATTTTCAGTGATTATATTAAGTTTGTTTTCTTGATCCAATCAAAATTAAATCATTCACATTAGAATGCGAGAAGGTTTTTTTTTAACATAATAATAGAAGAGTTAGGAAAAGGGTGAATTAGATTTTATTTTGTCTTTATTATTGTTTGTAGAGGAAAGCAGAGCTTTTACACAAGTGCCCAAAAAAAAATAAAATATTCTCGTATATATATTTTCTTTTTTTTTTTTTTCCAAAATTACACGTTATTAAATTTTTTATTTAAAAAATATCTATTTTTAAAAGTATATCATAAATATATTAAATATATATGGGATATTTTTGAAAATCTAAAAAGTTAAAAGGGTATTTTGAAAAAAAAAAAAAAAAGAGAGAGATATTTAGTGTAATTTTCTATTTAATTTAATGCAAAGATATTAGTTTGCATTGCCCAATTCATTTGATTAGCGGGCTTTTGCTTAAGTTAAATAGATCCTATTGCAGACCCAACAAAAAATGGGCCTTAGGCAACAACGCAAGGATGTTCATAAGAAAGAAACAGCTTACAAATCTTTACATGTACCACATACATATAAATCCTTTGCAAAAGGTCCATAGGCCAGATAGTATATATTCTGTCACCCACAGTACATCCCTTAATTGTTGTCAGTTCGTTCTCAAAACTTGGTGGAGGGATATACCATAATGCTAAAAGGACATAACCAATTTTTAAGTACTCCATAATAATAATAATAATCATATCCACCAGTTCACTTTTGTTGGATTAATGATTCTTCATGTAAGAAAAATCTAATTAAAACATTGAATCTATATATAACTTTCATTAAATTAATATGTTATTGCAACGTTGTTATTTTCTCACAGGAAGCATAAATGATTAATTATAACTTATAATTTTAAGTAAAAATGTCAAACTCATAAAGAGAAGGATTTAAGTACTAATATATCAAAATTTTTTAATATTTAATCAACATAAATGATGATTTGTTTGATCGATTGTTAATAGCAAAATTAAAAATAAACTAAATGAACTAAGCAATTAATTAAGTAAATTAAATCTCAATGGGAAAGGGATTAGGAATTAGACTTTCATTGACTTTTAATATTTGTGAATCATACATACACTCATGTAATTACTTTAGAATGTAAGAAATTAAAACTAGCTTTCTCTTAATTAAGTGAAGCTTTCCCTTGAGGTAAATTACTCATGCCCATATTAACCCATACTTACTTTCGTAGTCGCAAATATTAATTGGATTTAATAAATTCTTTAGACGAGAATGAAGTATCATTAGATATATCTATATTTGTATGTGATAACTGTCCTAAATTTATTAATCCCATGAATAAATACATTATTTCATTCTCACTATTATGAGATATTTTAGATTATGCAAATTATAATCAAGCATTCACATAACAATAAGTTTAAAAATGATAGATAGCTAATTGTGACAAAATTGAAGAAAAATATAATAAATTGCATTAAAACCTAAAAAAGCGTACTACAATTATGAAATTCAAATGAGTTTAAAAGCGCACTTTGTGAATAACTTTAAAATTGAGATCCAAGATTGAAAAATAATATCCCAAGGTCCAATTCTTCAATCCCCTTTATTCCAACCCTAATTCTTATCCTAAATCTAAACTAAGTAATTGAGAAAATTATTATATTATCTATTTACTACTTGCCTACACTAATCTCAGTGAAAATAGTGTAATTATATGGGTTCTTGAGACTTCAAATACAAGATTTTCACATTTTTGTACAGTTGTCAACTCCTGTGCATGGGCTTGTGCATCTCAAATTGCATGAGGCCGTGCAATTTTATTTCTTTTTTCTTGGAGCAAATTGAGAGCAGAAGCAAAATAAAAACGCAGGAGCCCATGCATTTTTTATTGCAGGAGGCCATGCTCTTTTGCACAAGTTCTGTGCCTTCCTCTTGCATTTGTCTGTTTTGGCTATTTTTGCTTTATTTCTTCAATTAATTTTGCATTTTCTACATAAATTACATAGAATCACAGAATAATTGAATTGGAGGAATTTATGATGATTTTACTAAAGAATCAAGTTAAACATGTGTAAATTGACAATAAAATCATATAAATGTTATGTAAATAAGAAATAAAATCTAATTTTAAATGAAGGCATAAAATCAAGTTTTTAAAATAAAAATGGTAAAACTCATCTAAGACACATTATCCCTTTCAATTTTGATTTCTAAACTATTTAGCTCATAGCCAGGAGGCTGATCAATGACTGTATAAGACAACAAAGACAATCTTCAATCTTGAAATTATATTTGTTGCCATTTGTAATTTTTCTCCGAGCAAAGAAAATTATTCTCCCTCAAAACTATTCACTCTAAACTCTCTGTGTAAACATAGAGTTTTTCTATGATTAATTGGGATATCTTTTCCACTCTTACAAATAAAGAAAGCTTATAAGCAATTTACAAGTAAATACAACTCGCACTAAACATGTTCATGGACTGGATTTGAGTTTATAAAATATTAAATTTTTTAAAGTCTTAACTCGACTGACTCATAATTTCTTTGACTAATTGAGACTCGTGGTATGACCCATAAATAGGTCTAATATGATTTTATTTAATAGATATAATCATCTTAATCAATTGTTTTAAATGCGAATTCAAATCTTGTGTTGTAGAGCATGAGATCAAAGATTCAAGACAATTTTTCTCTTTTTAAAGAATTGTATCTTCTCTCTTGTTTTAATGAAAATTTTAATTTCATGTTTAAAAAAAAAACAGAGAGATTAGTATATGATGGATCAAGATTTGCAATGCGTAGGCTTACCAAGCCCAATAAATTCTGGACTAGATTGTTGATGGGTGTAGAATTAAGATCCAGCCAAGAAAGAGATATTAGTACAAATCAGGTCATTTTCAGTTGTGGCCTTTCTAGAAGCGGGCCCAAAGATACGAAGTCAAATGTCGTTTATGCAAGTGATAATGTCGTCTGAAATGTACAGAAAAGGACTTATGAAAAAAAAAAAAAAAAAGACAAACAACATTAAATGGTATACGTCTATCAAAATTTGGCATATATTATATATATATTTAATATTTGCAACTATTTTAATATATACAAACTGTAAATTTTAAAAAATTTAAAAAGATAAAATATTAGTAACAATTTCAAAGCTATAAAGAATACAAATGTATAATCCTTTATGTATAGTGCCCAATAAAGAAAATATTGTTTTCAAACAAAATCATCAATCACATATACAGAGGAAAATTAAAAAAAAAAAAAAGAAACTCACAATATAAAAAGAAAGCGTGTCACAATATAAAAAAAAAAAGTTTAATTCACAAAAAAAATATAAATAAAATTATGATTTTTCATAAAAAAAAATTATTTTTTCGCAAACAAAATATGTTACTTTATTTAAAAAAAAATAACCATAGAAAACATCATATATATATATATATATATATATATATATATATATATATATATATATATAGAGTACAAGTTATGTATATATTTGGTATTTTTTTTTAGCAAATGGTATATGTTTGATATATTTTTAAATGTAATTTTTACCATATGTATTTTGCATGATTTTATACATGTGTATTGGTATATATGATATATAATATTGCTTGTTTTCACTAATTAACAATTTATCTATCCTAATACTAAATAAATAAATAGAATTATAATATTGTTAAAATTTAATATAAAACTCATTAGTCTTTAACACATTCCACAAAGCAATTTTGTAGGTCAACAAAAATTTAATACACAACTCCTTACTGCAATATACTACTCATAAGCATATTAAAAGTATTATTTCTCTAGAAATATTTATGGAAGAAAAAGAAAAGGTCCATCATATCACATTAACCCAAGGCAAATATGAACATATAATTTCACAGTTGTGCAAAAAGAAAAAACTAAATCTTTATAAAAAATAATGGGAAATTTACGACTTTATTGCATTTCTTCTTCTTGAAAGCATAAAAAAATAAAATATCGATGAAAGTGAGAAAACAAGAGAATTTAATCATGACAAACTCAGTCTAGTTTCACCCAAAGCACCACTCTTCTTTATCTCTGCATTTTAATTTGATGACAAAAAAGTTGTGATCCAAATGACATTAGAACTATACAATGAAATAAATTGAATAGATGCTCATTCATAGTAAAAATACAAATGAAATTCCTATGCGTTGAATTCATCTTGTATGAAAGAAATAACCAGATAAAGCTGCATATACATGTAAATTTCATATTTTGAAGAAGACTAGAACTATGTTACACATTCTTTCTTTGATTGATTCTCTTTCTCGTACTTAATATAATATTCGTAGTAAGATTGTGTTAAGCTGCACTAGGTTTAGTTGGATTCAATTAGTATTTAGATAGTCCTATGTTGTATCAAGAATTTAGTTGTAAATTGAAATTAATAGTCTAGGAAACAAAGAGGACCATTATCTTATTATATTATTCTTGGACATAAACTGAATTAGCTTTACAAAATGAAAATTTAAAATTACAATAAACATAGTACATTAATTAAATAGAACATAGAAGATAGAAAGGTCTTAGCATCTTGTAGAAGAACAAGCATAAAAATAAAGGAAAAGGGAAAACATAAGATGAAAGATTTGGCCTTTGTATATATTATCAATGTTTCTTCAAGAATCCTTGAGCCATCTTCAAATAATTACCATATTAGAATTGTCATCACTACCGCTTGAATGTGATGATGAGTTTGTTGTGCCGGTGGTAGAGTGACCAGAAATGGTAGTGGAATCTAAGACATGGGTATTTTACTAGAGGATGCGGTGATCATCAGGCAATCTGAGAAAGAAAGAGATATGGCTGTTATTACTGCGAATTTTCCTGATAAGACTGGACTAGATTGTGATTTGTGTCGCATCATACTCTTTTTTGGATTTAATATCTGTCGTCGATAAACAGTATGGCGATTCCTTTTTTCCCGACTGGAATGAGGATGACTTCACTCCTTGCCATTGGACTGATATTTCTTGTATGAATATAACTGGATTTCCTGATCCATGTGTCGTTCGAATTGCTATTTCCAATAATAATCTTCATGGATACACAATTGCTCGAGTCTTCTGCTTCAACCTTATCATAGAAAAGAAAACAAACAAGAAAAAGACTGATAAAAGAAACGGACAACATATAAAATGTATAAACAATAAAATAACGAGATAAAAGATATTTTTGTTAGAAAAACCGTAACAATGTAATTTCCCCAAATAACAAAGCATGAGCCCATGCATTTTTGTTTTTTTTTAATCATAAAGAGGGCCAAAGCCCAGTGAATTACGAGAGCCCATGCATTTTGTATTTCATGAGGCCACAAGTTCTATGCCTTCCTCTTGTATTTATCTGTTTTGGCTATTTTTGCTTTATTTCTTCAATTAATTTTGCATTTTCTACATAAATGATATAGAATCACAGAATAAGTGAATTGGAGGAATTTATGATGATTTTACTAAATAATCAAGTTAAACATATGTAAATTGAGAATAAAATAATATAAATATATATGTAAATAAGAAATAAAATCTAATTATAAATGAAGGCATAAAATCAATATTTTAAAAAAAATGATAAAAATCATCTCAGACACATTATCCCTTTCAATTTTGATTTCTAAACTATTTAGCTCATAGCCAGGAGGCTGATCAATGACTGTATAATACAACAAAGACAATCTTCAATCTTGAAATTATATTTGTTGCCATTAGTAATTTTTCTCCGAGCAAAGAAAATTATTCTCCCTTAAAACTATTCACTCTAAACTCTCTGTGTAAACATAGAGTTTTCTATGATTAATTGGGGAATCTTTTCCACTCTTAGAAATAAAGAAAGCTTATAAGCAATTTACAAGTAAATACAACTAGTACTAGACATATTTATGGGCTGGATTTGAGTTTAGAAAAAATTAAATTTTTCAAAGTTTTAACTCGCCTAATTCATAATTTCTTTCACTAATTGAAACTTGTGGCCTGACCCATGAATAGGTCTAATATGATTTTATTTAACACATATAATCATCTTAATCAATTGTTTTAAATGCGAATTCAAATCTTGTGTTGTAGAGCATGAGATCAAAAATTCAAGACAATTTTTCTCTTTTTAAAGAATTGTATCTTCTCTCTTGTTTTAATGAAAATTTTAATTTCATGTTTAAAAAAAAAAAAAACAGAGAGATTAGTATATGGTGGTTCAAGATTGCAATGCCTAGGCTTACCAAGCCCAATAAATTCTGGACTGGGTTGTTGATGGGTGTAGAATTAAGATCCCATATTTGTACAAATCAGGTCATTTTCAGTTGTAGCCTTTCTAGAAGCGGGCCCAAAGATACAAAATCAAATGTCGTTTATGCAAGTGATAATGTCGTCTGAAGTGGACAGAAAAGGACTTGTGAAGCATTGATTTCATCTTTTGCATTTGAAAATTCAATTCGTTTTCGTTTTCATGTCTTCACTTTTTAATTCACTTTAATTAACTTTTCAAACAGTTGCACGAGTTGAATAAATATTTCAATTTTTAATTTTGTATGAAATTGAAAATCAATGCCCAAATAGAATGGGCATTTTTCAAAAAATAAAAATATATAGGGAGAGAATCCAATTTCTAGAAAATGAATATCTAATACTATGGTATAGAAGCTGGTAGATATGTTGAAAATTGTGGTTTCTCTCTAGAGAGAGACCTAGAAAATTGCAGAGAAATAAAAATCTTTTTTATTTTCTTGTCTTTTCCCACATTCTAGAGGAAGAAAATTTTGTTTGCTTGCGTACACTTCCCTTTTTGACTTATAAAATATAAATTTAACCTTAATTAAACTTAATTCTCGAATCCAATTAAAAAATTTAAGTTTTTAAATGGTGATACTTAGATATTATATAAAATTTTAATTTTTTTTATTATTTTTTATACGAATGTTCATGAATATTAGTCTCAAAAATTAAATATCCATGAATAAACTTTTTATTATCAAACATATGAATTTATGCATTGTAATTTTGAGAACTAACATATCTTATATTTTCATCTCAGAAAAAAAAAAAACTTATATTTAGTTTCTTAAAAATTAAATTCAAATGCTTTTTCTCATTATTTTCAATCCAAGGAAATATGGTCTTCATGTGAATCAGAAGGGATTGAATAGCATTGGTAATGTCAAATTAGTACAACAATGCTTGCCATTGTTTCAACATAAAGCAACAAGCCAGCCAAGGTGGGTACATGTATTTTAAGACTTTTACCAAAAACGTGGTTAGGTGAGTTCATATTGTGACTCTTCTTTGGCAAAAAAAAAGGAAAGGAAATGCCAAAACTAATCCTCACGTAACAACACATATCATGAATGACAACTGAAAGAATTTAATGCCACCTTTAATTGAGTGTGACAACACATACAAAACTAAAGTGTATCTTATTCAATCACTTGACTGTGAAGTGCATCAACTTACTCTATCTATGACTATTATTCAGAGGTGGGGCCTTTCCCATCATATCGATTATGTCTGCTAAGTGGATTCCCTATTGATTGGGAATTTGGGTTTGATTTGCTTGCTACTTCAACGTGCAACTACCTTATTATTCATCTACATTATATATTATGAATTTAAATTTTTCTAGAATTGAGGTGTTAGAAAATTAGAAAGTCAAATTCAATTCTCATATTTGTTTTTCGTTTACAAGATAGTTCTTTTGTTCTTTTTTCATACAATTTAATGGAGAAATTTACGTCATATGTCTTATTTTTTATATTTTTAATATTTATAACCTCTTAATTTTTCCTTTTTCATATTTATATTTTCCTAATTAATTTTTAAATTTTTTTTTTCATTTTCAAATTGTTAGGATTATTTTGCAATAAATCATTAATTTACTATAATTTACAATGATTTTGAGTTAATACAGTAAAAGTTTTATATTTTTCTTTTGAAAAATTATCTCATTTTGACATTTAATTTTTTTCAATTTTTTTGAAAAATAAAATTAAATGTTAAACAGTATTAGATATTAATTATTTATTAAAAATATTTTTTTTTAAATATATACTATTTGTTGTGACTTTTATTTTGTTCAAAATTTGGAACTTGTATTAACATTAATATATACTAATTGCATTATAGAAGTATATTAAATTTGTATTATCTACTAATTATTTGTTAGAAGTATACTGTTTATTTTGTTTAATGTATAATGTTTGCTATAACTTTTTATTTTGTTCGAAATCAATGGCTTTTACAAATAGTGGTAGATATTAATTATATTATAAAAATATACCAAATTTTATTTAATATATTCTATAAATTAAATATTAAACAGTATTAGATACTTATTATTTGTTAGAAATATATTGTTTCTTATTTAATGAATACTGTTTACTATGATTTTTTATACAGTTGAAATTTTAAGCATAAGTGATACATGGTATACTTTTGAAAGAGTTGCATCACCAAATAATAGTGAATTATGGGTTTTATTTGGTGATTTTCGCTTCACCAAACATGGTATATGAAACACCCTGAATTTTCATTTATTTTATAAAATTCTATTTTGTACGGAATGATAATATTTTATTATTTTATTTATTTGATTAAGTAAATATTATAAGTTATTTTATTAAAAAGTATATTTTATTATTTTCTTTATTAAAGTAAGAATTGGAATTATATTTTACCAAATTATAAATATTTAGACAATTTGAATATGTATTATTAATGACAATTTGAAATTAAAAAAAAAAAAGAAAGAAATCACGGTGATACCAAATGCTCCCTAATTCATAATTTTTTTTTTTAACGAGTATTTGATTTAGCTGTTGAACCTAATTACCTCTGAGTTTTTTTTTTTCCTAAGTTTATATGTTTTGATAGCGTGAAGTGAATTAAGGCAATTGATAAGTGACTTATTTTTTATTATAATTTAATCGGCGGTTTCATTGAGTTAGTTTATATGTTTTAGTAACACACTTTCAAGTTTGATTTATGCATCTTAAAATTATGTCATAGTTAGATTTGTTTATGGTATTGGTATTTACTCGATTCACCGAATATAGTTAAAACTTGATATTTTAATAGACAACCCCAAAATAAAATTAATCTCGGACTATACCAAGTAGAGGCCTGAGTAAAAAATTATAAAGCCAATTGAGTCGAATCCGAACTCGCTCAAACTCGATCCATGAACGGCTTTAGTTATAAAAGTGTTCCCCCGATAAATAATTTTAGATTTTGGAGAGTGAGAAGAATGATTGTATTACTTTTATGAAGTACATATATATATGGACATTATCATCAATTCAACAATAAAAATTTGAATATAAGTTTCGGAATCTAGTTTCTTTTAACATAAAACTTTGATATTATATTAAAATTTATAGACTTGTCCAAACATAGATTTATTAGCAGGCAAATGTTGGAATCTACTCATATTGAACCAATTGGTTTGTGCTAAATTCAACATCAATTTACTTAGAAGTCATTTATATATTTTGTCGTTATTCAATATAGACAATCTTTCAAATGTCATTGGACTAGTCTGTGACTTAACGTCAATGTATTAGTTGATATTTGCTCAAAAATAGATTGACTAATATATCTTTTTCAATTTTAATCTGAACTAACATTATCGGTAGTCTAACAATGGGACTTGAACATAAATTCCAAATTTAGTCCGTTTGAACATGAGCCCCGTATATTTTCTACTCTTGAATCTTGTTGTGTTACAAATTGTAATGCTCTTTTAAAAAAAAAAAATTAAATTGCAATACTCCATGAACGCAATAAAATAATATTAAATAACATTTTCATTATTTATGTAAATTTTATATTTTGAATTTTTTTATATGTGATCTTATATTTTAATATCATTAACCATAATAAAAGGATTAATTTGTATGACAAAATAAGAAAGAAAAATCAGTTTTCAAACATGCCTATTTAATGTCCATATATTTGTTTAGTTAACAAATGTCGTCAGCCAGTATCAGTTGTTAGAAGAAACTAAGCTTTCTACTACTAATTTAATCTTTCTTTTTTTTTTTTTTTTTTTTTACCTCTCTTCTGTATAGAAGATTTGAACGGGATTTATGCTTAATGTCAAACATATGTCGATGGTTATATATATATATATATATATATATATGAGTTTCGATTAGAGTTAACTCCATACCTAGGAGTATTCATGGACCGGAATAATTTTTTCTCTAATCTAAACCAACTCAACTTTTCTAATAAACCATGAGTTTTAAATGAAAAATCACCTGGTTCGATCAGAGGAAAGTTTGGTCCAATGGATTGGATCTATTTATTTTTATTAATTTTTATATTATTTTTTATTTAACCCAATTCAATTTGACCCCGAATAAATATATCCGTTAAGATATTGAGAACTCGATCCATTCTAATAAATTTAAACTGAAACTTTACTACTCCAATTAAGTTGAATTGGGTGACTTTTTGAATGCTTCCACCCAAACCACTGAACTAAATGGTAAACGATGTATATTGAATTTTTAGAAAGTATTGGAAAGAGATTTAACAACATAAATGCAACAAACAAAATTTATTAGATCATTTGATTTACAAGTAAAATTTTTTATGACTAATTTTTTAAAATGTTTTATTTTGGAAAATTAGCAATCTGTCAACATTGATTAGAGATTTTTTTTTTTAATGGTAAAATTAAATTATCTTAAAATTTTCAACTACAAGCTTATTGGTTTGCAGTTACCAAATCACCAATAATTCTAAATAAAAAATTATTTATAATTGATCATTATCATAAAGATGTCATGTGATTTACACAAATTAATAATCATATCTATATTTAACACAACAAAAAAAATTACATATATATGTAAAAATATTTTTTAATTTTAACTAATATGGCATTACAACAAATTAATAACAACGATAAGTAATCCTTAATCCCATTTTTATTGGAATAGAAAACATAGATCCGTTTATGCTTTTTTTTTTTTTGTTGTGTTTTGAGTTATTTCTTTTATAATATGGCATTATATTAAATAATTATTTAATAAACCATATATGATTTTTAGTTAAAATATATATATATATATATATATATATATATATATATATATATATATATATATATATATATATATATATATATATATATATAATTGTTATTTAAGACTATAACAAACAGTAGAATTAATGCTAAAAATTATGCAAATCAAAGTCATATTGCTACTAAAAATTAACTTTTTTTTTCCTTTTGAATATTAGATAATAGATTATTTATTAGTGAAACTTAAAATTTGCATACATTATTATATTAAATAATTATAAATTATATAAATTTTTACAAAAAAATAATTATCGTTATTAATAATTTTTTGTTAACAAATTAATTTTTTTCAAAAATTTTATTGTTTCAGCATTTTAGCAATATAACATAACAACTCATTTTTATTATACAAACTTATGGTAATATATTAATATATATATATATATTTGAAGAAAAATTGTTTGCCGCTAATTCTAACTAATGTTCTCGTGGTGGAATTTATCAACAATAATTTATTGAATAATTAACGTGTTTTGATGAGTTATTATTTTTTTTCAATTTCCAATGTTTTTCCAACCATAATTTGAGATTAATTCTCTAAGTACTGTCGAACGCAGAGTGGTAACCTCTCCCAAACTAATTTTTTATATCCAAAATTTTTCCGCTTAATCAACTAGTGATGGGTGATGAGTTATTATTTTAATAATATGCCCTCTATTTCAAATATATAAGCTCACTTTCTTTTTTAAGATATCTTAAAATATAGGTTTTTTTTTTCTTTTAAAACCTATATAATCTTTTAAATTCGTAATTTATTCTTATTTCATATTATCACATAAGTCTTTTCAATTTAGTATATGAGTATAAATTAAATTAATTAAGGGATATTTTAAAAAATTAAAATAAAATTTATTATTTAAATTATATTAGTAAACTTTTAATAACGCGTGAAAATAGAAATAAATCCATATGTTTAGAACTAAAGGAGCAGTTAACGACAAACGGTAATATATTAAATAATTAATGTATTTTGACGGGTTATTAAGTTCAATTGGCAATGAGAACTATTAATTACTGATCCTGACAACGTCCAAATCAATTGGCAATTTGTAGTCGTTGATGCGGACATTAACCCAATTGAAGAGTAAGAAAGCCTACAAATTGACGCCCTTTGGCAACTCCAAAAGCACAGAGCATACGTAGTGTTGCTGTGCAAAATATCATTGATGATATCTTTGGGCCAATATCGTTTCATTTCATGAATAATGGAGTATTGTGTTTTGCAATTTGCAGTGGAGGAAATTAATTTTTATTTTTATTTTATTTATAAATAGATTATTTGTAAACAGATTGAATGTATCCAAACATTATGACTCCAAATATAATAAATTAAATATCAAGATAACTCTCTTCTAATAATTTTAATCAAATTGATTGATTATTAAATTTTTTACCAATAAAAAATAATAATTTTTTTTTAGATGTATAATCATTTAAAAGTGTTAGTCGCTCAATCTTCACATCAATCAAGTCACTATACACGTCTAAAAATTAAAAAAATAAAAATTTTTCTTACCAAACACTTTAACACGAGCAATTTAAAGAAAAAATAATAATTTAGTGATAATTTATTTTTAGAATAAAATAAAATTACTTTAAATAAATCCCGTCAATATTAAAATTTTCTAATACCCAAAAAAAATAATAATAATTTAATCAAATTTGCAAGAAATTATAACATAATAATTGATGAAAAAACTCAAAATCAATAGTTATTCGATATCACAAATTTTTAGATAGATTTAATTTATCTTATATTCTATAAATTAAATCAATTACACGTTAACATGTGATATTATTTATTAGATATAACATTTATATTAGTTAGATTATTTATTATCATTAATCACAAGTGATTAAATACCGATCAGTACAAATTATATATATAATAAATGACACTATATATCAATATGTAATTGATTTAATTTACATAAGACTTGGTAGAATAAATCTATTTAAGAAATTTACATTTTTACATCTCTTACTTTATGGAGACTTTAATATATAAAAAAAAAATAGAACAATGTAATTCTAAAAATATTATTGTCATGGGTTATTTTTTAAGAAAAAGAATTCATAATTAAAAAGTATTATTTGATTTCGTGTTTATTATTGGCTGCTAAATCATTAATTACTCGTAAGGAAATTTTAGGTTAATCAATTAGTCTGTTTGGAGTTGAGAATTAGTTTTCTAAAATATCATTTTTATAGTACATTATTGAAAAAATAATTTAATAGTAATTTTGTATTGAAATTTTTATAATGAAACACATTTAAATTATCATTATTTTTTCATATGAATATAGCTTTGGTAAAAAAAAAAAAACATTATACATAATTAATTAGAAAGTTATTTTACGATTTTGACATTGCTGTAAAATATAGCCTAATCTAATGTTAGCTTGTGATAAAAATGTGCACGCATACTCAATTAATTCAAGAATATTTAAAATTTATGAATTTTTTTTATTAATTAAGATCCGATTAATATGAAAATATTAATTAGACTGGAACCAACTTAATATATATAGAGATTTAATAAGAATTAAGTAAAGGGAAATATGTATAAAAGGCTTTAGTGAAAAAAAAAAAAAAAAAAAAAGGTTAAATATTCATATTTCATCATTTGCCAGTCCAATAATTTTATATAATTTAGTTTTTTTTTATTATTATTTTTCTAATTATTTATTCCCTCCCCTTCTCTCTATAAATATGACCTCATGCTTGCTCCTCCTCACACAATACATTTCACACCTTGAATACAATTTACAGAGCAACACAACCCCAACAGACAGAGCAAATATGAGTACTACAATGATCTCTACTTCTGGAAGCCAAACCATCTCGAAACCCAATCTCTCAACCAGAAAATCCTTTCTTGCCCCATCTTCTTCCCTTAGCTTCAATACCCATTTCTCAAAACCAAGCTTTCCCCTTAAAAATTCTCATTTCAAATCCATTAAAACCAGTCCAATTAAAGCTGCCATGGCCAATACTGCCTATGTGAACACAGAGAGTTTCTATGATTTGTTGGGCATCTCAGAAAGTGGAACACTCTCAGAAATCAAGAAAGCTTATAAGCAACTTGCAAGAAAATACCATCCAGACGTGTCCCCGCCAGGCCATAAAGAAGAGTACACAAAAATGTTCATTAAAGTTCAGGAGGCTTATGAGACTTTATCTGATCCTAAAAGCAGAGCTTTTTATGACAGAGATATGGCCAGTGGACTAGATTTGCAATCCATTTTCTCTACTGGAAAACGATACAGATCCCAAAAGGGATTTGATGATAGAATTGATGATTGGGAACAGAGATGGCAATCTCAGCTAACAGAGTTTATTAGAAGACGTAATTATAAAGATTTAGAGAACATGAGCTGGGGAGCTAGAATGCGCAGACAAAGAAGTTACTGCAATTAATGAGTCTGTTAATCCTTCCTTAGAGACTAAGCTTTTATATGTATATACTTTCTTCTTCTTCTTTTTCCCTCTTTTTGAGTTGCGATGATGAAAAATTATATGTACTGTTAACTTTCCCGGAAAAATATATCATCAAAAAGGGTTTTTGAGTGTTAATTTTTGGAGTATACCTCTTGAGTTTTTATTTGTATTCCTCTCTTGAGTTTTTATTTTTTATTTTTATGTTGGAAACTATGTTTTCATATTTGGGCCAATTTCAAAACAGGTAAAAATAGAGGATTATAGATCAAAAGCTTCGAATAAAATTAAACTAAATTGAACTATAATATTTGGCAAAAAAGGAACTGTAATTAAATTAAATATACAAAAAATATTATGTATAATTATATTACTAATTAAAATTATAATAAATGAAAATATATCTAAATAAAATAAATTATTAAGTGAATTTTTAATCATATTGTTTATATTAATAAGAATTATTTATATTAATAAGAATTATGTTGTTTATATATAAATATTACTAATTTATTAGCATTGAGGTATGTTAAATCTAATAAATATAATTTTTAAAAAATTAATAAATATAATTTGCCAAATTGTAAAGAGATTAATACTTAAATTATTAGTATGTATATAATTATAATTATATTACTCAATTGGCAATTTCTTTTCTTTTCTTTTCTTTTCTTTTTTTTTTGGTGATTTTTTGCTTAATAATAAGAGAAACAGTTAACTTGTTAAAAAATAGCAAAAAATTTGGAAAAAAAATTTGTATAATGGAAATGCATTTTTGTCTATTTGATAAGGGTAGGTTAGAAGTCAAATTTCTCATAATCATAATTTATAGTAAAATTTCGATCTTATGGTTAGGCAAATATTTCGTATTGAAATATTATTCCTAGATAAAAAATTTATTGCTATTTTCTATTTCATATTTAGAAAAAAAAAATGAATGATAAGAAAAAAAAAAAAAGAAAAATAATTGGCATTTTAGAAAGTTTTTGGCACATTGTGTAAAGTTTTTAGTACATAATTCATAATTAACATTTTTTAGTTGCAGTGGAAAATACCAACTTATTTTCATTTCTAGCAATCATCTTTATCTGATTTTTTTTTATTATTTAAATGTAACATATCTTTCCCTAATTAATTAGTATGTATATATCAATATTTAAAGTGTATTTGATAAATTAAAATTTAATATTTAATTTAAAATTTTTAACAGTTATTAATTTTAGAGTCTATTTGAGTAACTGGTCATTTAAAATTTATTATCATTATTGATTTTTATAAGTTAACACTTGAAATTCAAATTTAAATTTACAATATATAGAAAAATTTTATTTAAAGATATTAATTAAATTTCACATTTTTGTGTCAATATTTTATATTAGCTTATTAATTAATATATTTTTTTCATATTTCTTCAGAAAATATGTCAACCAATTTGAGGAGAATAGATACACTTTAAAAATCACAAAAATAAATATCTAACAATGGCAATGGACAACAAAAAAAAAAAATTTAATAGATGATGCGATGAAAATTTTTAATATTTATTTATATTTCTATTTTTATACTTTAATATTTCAGTTAAATGCAATTAATTTTCATTTTTATTTTTGAAGAGAATAAAAATCCAATATCAAAAAATAAATAAATTAAATTCTCAATGCAGCCATTCCTTAGAAATCATGACAAGGGATCATACGTTGGATTTTGTCGTTCACGCCAGTGTGAGTGCATATGACAGAACACTGGTGAGAAAGACAATTCAAACCAAATTCAACGTTGGAACTTGGAAAAGTATATATATCTAAATTATAAACATATAATTCCAAGCTCTAAAGACAATATTAATTAATATACTAATATTCGGAATTTGGATTTCCATGCTCTAGAAACTCCCTAAGGAATCATTGTTTGGCTGCAAAACTATATATTCCTTCGTGTCAAAATATTTATTATTTTAAATTTTTTTAAAAAATATTTATTATTTTTATTTTAAAATATTAATTATTTAAAATTTTAATATATAAATTAAAAAAGTTATTCTTTACGTCCCATTTTATTTGAGATATATTTTTTCACAAAGTTTAAAAATAGATTAAATAGTCTATTATTTTTTCTTTTATACTCTTTATTAAATACAATTCTTACATTTTCTTATAAATTTTATAGAAAAAAGTTAAATTAATATCCAAAAAGAAAAATATCCTAAACAAAATAAGACAGAGAGAGTATTAAATTATCTTAATTTTAAATTAAAAATATTAAAATATCTTTTTTTGATTTTGATAAAAAAATAAAAATTATAAATGCAAATATTTAGTAAAAGAATAAATAAAGGATAAGTTTGATTTTTATAGAAAAATAAAAGTAATAAATGCAAATGTTTAGTGAAAGAAGAAATAGAGGATAAAGTTAAAAAAATAATAAATATATTTTTAAAATTCTAAAATTAACAGATAAATTAAAACTAAAATTTTTTCTAAAAAGATAAATATTTTGAAATATATGGAGAGTATTTTTCAACTTTATCCTCCAAATTATTTATCTACTAAACTATTATATTAATTATTTTTATTTATCTACATCAAAATTAAAAAAAATATTTTAATATTTTTACTTATAATTATAATAATTTCTTAATTTTATGTTGAAATTTTAAATGACATATATTTTTAAACGGATGGCATATTATGCTATGTTAATTTATGATTTTAAGGTAAAAAATTTTAATAATTTTCACAGGACAATTCTGAATCTAATGAAATTCTATACTATTTGATTACTGTTTTTGCTTGGTCTTTTTTTTTTTTTTTTTTTTTTCATCTCGCGTGCAAAAGAAAATTATATAATTTTAAAACTTAATTGGTTTTTTACAACTATACTCAACATTTAAAATAGAAGGTTTTAGGAGCAAGAATGGAGTATCAATATCTTCTGTAAAGTGGTGCATTTTTATCCGCTGTCGTTTAATGGACTTTATTGTTATGAGGAGGCATTGATTGGGATGACAAATTGTGTACTGTATAGTTTTCTTTTTGTTAATAAATTTTAGCCTATATAATAGTTAAAAAAAAATTAATAATATTTTTTAATAATATTTATCTTTGTATTATTTAAAAGTTTCAATTATACTTAAATTTTTCAAAACATAAATTAAAATTTTAATTTAAAATTTATATTGAATACTCAATTATTGAAATTTTAAGTGCATATTTTGACTGAATAATATACCCAAATTTGAGTTTTCATTCTCTCAATGTTAAAAAAATAATTAGAAAATTTTTTAATAAATCAAAAATTCTTTAAAGGAGAAGGAAAATATCATAATTTAAATCCCTAATCTTTTGCACTATAAAATAAATGTTCAAGCACTAAACTATTAGTCCAGTGATAAATAATTTTAAAATTCTAAAATTTCAAAACTTATATTATTTAATTTTTAAGGTTTAATTTTAAAATTTTTAATTTTATTACACACTATTTTAATCTAATTGTTAAATAAACTTAATTCATGTTTTATTAATTGATTTAAATCTATGGATTAGATAAAAAGAAAATTTTTATTTTTTATACTTCTACATCATTAAATGTTAATATAAATGAAATTACTCTCCATCATGGTATGTCATGGTACAATCGGGTCAACTAGAGTAAATATCGATTATATTTTATAAAATTAATATGCTATATGTGAAATCTTGAAAATGCTTAGTTATAGATTCGTTAAATTAAAAAAATTAAAAGTTGGATCCAGTGTTGTAAGTGATGAAGAAAATCCAATGGTTCAAGTGGATTTTTAGGCCAAAACCAACCTTAAGTCTCGGAGATTAATTTTATCAACAGTCTTCTAACTTTTGACCAATACATTTTATTATCTTACATTTCACTACCTTTTTTTAAATCATTCAATTTCTTGTAATAATCACTTAAACATACCCGCTGAAGCTAACTTTTGTTAAAATTTTAATAGCAAGTTAACGTGACCTTACCACCTAAATATTTTTAAATGCAAATAATTCATGCCTATTAGTAGTAATTATTCATTCGCAATTTCACAACTTACATCTTCTCGAATTTACTTATTTTCATTATGTACCATAAATATTATTTTGTAATCCACTGACAAGAAAGTACGATATATATATATATATATATATATATTTTTAAGACAATGAGAGCAAGTTTTGGGCGACGCCACTAATTTCATTATTGGGTTAGAAAAAGTTAAAAAAGACTCCCGTCAACTAAGACGAAGTAAAAAAATCAGTCTCCAGCAATTTTGCTTCTAGCGATGAAAGATGAGAGAGATGATAATTAGCTGACAAGGGCAGATCCAGGAGAGGGCGGAAGCCCATATCAATCCCATTTTTTTATATAGATCTTTTATTTATTTTATATATATATATATATATATATGTAGGCTGAAATTCAATTCATGATTTTGAATTTCAAATCGTCCAGTTCTAAGCAGAATTGATGGATGTCAATATTTAATTCATGTGCATTTTATTTTTCTAGTTATTTTTCTTTATTATTATTATTGTTATTATATAATAAAAAAATGCTGAAAATTACTTATAAATATATTTAAAAAATTTATTATCGTCCATACATGCTCTTAACTTACTCTATATCTAAATTTTGTGTCCACTTTTACTGACGTGGCTTTAAAACGTTTAGACTATGTTTGAAAAAATTTTTAGAGAAAAAAGAAAATAAAGAAGGAAAATAATTTTTATTTTTCTTCATTTATTTTCTTCTCTTTTGTTTGGATAAGAAGGAAAATAAAATTATTTTTCACTCACTAAAATATATAAAGAAAAGAAAATAGTACATTTTGGAGAAAAATATATTTAATTATTATTTTTTCTTCTTTTTTTTATTTTTTTTTCATTTTAGAGAGAAAATAAAGAGAGAAAAATAGTATATATTTTCTTTTCTTTCTTTATTTTTCTTCTATTTTCAAACAATGAAAAAAGAAAATAAAAATTATTTTTCACTCATTTTTTTTTTTTCTATATTTTCTTTCATTCCAAACTTAAAGTTAAAAAATTATGGAAGTGCCAGCCACGTGAGTTTCCCATTAATGCTTCTTATGGAAAAATGGCCTTGTAGATATTTAAGTGACCGATAGATCCAATTAGAGGGTTTTTTAAGTCTATATTTGAAATTTTTTTTCAAAGAGGAAAGAAAATAAAAAATAAATAAATTTTATTTTTTCTTGTTAATATTCTGCATTTTGTTTGGATGAGTGAAAAATAAAAAAAAAATTATTTTTCACTCTACTCTTTTTACAAAATTTATTTTTCTTTCTCTTTTTATTTTCCTTTCTATCTTTATTTTCTTTTTTTTACTTTTCAAACATGAAAAGTGATTTTTTTTTATTTTATTTTTTTTCTCTTTTTTTTTTTTTTTTCTTATTTTCTTTCTGTCCAAATATAGAGGAAGAAAAGGTTGTGAGTAGGCAGATGTTAAAGTGTCTTAGTCGATTATCCCCTAGTTTTGGGTAAGATCCAAATCAGCTTTTGTTAACTTAAATGACATGTATACCCTTTCTAGAATTCCGAATTTCAAACCTGTCTTTGTCAACGTCCAAGTCCTTTCAACTTCACATGCTGCCTCCCATGTTCCTTGTCGACTTCGCATTCTCAGAGGTCCGAGCAATAAGATATTTTGTTGAGTAAAGATAAGCTTGACTACTTTATTTATTTAAGGTTTTGCTTTTGGATGAATTATTTTAATACATTGAAAAATTCGATATAATTTGTATTTTAGTATTTTAAAATTCATATTTTTAATCTTTGAAATTTATTTTTTTAATATATCTAATATACCAAAATAATATTATGAGTTACACCATAAAAAGTTTCTTACCATATTGATAATAATTTTTTTTTATTTGAAAGATTTAATTTGGAGAATTCAACATTTCATACCCTTAAATGAGATGGGAAAATAATAAAAAATTTATTAACATCACATCTCATACAAAATTTATTATCATCATATTTTAGTCTTTATCTATAAAAATATAATTTTTTTATTAAATTTTAAATTTTATTTTTTTTTTGAAATCTTTAACTTAATATTTAATATTTAATTTATGCAACACTTTTGTTCTTAAAATTTTAAAATATTATATACTATTTATTTAATTATTAAATTATATAATACTTTAATTTCTCAAAATTAATTTAACACTTTTTATTAAAAATAATTTTAAAAAAATAAAATATTAATTATGTTATGTTTCAATTTTCACATCCTTTATTTTTCCATATTAGATATTATTTGATATGAAATAAGTAAATAAAAAAAATTACAATTTCTTGATAAATGAAAATTTTTGACTTATTTAGTAGTTATTATTATAAAAAATTTCAGAAAAGTATAATGTTTAATATTTTTATTTGAAAAAATTACATTTTCTTAGTAAGAGTTAAGTAAATTGTACTTTTTTAGTTTAAATAAATATATATTGACATATCTATCATCCATAAAATAATATTTAATAAATAGATTAAAGTATTATTATCTTTTTTATTATTAAATCGAACAAAAGAACATACTTCCTAAAAAGTTAACAAAATACACAATTACTTTATAAGAAATTTATTTTCTAGAAAATAACTTCTCAATAAGTATATTTCTTAAGTAATAACTTTTTAGAAAATTTATTTCCCTTGAAATATATTTCCTAAAAAGTATACCAAACGATACTATTATCTAGATATATTTTGGAATTCATAAAAATTTTCAAATTT
The DNA here is from genome assembly GCA_947687605.1 of Reutealis trisperma. Lineage (NCBI taxonomy): Eukaryota > Viridiplantae > Streptophyta > Magnoliopsida > Malpighiales > Euphorbiaceae > Reutealis > Reutealis trisperma. The sequence continues at coordinate 958,047 of CANTUT010000194.1, forward strand.
AAAACAACATATGATTTTAATGTTACTTTAAAAAAGAAAAAAGTCAAATAGCGATTCCATAAATTTGGATTAAAACGATAATTAGATGATAAATGTAGTAATTTTGGAGATCTCATCTCTCTATTTCCATTAAATAAAAATTTGATTGTGATTGATTTTTCACAAAAATATATTCTCTCCGTTCTAAAATATTTGTTGTTTTAGATTATTTTTTTAAATTTATTTATCATTTTAAAATTTCAATAATATATTTATTATATATTTTTTTTAAATTTTACCATTCATTTATTCTTCATTAAATATTCATATTAATTGCTTATCAAAATAAATAAAGAGTATTTTAATTTTTTTTCTTTAAAATTATGATAATTTAATAATATATGTGCTGAAATTTTAAACCATAAATATTTTGAAACAAAAATAGTATAATCAAGTTATTGTTCATGCTGTTCTAATAATATTTATTTAACTATAAGCTAATTCAACTTATCTTAGTTCTGATAATTATTTAGGTATATTAGCAAGTGATCTTCACGTTGAAACGTTACCATCAAACAAGACTTTTATTTGTAATTATTCGTTTATTGTATTATTTATTTGGTTAATTAGGCAGATTCATTGTTTAATGTATATCCACTGAACTTTTTTTTTTTTTTGGATCAACTAACACAAAAGCATATAAAATAGAAAGCATAAGAAAGCTGTATTACTTAATTTATTTATATAAATTTAATTAACAAAACTATTAATTAAGTATTAAGCTAACATCAACTAGACTGTGTTCACTTAATTTCTGACACGGTCTAACATTTTAAAATGTTTAAGTGCTACAAAAAATTATTAAATGAATTTAGGCATAATGTCCAGATCAGGAAAAGAATAAAATAGTTTTTTTTTTTTTTATTCATTGTTTGTTGCTTTTGGATTAAAAGGAATAATTTAGAAAAGTAGAGAACAATTAAAAAAATAAAAAAAATATTGTCCATTTTACAAATTTCCACCGTCCACTTTTTTTTTTGTCTTGTATAATACTTTATCCATTTCAAAATATTTATTATTTAATTTATTTTTTAATATGACATAATCTATTTCATAGAAAATATATATATATTTTTTTGCCAAATCATGGAAAATATATTTCCTGGTAAATAAATTTTCCAGGAAAGTATAAACAATTATCTGTTTGATTTGTCATTTCTAACTTTAATAATAAAAAAGACGACAATATCTAATCACATTTATATACTCTCTTTTAAAAGGGTAGAATTGTCAATTATATTTATATTAACTAGGAAAGTTTAATTTTCTTAGTTCATTCTAAGAAAATATATTCCTCCAAACTCAAGTAGTTATCATACTTCCTAAGAATATTTTATAAATCAAAATTTTTTACTTTACTATAAGTTTTACTTTTTTAATTTACTTACCACATATTAAACAATATTTAATATTTCAGCATATATATTAAAAAATTAAAAAATTATTATAATTTTAAGATAAAAAGATTAAAATAAGTTTTATTAATTTTAATATAGAGAAAAGTAAAATAATTAATATAAATATATAATGAACAAATAAATAAAGGATAGAGTTGAAAAATAATAAATATATTTTTAAAATAGTAAATAAATTGAAATATAATTTTTTTTTAAAAAGTAAATATTTTAAAATGAGTGGAATAGCGCTCAAGCTTCTCTTGTCCATTACTTGGCATTCCAGAAGCGGGAGACTCTGGAATAAAAAAAAAGTCCACCATCTGTCATTTTATTAATTTTTTAATATAAGGGCTCAATTCAATTGACGTGGCTAATTCAGTGACACAAAGGATTTTTTTTTTTTTTTGGGAAAAGGAAATATCAATTTTATATACTATATATGTTCATCAATCTTCACACCGATTTTTGGGAAATAGTTTGATTTGGATTGGCGCGACGTAGTCAATCACTGTTTTTATTAATTAATAAGAATTTTCTTTTATAATAATACTTCTTTGATATTATCCAAACCGATAAGAATAATTTAAATATTTTTGCTATTTAATGATAAATAATATTTTTTTAATATATTGTCAATAATATTTTTAATAAAAAAATCAGAATTTTTATATTTAAAATTTAAATTTTAAGTAGTAATAGCAATTAGGAGGGGTGACGGCAAGGCTACCATCCCATCTTCGCTTCAGCGAAAAATTCTCATCTCCATCTTTACCTCATATACAAAAATTATTAAGTATTCATCCGTAGGGATTTCCATCCTACGAAGATCTCTATTATCTAGTAGAAAATCTTATTTTATTTTACTTCCCTTTAATTTTATATGTTTTAGATAATAAAATATAATCTATAAAAATTTAAAATTTTAATTTTAATTAGATTCAGCATGATTCTAATATCTTTAAATTAAAATTTATTAGTATGTGTATGTGTATATATATATATATATATATATTACTTTTAAGAATAATTATGTAAACATAATATCCGATCTCATGGGATGAGACAGAGATCCCCGTGGAATAGAGAATATACACCCTATCATAGCTAATGGAAAAAGAAATATCTCTCATTTCCGCTCCCATGATGATATAAATTAGAGAATCTCCGCTCTTTTGGGGCAAATCCCATGAGAACATAAATTTATCACCCGTTTACCATACCTAATTTTAGGTATCTTTCTTAATTAATAAATTTTGAAACTTACAAACACCACTAATTACATTAATATTTTAGAATTTACTATTTATCTATAAAACAATAGTAAATTCTTTTGATTCATCTTTACTTCCAAAACTCTTTTTTTTTTTCTTATGTATTTCCAATAAAAGTTTGCAAGAATGAAATTGAGACTTGATTGACTATAATATGATATAATACTATATATTATTTTAAATTTATTTGAATTAAATTAATATAATTGATGAAAAATTGTGCCCAATTAACATGGGACATGATGTGGTACTATTGGTTATGGTTCAATATTAATTTAAACACAATTAATGAAAATTGAGATTTTGATTAACATATGATATGATGTAGCATTATATATTAAGTTTAATTAGATCAAATTAGTCTAATTGATGAAAACTGTGGCCTGATTAATATAAGACAAGATGTGGCACTATTTGTCATGAGCGAATATTGATTAAAATTCAATTAATTAAAATTGAGACTTAATTAACATATAATATGATATAATACTATATATTATTTTAAGTTTAGTTGAATCAATACAGTCTAATTGATGAAAAAGTGTGGTTGAATTAACATATAATATAATATAGTACTATTGGTCATGGTTCAATATCAATTAAAATTCAATTGATGAAAATTGATATTTTTAATTGACATATAATATAATATAACATTATATATTATTTTAAGTTTAATTTGATCAAATTAATCTAATTGATAAAAAATTATGGCTCGACTAACATAGGGTACTATTGGTCATGATTTAATATTAATTAAAATTCAATTGATGAAAATTGAGATTTTTATTGATATATAATATAGTGTAGCATTATATATTAATTTTAAGTTTAATTAGACCAAATTATTCTAATTGATAAAAAAACTTGACTCGATTAATATAGGACATAATGTGGCATTATTTGTCATGGGTCAATGTTAATTAAAATTCAATTGATTAAATTTGAGATTGAAATATAATAAAATATAATATTATATATTATTTTAAGTTTAACTGAATTAAATAGTTTAATTGATAAAAAGTATGGCTTGATTAACAGTGGATAAGATGTACTATTAATCATGGGTTAATATTAATTAAAATTCAATTGAATATCTAGATTTTTAATGTGGATAATTATCATATTATAATTTTAATTATATTTTAATGATATTATAATCAATAGTTCAATATTAATATAATGAATACTTTAATATAAAATCGCAAAGCCATGATGCATGCCTTATAACTTTTTGGATTTTTCAATTAAATTTAAGTGTGAAAGATTCATGATATTACATAGTTTTACATGTCAAAAAAATTAAAATTAAATAATATATATATATATATATAATCTGTTGTTAATTTATATTATTGATAGATAAATTAAGAAGATGGTCAAAAAATATAAAATAACATATTATTAAAAATTATAATAAATAAAGTTACCAAGACACACATCAAGCTATGATACATGCCTTGTAACATTCTACATTTTTTAATATATTATTATGTTTAATAACGAAAAAAGAAAAGAAAATGGTTCTACTCATTATAACATTAAGATGAAAAGTTATTTTAAGTCAATCAAATTATGTTTTATTGTATTTAACAACAAAGTAGTTGCCATTAATTTGTATATCAAATTTTAAAACTTGTAGAGAGAATAGTTACTATTAATTTATATATCAAGTTCCAATACTGAGAGAGAGAGAGAGGAACATTGGATGGGTATTTTTGGAGGAAAATTGCCTCCAATTTTTTCTCTTTTTTTCATTGTATATGAAGCCTTTTTTAAATGGTATTATAACTAAATTGATTGCTATTAATCTGAATTAAATTGACCCGAATAATATTATTTTTTATTTTATTATATTTATTTTAAAATATTACTTTTTCCGTCTTGAATTGGTATGAATTAAGAATTACATGTTAATTTAGTTAAAAGCATTTATTTTAAATTTTTTTTCCAAAATAACCTTACAGTGACTCATGACCAAAAAAATTTTTATGGAATAAATTTTTCATTCTCCAATGCAAATGATGAAGATATTATTAAAAAAAAAAAAAAAAAAAAAAGGTGATTGAAGCTTTAGAAGTCATGAGATTAATTTCATGGAACCCTCTTGGATTACTGATATTTATGTACTTTTAAAAATACAAATACAATTAATTTAAATAATAAGTTTATTAATATCAATGTTAAATAAATAAAGATATTTTAGTAAAATGTTATCTAAACTACTATTCTAAAATGAAAAATATGCCTATAATTTGTGACACCCATTAAAGAAAGTTTGTTTAATAATTTGGGTAGGAGAGAATAGTCATTTAGATATCAGCATTATAAATTAAAAAAATTATTAAATAATTATAATTTTAAAATAAAAATATTAAAATATTTTTTTATTTTAATCTAAAGAAATAAAAATAATTATTGCAAATATTTAATCAATAAATCAATGAAGAGTAAAATTAAAAAAATAACAACATCATTTTAAAATTTTAAAACGATATATAAATTTAAATTTTTAGCTACAGATATTTTAAAATAAAATAAGTAACTAGTTTAATGATAATACCAAAATAACAATGAAAAGATTCGGCTTGTGACCCAATCTATCTTAATTAGTAACCAACTAGTCGACCCGCTCGTCGACACGGCTATTGTTATTATTTTTAATTTATAAAATTTAAATTGAATTCTTTATTTAAAAATTTATTTATAAGTATATTAAATATGTCATATAAAATAAGAAAATTTTGTTAATTTATTAATTAATATATTAACTATATTTGTATAAGCTTATATTTAAAATACAATGAATATTTTTTTTAAGATTAAGAATCATTATTTAATTATAAAATTAATTTATTGGTTAACATGATAACTTTTAGGATTAAAATCCTTATTTAATTAAAAAAATAACATATTTATAATATATTAATATAATAATTTAGATAAAAAATAATGATTAAAAAATATAAAATTACCATCAATTTCACATCTGTTTGTCAAAAATAAATATAAATGTCAAAAATAAATATGCATATCAAAAAAAAATTCTATCTCAGGATATATATATATATATATATATATATATATATATATATATATTCACCAAATCACAACAAGCAATGATAATACATAGTAGGTATACTAAAAAAATATTGACACTTTTCTTTTTAATTTGTAGCACTATTATTTTCTTTAAAGTGACTATAATACTCTTATTTATTATATTATTTATTCACCAAATCACAACAAGCAATGATAATACATAGTAGGTATCCTAAAAAAAAATATTGACACTTTTCTTTTTAGTTTGTAGCATTATTATTTTCTTTAAAGTGACTATAATACTCTTATTTATTATATTATTTAACTAATAATTATTCTTATTAATTATATTGTTTAGCTAATAATTTTCACAATATTTAAATTTCATTTATATTTCTTTTTTATTATTGTTTTTAATTCACAAAATATTTTTTATTTTATGTAAAATATTATAAAATATAATAATTTTTTATTTTTTTAAAGCAAATTCAATTGTCATTGAGTATTTTATCTTCAAAAAAAATGAAACCCACGAAAAAAAAAAAAGGGACTTATTAGAAAATTAGAAATTTTCCTATCCTTAGGTATTTTTTTTTTTATTTTGTATCGCTTTATATTCACTGAATTATGTGAGAAAAATAATAATAAATTAGAAAAAAGAAGGAAGTGAAAGGCATAAAACATAAATATTATGGATTAAAAAAAGGTAAAAAAGATAAAAGTAAATCCATGGATGAAATATTTTTTCTAAAAGATTATGAATAACAAATAATAAAAAAAAGTAAATAAAATTTAGAGATTCATTCCTTATTAGAATTATTAGCTAAATAATATAAGAGTAAATTACTATTTAGTCTCTCAATTTTGATCATATAAAGCGTGTTTTGCTAATATGATGCCATCTAAATAAATTGGGAATTTCAACTGAAATTTTCAATTGTTATTACTAAGTCAAATGATTAAATTCCATTATTAATCAATGAGGATGAGAATTTGTAAAATTGTGAGATAAATTCATATAGAAAATTGAGATTGATCGGCACTACAATTTCTTATTTTTAGTATTTCAAAATTGCACTAAAATTTATTTATTTTTTAATTTTCTTTGCTTTAAAGGTATGAATATAAATTTTAATTCAATTAGAATATGTTGATATATAGTAATAAATTTTCAATTCAAAAGTTGGATAGAATGCTCACACCACAATCTAAATTTTATAATAATAATAATTATATAAAAGAAACTTAAAATAGCTTGCAGTACTTTTGATCTCAATTAATATAGTCTCTTGCAATAGATAATCAAAAAACCAAATTAATGAAATTATTATAATAATATAACATTTCACAACGTTAATTTAAATAACAAGGGATAAATGAGGTAATATTCATAATTTTTATTTCATAATTATAAGAAAAATATGATTAAAGTTTAGATAGAAATAGACTTGCAGAATTGCACCCAAAAAAAAGAGGTGAATAATTTACGTTATCTTATAGCTCAAAATTCACTACACAGTTTCTGAAACAAGCTAAAGTATTTATATTGACATAATTATTTGGTTAATTATATTTTTTTTTTTTGGCCCAAAGAGTATAATAAACTACCCATTAAAAGGTTTTTTTTTTTAGGGATTTTTTCATAAATAGTCCAAAAACTAAAAAAAAATAACTTTTTTGTCTTCTAATTTTTTATTTTGTAAAAATGTCTTAAACTTCTTTTTTCATTTATAAAATTAGCCTATCTTTTTCTTTTTGTCTATCAAAGTCTGATTTTTTCTCTTTATTATAATATATTAGTTTTACTTCTATTTTAAATTATAAAATTAATTTGATCATATTAAATTTTATTTATAAAAATTCAAAGTGAATTAACTACTAACATATAATTTATCTAAATTTATGTATTATATTTTCATAAATTTGTATAATATCATTTATTTTGTATAAAAATTAAATTTGTATTTATAAAATCAAATACTTTTAAAATTATATTTTACTTGAGATTTTAAAAAAATTTCAAAATAAGAAAATAAAAAATTACAGTAAACAGTGTACATTAAATAAAAAATAATATATTTTTAGTAAATAATTAGTATATAATACTGTAAAGTCATAACAAATAGTATACATAAACTAAAAAACAGTTTACTTCTAGTAAATAATTAGTATTTAATACAAATTTAGTATACTTAAAAAAAATTATGAATTTTGAATAAAATAAAAATGACAGCAAATAACATATATTAAATAAAAAACGTATATTTTTAGTAAATAATTCATATAAAAAAATATAAAAACTTAAAAAGTAATGTGGATTTTTTTTTCAAAAGACAAAAATTAAGAAGTACAAAATAAAAAAATAATTAAAAGAGTCTAAATATGCAAACAAAAAATTAAGAGGGCATAAATATTAAAAAATAAAAAAAGATAACATATGGTGTAATTTTCTTTCTTTTTTTACCATACACTTAAAGCCCAAAGATCAAATTGGCCTAAGCCCTGAATAAGACAACGAATACCACTATTACTCCTGGTGCTGGAACACCATCCAGCAACTACCATCTTCATCACCAAGCATTGCACTAGTGTCAATGATTGACAAATCACAACCAAAGGCATATGGCTTGAGCCAACTAGAGGAGGTAGGTATTGAAGAACTTAGGCAAACACCTTCCACTTGCACCAAAAGCTCATTGCAGTAGCTAGATGGTGGAGCCTCCCTCCCTTACCATCAAAAGGCCAAGTGTATCGGAGAGACCTACTACCATCATTGGCCTTGAATTTCAGTAAACCCATAGCCAACAAAACAAGTAACACCAAAACTGGGGCCGAGTAAGGGACTCGAAGATACCGAACTGTATCAAAAACCCGAACAGAAAATATCCAAAACTGAAAATATTGGTGACCATTTGACTTTCTCCAAATCAAACCATCCCACAATTTTTTTTGTATGGTTTTGGAGATTAACTAATCCGCACTAAGAATCGTACTGAACATATTGAACTGTACTAAATTGAAGAACCGAAACTAGAACCAATTTAAATGATTCTTTTATATATTATATACACACACACGTTGATATTGAATTTGCAACATATTTTAAGGAAATCCAATAATATATAATAAAATTTCATTTTCAAATTAGTTACTACTTTGCAACTTTACAAGTGTAAGCAAAATTTTGAAAAGAAAATTAATAATTTGTATAATTCTAATATTGTTTTTGTAATACCATTAATTTTTATTTATTTTACAAATCTTATTTTGTGTACAGAAAGGTATTATTTTATTATTTTTTTTATCAAAGCTATATTTTATTTAAATATTATATATATAATTGAAGGAAATATTTTACATATTAGTATTATGTGTTAATTATTATTATTATTATTATTATTATTATTATTATTATTATTATTATTATTATTATTATTATTATTATTATTTACGTATATGCTTTAATGAAGAAGAGAAGTGGGTGATCGGGAGCCATCTGATTGGCTGTTAGCTAATCATATGGCTGAAGTAAAAACGAGAAAGGAACAGGCAGGGAAAGAGAGAGAGAGAGAAGCCGTGCCTGCCGATCAAGGGTTTTCGGCCGGTGGTGGGCTGCACTGCCACTTCCAGCAGTCAGCCCACCGTTTGATGATCTCAGAGAAGGCAGAGAAGACTCGATAGGGCGACGGATGGCGGCATACGCGAGGAGGGAAGCTTCGCCGGCGCTGAAACTTCAAATCAATTTTTCGATAGACTCCGGCAGCCAAATGGAGCTAGATCGGTGCCATTCGATTCGTCGTCTCATGAGCTTTGATTTGGTATCTGCCTCACCCTCTGAAAGTCGTCGGAAGAAGAGATCGAAAAAGTGAAGGCCAAGAATTTTAGGGCATTTTCCGGCAAATTGGTGACGTGTGGCAGCGAGTGGTAGCTATTTCTGGGCTCCTAGCATCGAGATGAACTTGTTGGCATGTAGATTGCCTTGTTTCACCATCGGCAGCGGTGGCGCGTGGCCGGCCGACAGTGCTCCGGCGGTGGCGCGTGGGACAAGTTTGGCAGCTCCGTTTTTCGTTCCAATCCAATTCTCAACGTTCGTTCGACAGGAATTAGTGAGGGTAAACCCAAATCCCATGAAATTCAATTATTGTTATATTACATTTATTAGATTTTAATTAGTATTTAATGAATTGATTAGTTGGAAGTGCTTGTTGAGTTGTATGGATGATTATGAGTTGGGAGGACCTAAGAGGGGTCTTTGATGTGATGTTGGCTGTTAAGATTATTAGAAGTGCTATAATTTCTGTTAACTTGGGAGGTATCCGAGTTTAGTGGGGTTCTGTCGAGATCTCAATAAGAGTCTCAATGATCTTTAAGTTATGTCAAGATATGTGAGTCGTTTATATTATGATAATATCCTTTGTTGTCCAGAGTCAATGTTTTGGCGTCTTCCTGGTTCCAAGAGTCACACTTCCGAGGGAAGTCAACCAGACATATCGTCAATTAAGTGAGTGATACTCCTATGTTATTTTGGTTGCATATGCATTGCATCTATTGTGTGTATACATATGTATATTATGCATTATTATTGCACAAATGCATGTTAACATTTGACTGTAGTTGATGAATTGATATTCTATGTTACATTATGATTGTGGTTGACGGATGGAGATCGGGAGGATACAATACCACCTAGGATTTTGATATGGATATGGTTACTATTATGATTGTGATTATGATTCTGATGAGATTGAGAAAATGAGCTATGACTGGTGGATACTGACTGGGCCTGCTCATCACCAAGACTGCTATCAATCGGGTCAGGGCTGCATGGTACAGATCAGTGCTGGCCGGACCCATTGAAAATAAAAGACAGATTATTGGATTTAGAGAGTCAAAATAAGGGGATCGGCTCCTCATATTGAGTATTAGTGTGGTACTGTAGACTGTATCTCGTCCTTGCTTGATTGTGTGATTTGTCTATCCCTGTGACATAGTGCATAGCACGAGCATTAAAGTTCTATATGTAAGGCACCATTTTAATATATTAGCTAGTATCATTCATTGAGTTGAATGCTCATTCCTATTCAATTATGTTTTTCAGGTCGAGAAATGAGCTTGTGAAGGGATTATAATTGAGTAGAACTGTTAGTTTTCTTTCGGCAGTAATTTGTACTAAGTGCTAAGTTTTGTAATTAATATGTATATAACCATAATGGTACTCTCGAATTCTGCAATGTTACTCTTGAAATATGTGTTCTATTTATTATCAGTTATTGTGTATATTCTGAGTTGAGACATTGCTATATTAAGCAGAATATAATAATATGTAAATTGATATTTATGAGATATCTGAGTTGATAGCCCATTGTGGCATTATTTGAATTCGATGTTTATTTGGATCTGCTTAACATGTGAGTCTTAGCCCTATTGTGTAATTTTATTGTTTAGTGTGAGATCAGGCTTACTACGGGTACTGATAGCCACTTGCATTATCTGTGTCTTAATGCCGGTTACATGCCCTTAGGTTCGAGGCGTGACATTTTTAAATTTCATAAAAATTTAATAATTTGAATAATCCTAATATTAATAATATGTTATGGTTAAAGTCCAAAAAAAAGTAATTTATTTATTTTATCCTATGAGAATTTTTTTTAACTTTGGACAATAATAAAACAATATTCATTAGATTATACCATTTTGAAGCAATGATAATTCTATCAATTTCTTTAATTGCTCAATATAATTAATTAAATCAGTCATTAAGTAATGTAATGATTTTATGTACAAATTTGATGCTATTTTTTTAACGAATTTAAATTTGTAACCTTATAATTCAAAAACTTAAGACCATTATTGTCACAACCCGAACCCGAGGGTATACGACTGACACTAGAACATGGGTGATACATGTAGCTACCAGTACACGTGGCATAGAATTTATTTTGTTTTGATATATTTAAAATGAATGATATATTAAATTATAATGGCATTGAACGGATAATAGAATGAGCCTACTTAACCTATGAGTCCAGGGTTGTGTTTTGAAATAGATTTTAATAATTGATTTGATGGTTTGTCGTTTAGTAATTAGTTGGCTTACTATGAGTACTGGTAGCGATGTGCATCATCCCGTGTCCTAGTACTGGTTACATACTCTCAGGTCTGGATTGTAACAATTTTATTATTAATTTATTATTGAGTATAATTTCATTGGTGATAATGTTAAATTTATAGTATCATATATTATAGTTTATTATCAATCAATTTTAAGTATTAATTTTTATAATTTTAATCATAAATAAGTTAAAAATATAATAAAAATTTAAGAAATTTTGAGGTATTGCAAACTAGTTTAAGATGAAAATATACATTTTAATTATTTAAAAATAAAAATCTCCATATTTCCGTTCTGTACCAAACAGTCCTTTTAGGCCAGAATTTCTATACCAAATTGTCCCGAGAAATTGGAATGGTTTAATACGGAAATTATTATATCACAACACAATTTCATAGATTCAATTTTAAAAATTTTTAAAATTCAGTTCTAGTCCGAAAATTTTTCAGTCACTGAATTCCTCCGAACCATGCTCACTTCTAACCAAAACTAAAGACCAAAGCCAAAGCTATGCATACTTTCATCCACTCACCAACGAGCTAACAAGGTCCACACAGGACAAGAAACTTAATGGTGAGCAAGCCGGATGTTGCCGTAGAAGGAGGCGGCACATATATTGCAGGTTGCCAAGTCATAGATTTGCAAAAATTCCACAAAAGGGAAAGCCAAACGCGCCCACGAAATCCAAACAAACGGCATTATTAGGAAAAGAAACATACAAAAGAGCTAAAGAATGAGTTTTTCCATCGGTGACTTCCCTAGAACATGTACCGGCGGCGCTGTTAATAACCCTAGCAGAGAGGGAGACAAGAAATGTTAGGTTAATTATAATTTATCTTGCATATGCATTTGTATCTTTTGATTTTTTTTTAAAAATATATGTTCTTTTTGTTCTTCACTTTTATACTCATGCAATATCATATTTATAGATTTTATAATTTTTTGCCACAACTTAAAGAATGTAATTTGATAATAATTAATTTAAAATTGATAAACTAAAAAAATATAATCATATTATTTTTTTATATTTATGTAATATTAATTTAATAAATTTAAAAATAAAGCATGTGTACGCACATACTATATGTAAATTGATTCACATGAGATTAAAAAAATATATATAAGAGATGAAAAATATTTAAATAAAAATTAAATAATTATTATATATATAAAAAAAATAATATAATAATAAAATTGAACCCGCATAACTAATTAAGCTCCTCATTAATTGGACTACTAATTTAGCATTATCAATTAAATTCAATTCATCAAATTTGATGAGATAGCAACAATTTATGCATTTTTCTTTTATATATATATATATATATATATATATAACTCTCTTAAAAATTAAATTTATATGAAACTATGTCATTATTTTTTTAACATTATTATGTTTTTGTTGGTTTAAATTAAAATTTATACAAATTAATGTATATATAAAATATATATATAATATTATTTTATTATTTTTCAATAGGTTTGCATATAATAAATTTGGCCATCCATTTTGTATATTTTAATATTAAAAATTATAAAAAATGATATTTAAATTTAATAAAAATAATAATAATAATTAGTTCATGTTAAAGTATTTTAGAAAAGCACAAGTTAAATATAAATATTCTTTCCATTTCAAAAAATTTATCATTTTATAGAATTTTTTTTATTTTAATCTTTTGTCATTTAGGATTTAAAGAATATTATATTTATTTTTTTTAACTTTATCCTCTTTTTATTATTTTACTAAATATTTTTATTAATTATTTTTATTTACCAACATCAAAGTCAATAAAGATGTTTTAATATTTTATTTTAGAACCATAACAATTTAATAATTTCTTTAATATATGTGTTAAAATTTTAAATGATAAATATTTTAAAATAGAAAAAAATATAAAATTAAAATTCGAGTAAATTATAAACCCACGGCTAATTTAATTAAATGGTCATATTTGTAGGGGGAAATTTATATTAATATTAATAATCATAAAAAATAAATTAATTTTCATTACTGTAAAAAAAATGGAATTGGTAAGAATTCTAGAAAGAAATCTATTATAATTTAATCGCAAAACTAAAAAATTTATTCCCATTTTCGTTGATGACGTAGGTGTGGGGCTTCTACCAGGCCAGTGATCGTCATGGCCTACCGCAACTTGTGCTTGCTCTAGAAGAAGAATGATGATGTAAACTTGAATTGGATTCACGCTTATATATTTCCGACACGTCAGGCCTAATGGATAACTATGACGCTGAATTGTCCTCTCCGTATATATTTCCGACACGTCAGGTCTAGATTTTTGAGTTAGCAATTTAATGATTGTGTTATTAATTACACCGTATATTTTAAAAAAATTATCTTTTTAAAAATTTTATTTTATTTTAAAATATTTATCATTTTAAAATTTTAACAAAATATTTTTTTTTCAATTCTATCTTCTTTTTATCTCTTTATTAAATATTCATATTAATTATTTTTATTTTTTTATCAAAATCAAAAAGAGATATTTTAGTATTTTTAACTTATAATTATAATAATTAAATAACTTTTTTAATATATGTGCACTTTTATAAAACTACTGTTAATTTGAAATAGAAAAAGTATTTAAGAATTTAAAAAAAAAATTGAATTTAATATACCATCCATTATGAAAAAAATGGCCATTAAAAAAATAAATTTTGTTTATAAATAAAGTGACCATTTACCAATCTAATAAAAAAAAAGTAAAATGGCTAATTTGCCTTTCTATTTTCCAAGTATAGAAAATATTTTTCATATTTATGCTGTAATTAATAGAGATCTTTTTGATAATTTATGATAAAATTATGTTATTTTAAAAATAATAATTTTTATTTATTGGTCACTTTTTTAGAATAAAGGGAATAATTGAATATAAATTATCTATTTAAAATTGAGAATTTAAAATTTTCAGTTATTAATACTATTTGGTATTCCAAATTATTTGTTGCGATAGTTGACTACTAAACTTCAATTGTTAATTATAGGATGTAATTATTGAGTATCTCTATTAATTTAATTCACTTAATTGTAATATAATTTCAAATTTAATCAAAGCAATAACTTAATCTTACTATCTAGAAAATTTAAGTGATCATTTTGTTAAGATTAATTGGAATTTAGTGATTATATAATAAATTGGTGTAACTAAATATTTTTTGATATATTTCATTTTCAACTGAAATTTAAATTTGAAATTTTTTAATATTTTAGATAATATTTTAATTAGTCGTAATGAAACAATAATAGAATTAATAGAAAATGTAGTTATTTCAATTTTTTTAGGGGAACTGATTTTAATCCTAAATCAAAGAATTACATATTATTTTCTTTTTATTTTTGTCAGAATTTTCCTTTTAATTTGCTGTAAAAGAACTTAAAATTTTCTTGATTTATCCTTATGAGTAAAGTTTAACTACTTTAATGCAATTTGACCCTTGCATATTAATCTTCAAAAGGGATCATTGATTACCCCATCGTTAGCGGACTTTTTGCAGCGAAAACATTAATTGGTTTTAATGACTTTCTCCGGTTCATAATTATAATTATTCTAGAAGAAAAAATTATTTTAAATTAATTATTATTTTAAAAATTTTATCTATTATTCATTATTATTTTTTAATTTAACTCTCATTTTCAATTATATTTTCTTTTTTATTTTTTATGTAATATTTATCACTCATTCAGTTTTAAAATATATGTTATTTAAGATTTCAACACATGAATTAAGAAAATTACTCCGCCGTTTTAAAATATTTGTCATTCAAGATTTCGATACATAAATTAAGAAAGTTATTAAATTATTCATAATTTTAAGGTAAAAAGATTAAAATGCCCTTTATTGAATTTAATGTATAGAAAGAAAAACAATTAATGTGAATATTTAGTGGAAAAATAAATAAAGAGTAACGTTGAAAAGATAATAAATATATTTTTAAAATCCTAAAATGACAAATAAATTGAAATAAAAAATTTTTTCTAAAACGATAAATATTTTAAAACAGAGAGAGTATTAAATTATCATAATTCTAAAGTAAAAAATTAAATATTGATTTTGATGTAGAGAAATAAAAACAATTAATGTAAATATTTAATGAATGAATAAATAGAGGGTAAGATTGAAAAAAAAAATAAATATATTTTTAAAATTTTAAAATAAAAAAAAATTAGAATAAAAAAATTTCTATAAAATGACATTTATTTAGAAATAAATGGAATATATTTAATGATAAAATAAGACGATATTTATCTGTTTAGATAGAAATAGGTCATGTGCCTAGAGTGGCAGCCGGGGTGCCTTTTGGGACTTGTTTTGGTGCTATTAAAATCGAAGGCACTCACGTTGGAGCAAGTGTGCCACCAATTAATCTTGTCTTACATAACAACAATGTTGGGTGGAGAATTGTCGGTGCTAATTCAATGGTTGCAGCTAATAGAGATGTGCTCTGTCTAGGTTCATTGATGAAGGTGTAAATGCAAGGACTTCAATAGTGACAGGAGGGCATCAATTAGAAGACAATCTTCTGCAATTTGATCTTGCCACTTTAAGGTTTAGATTTAGCTCTTCTTTGTTGTCTAGACAAACAAATTTTGAAAATTTTGACTACTCATAAAGTTTTAGATTTTTTTTTTTTTTTTTTGAAGAACCTGTACCCTACTTTTGAAAATTATTTTATAGCCATATGTACTTTTTTTTAGCCTAATAATAATAATAATAATAATAAAGTATATGCAGTTTGTTATTTTATACAAACTTGTGTATAACTTTGTTATATTTGGTAGAAAAATTTAATGCCTGCCCAAATGATTGACAGCACTGGCCAATACACAATATTTGCTATTGCTATTTTTGGATTTGTATTTATGGTGAATTGGTACAACTAGATCAAATTTTTTTGTATTTATGGTTGAATTTTCAATTTATTTGATTTATTTTCATTTTTTTCTAATGGTGATGTATCATTTTCATTTTTTTCTAATGGTGATGTATCTTTTTATATATTTCTATGATTTTAGTTCATTATTGAACCCATAGAAGGTGTTTGATGAAATGATCCTCTTAATAAGAGATAAGAATCAAATATGCAAATGTTATTCAGATACGATATACATATACCATATATATACAAAATAGATACTAAACATATACCATTTTCTTTTTAATTTTTTAAATTATAAATTTTTATCTATTAAAGTAGTTGTAGATACAAAACACATATCATATTTTTGTATAATTACACCATTTACTATTAGTTTATCTTTTTAATTTTTTCAAATGTGCAATCTTTATATAAAAATTAGTTATAAATACCAAACATATATGTAACGTATATCATATTTTCGTATACGTGTATTATTTATTGTTAGTTTCTCTCTTTATATATTAAAGTAATTACAGATATTAAACATTTATGCAACATATACTATTTACTATTAATTTATCTTTTTAATTTTTCAAATTTGCAGTATATATATGTTATAGTAGTTATAAATGCCAAATATATACATAACCTATACCATATTTTCATATATGTATACCATTTACTTTTTATTTTGTTTTCAAATTTACAATCTGTATATATACAAAATAATTACAAATACTAAAAATATACTTAATATATACTAAAATTTGGTATATGTATATTAAATCTTGGTATATGCATACTATTTACTGTTACTTTGTCTTTTAATTTTTCAAATTTGCAATTATATATCTATTCTAAAAAATTAATAGTATGTGTATTTTAGTCAAATTTGCAATTATATATATATTCTAAAAAATTAATAGTATGTGCATTTTAGTTTGGTTTGGTTTGATTTTTTAAGGATTTCAGTTCGGCTGAGTTTTTAAAATAAAAAACCAAATTAAATTTTGGTTCATTTTGGTTTTAGCAAAAAAATTTTAGTTTGAACCAAACCGACCGAAGTTTAATCTATTTATATAAATATTATATATATATATATATATATATATATATATATATATATATATATATATATATAAACAATATTTTATATTTTATATATAATATATTATATATTATTATGTATACATATATATACATATAATAATATAATAAATTTGATATATATATATAATATTATTGATAAATATTATATATATAATTATTTTATAAATAATAAATATATATAAAATAAAAAATGTCTAAATCTATTAACCGAACCAAACTTGATTTTTTTAATTCTATTCAGTTCAATTTTATATAAAATTCGGTTTTAATTTGATTTTTATAAAATATAATTTCAATTTTTCAGTTTTTCAGTTCAATTCAATTTTGAACTAAACCAAACATCTGAACAGCTCTAGATTTAGCTCTTAATTTATATTTAAAAGAGCAATTTTAATTATTTTCTTTACTTAAAAAAAAAAATTTAATTATTTTCAAAATTGAATTTATGAGAATAGAATAGGCAGTCACTTATGAATTAATGACAAGACAAAAAGTGAAAAAGAAAGAAGACAGGTAGGCTATGAAATGACCAGTGGTCGTAGCAGCCAGTGAAAGGTGAAGAGAAGTAAAAGCGAGATTCTCTGTGCTTTAATTTTGTACAGGGACAGTTGTACTAGGTCTTGTCGTCTAAGGCAGTGAAATGACAGATATTTTGTACCATAAATTTTTTTTTTTGAAATTTATACCATTTTTTTACAATTTTTCATGTACACTATTAAAAAAATATATATATTTTTTGTATTTCTTAGTTATTTATGTGTAAATATCAAAGAAATAAAAAAGTGAACGAGTGATAACACTTCATATCTAATTAACAAAATTTATATCAAAATGCATATTTCCTATATTTACAATTTAAAATAGATCAAATTTAAAACATTATTTATGTTTATATAGCAATTGATCAACGTATGTTTAGGATATAAATGAGCTGAGCCAAACTGAGCTTTAGTATGCTCAAATTCGATGCGATTATTTTTTTTTCTGAGCTCGGTTTGTTCTAAGCTCGAGTTTGAATCAAATTTGCAAAATTATGTTCAAATTAACATAAAAATAAAAATATTTAATTAGCAAAAATAATTTAATCATAAAATTACGTATTATATATTCTAAAAAATTAATAGTATGTGTATTTTAGTCAAATTAAATTATTAAAAATATTATAAAAATATTAAAATATATTTTTTAGAGTACCAAAATTATTAGGCTAATAATAATAATAATAATAATAATAATTATTATTATTATTATAAATTCTTTTTTCTTTTTTTTTAAAACTAATTTCTTAAATATTTGATAAAATTATAAAACATAATATTACTAAAACTAATTGTATGAATATATCATTATTAATTACATAATTGCAAAATATAAATTATAAATATATATTACGTAATTGCAAACATAAATCACAAATATATATATATTAATATATTATAAAAGACCGTATAAATTAACTTGCTCGCGAGTCTATTAATTAAATTATTTACGAACTTATAATCAAGATATTAATGTATCTAATCGAGTTGAGTTTAATTTTATTTAAATTTACTTTATTTATTAATCAAATATCAAATTAAAATTAAAATTTAATTTGTTTATAAAAAAAATTAAACATAAATGAGTCTCTGACGAATAAACATTGAGTTGCTCATAAATAGCTAGACTTAACTGGCTTGCAGCCTGTGTTTACCTACCATTCAAGTACACGGTGAACCTATTTCTCAAAAAACAAAAATATAGTGAATCTATTATTTGTTGGAGAGCATACAATTCAAAATCATGACATAATGCAAAACAGTTGCTACAAAATCACACATGACGCTTTAAATCA
This sequence comes from Reutealis trisperma, assembly GCA_947687605.1. NCBI lineage: Eukaryota > Viridiplantae > Streptophyta > Magnoliopsida > Malpighiales > Euphorbiaceae > Reutealis > Reutealis trisperma. The sequence goes on from CANTUT010000194.1 coordinate 977,736, forward strand.
ATAATTACCATTCTGTTCTCTCGTTAGTATTTATTTTTCTTGAAACTCACTCTCTCTCTCTCTCTCTCTCTACTTCATGATTATATATACCGTATATGCATATAAGCAGCCCAGGAGAAACATAATGATCGGCGAAAAAGGGCATGATTCAAACTTAAAAAATAAAAAAAATAAAAAAAAAACTAATTACATTTGAACAAATAAAAAAGTCATTATTTAAACAACTAATTAAAAGAAAAACCTAATTCTCCACTTGATGCTTTTTTATGGTTTGAATTTTAAATTTTATTTTCTATTTTAAATTTTATTACGAATAAATTATGCTTAAATATAATAATTCATAATTTAGATATAACTCTCTCATATATATATATATAAAACTAATAATTATATATAAATTTTGTATGTATAAATTTATGTGTGTTATAAATTAAAATTTGTATTGATATATAATGTACATTAATTTACATATACAATTAAGATTTATATATTATTTAATTGTAGACTATAAATTAACTTATTTATGAACTAAAATTAATTAGATAATACAAATTTTAAAATTTTATTCTTATCCCTAATAAATACTCTTGAATTTTTATATTAATTTTAATTATATATTTTTTTACTGTTAAAACGTTTTAAAATGGAGTGTTTTCTAACCACAATTCTTATTCAAATGTAAACTCTTAAATTAAATAACCTTAACACTAATAATCTACAAAACACTTCTATTTGTGGAATTTGTTTTGATTCCTTCTCTTATAAATGATAGGATCTGCTTTGTTTCTTATAGTCATCCTTATTCAATGATTGCTGGATTATTTTTTCCCCCAGTCTAAACAATGGAGTGCAGCATTGAAGCCAGACCAGAATATTGAGATGCATATTTTTGTAATTTGTTTACTATAGAAGGCCTGGATTTGGATATTTACTTTTATGTTTTTTTTTTTTTTTGTTTAATTAATTTTTTTTGAAACATTTAATTAATTTTTTTTAGAATTTTTATATCATATTAATCAAAAAATTGTATGGATAATCTCAATCACCTATTGTTACATTCTCGTATTGGGAAAAGCACAAAAAAGTATCATATGATTGATTTTCTTACATTTATGGGTTTGTAAAATTTTTTTAACAAAAATAAATTTGTAATTCAATTTATTATCACTTTAGGATCCACAATATTAACATCGTTGGTAAATGCAGACGTGGCATAGTCAACGCTAACTTAACATTAACGTAATATTTATAAGTCTTACTTCTTATTTTTTAGATACTCACATGGATTAAAAAAAAATGACACACAAGTGTTATATGAGTGCCACATTCGTATTGACTATGCCACATCACCTTTGATTAACACTGCTAGTGGCATATACCCTAAATTGCTAATTAAATAAATTATATACCCCTTTCTGTTAAAAAAATAAAAGATAGGCCTATAAGTGCAAAAGGGTTAAAACATATGATTTTTTTTTTTTTTTGTGCTCTTCCCTCTCTTTTACTACTATTATGTTTATGTCGGGGAAAATTCCTAATTTGGAGCTTATACTTATCACAAATGCTTAATTCAGGCCTGAAACAATTTTGGATCCAAAAACTTTGGCTTATTCTTCATACATAATTTTTTTATTCATTTATAGAAATTTATTATTTATTCTTCAATTTATATTTGTTCTTAAAAACATTAAAAATTTTGAAGTCCAAATTGAATTACTTGATTTTTCAATTTCAAAATTTGTTATGTTTCTTATTTTAAAATTTAAAATTAACATTTTTTTTTAATTTTTTAAGAGACTATGTCTTTATATATATTGTTATACAACTTATCTAATACTTCATTTGTTTCAAAATATATATCATTTAAAATTTCAATAAATAGACTAAAAAGTTATTAAATTATTATAATTTTAAAGTAAAAAATTTAAATATCTTTTTTTAATATGGAAAATAAATAATTAATACAAATATTTAATAGAAAACTAAAAAAAGAATAAAATTGAAAAAAAATAATAAATTATTTTTTGAAATCTTAAAACCATATATATTTTGAACGGAATGAGTAACCTATTAAAACATATTCAATTAGTTGAATCCATTAATTAGAATCCTCTTCTTATATTTTAGTATGTATACGTTTTTGACATTTATTTAATGGCCACTCAAGTAGAGCAAACAAATGGAAACACTTAAAACGAGATAGATCAATGGAACTCTTAGAAGAAAATGTGTGTACTCTTCCAAGTTTTCTCATTTCAAAGATTTTTTCATTTTTGTTTTCTTTTGAATTGTACTTTAACTTCTAAGAATTGTTATGATGCAAAATCTTGACCATTATTATCTTTTTTTACTACAACACTAATTGTAAATAATATTTTTGATATATTTTTTGAGTTAAAAAAAAAGCTTTAATTGCTTAATTACATATTATTCTCTTAGTTTTGGGTGTTACTTAATTTTGGAATAATAATAATTTTGATTTCATTTCTTGTTATTTTATATTATAGTTTTTCATTATAAATGAATTGTGAAAAAATAATATTTTATAATATTAATCCATGATTTAATAAAAAAACAAAAAACTCTCATGCAACATACTAGTTAAAAATTAGAGGTTTAGTTGATTTATGGTGCGTTTGAAATTGCTGTTAGATATTAAAAAAATATTTTTAATTTTTTTATTTAATTAATTGATTTTTATTATTTTCTATAAATTATTTTTTTAAATTTGCTTATGGGAAAAGTAGGGGTGTGCAACCGAACCGAATTGAAAAAACTGAAAAAACTAAATTTATGTTTTATAATAATCAAACTTTATATAAAACTGAACTGAATTGAATAAAAAAAGTTTGGTTCGGTTAATCAGTTTAGATATTTTTTATTATATATATATTTTTTATTTATAGAATAATTATATATACAATAATTGTGAATAATATTATATATACATATACATACACACACACGCACATATATATATATATATATATATATATATATATATATATATATATATATATATATATATATATATATATATATATATATATATATATATATATATATATATATAAAACAACATTTTATATTTTATATATAATATATTATATATTATTATGTATATATATATAATAATATAATAATTTTAATGTGAATAATATATATATATATATATATATATATATATATATATATATATATATATATATATATATATATTTCGATTGGTTCGGTGTAAACCAAAATTTTTTGGCTAAAACCAAACTAAAATTTATTTCAGTTCTCTATTTTAAAAATAAATCAAAAGCCTCAAAAAACTAAACTAAATTGAACCGAACAGAATCTGTTAGTTTGGTTAGATTTTTTAGTTTCAGTTTGGTTTTGCTCACTCTTAAAGAAAAATATCAATTTATATATTTTTACTTAAAAGCAGTTTTTGAAAAAATATAAAAAATTTTATTAAAAAACGTTTTTATCAAACTCAATACCAAACAGGCCTTAGAATGAAAAATTACCCATTATTATATTACGTAGGAGATAAACTATTTTAACATATTTTTTATTATATTAAAAATTTTATTATATTAAAAATTATTTTTTCTTTTATAATTAAATATTACTTTCTTAATTTTCATTCTTAATTAATTTTAGAATAATAATAATAATGATAATTTAGATTTCATTTTTATTGTATTCATGTCCTTGTTCTTCTTTCCTAATAAATTAAAAAAAAATATTTGATATTATTAATAAAAAAAAGTTAGTTAATTAATAATTTAGATTTCATTTTTATTGTATTCATATCCTTGTTCTTCTTTCCTAATAAATTAAAAAAAGTTAGTTACTATATTAAATAATAATAATTGACTCGTTTGCCAACTCATCTCTTTCACGCACACGTCAACTTTGCGAAATCCAATTGCAAGTCGACTTTGGCCGCGGCTATCTACAAACCACAACTTGCCCGCAGGAAACACCCACTAATTACCAATTTTAATCAGTGTTTTGAATCTCTTTATGTCAGGTATTACGACGGAAAATAGTTGTCTATTAAACCAGTCATATTAATGCAATTTAAAATGTGAAGTTAAATAAGTCGAAATATTAGTTTAATTTATATAATAAAACATATATTTTTTTTTTATTAATGAAAACTTAAACCATATTTAAAAAAATAAAAAAATAAATTTGCAAAATTATTTTAACATTAAAATAATATTTGTTATTGAAATATCATGGATAAGAAAATTGATTTTCATGTGTTATATTGAATTTACTTCTTTGATACAGTAAAATACTGAATTCATACATGAAAATATTATAGAGTATTGAAATACTTTTTTTTTTTTTTTGGTAAAGATTTTTTCTATACAATAGGAGTTTAATAAATCAAAATAGACAATACATGAAAATAGAAGATTTTAATATTTAAAGTTTTAATATAATGTTTTAAATATTTCTTTTATCAAAGAGTCAATTCTCGTGCTCCCTCTTAAGAAATATTAGGCCCAAAAATTACTTTCTTTCTAGAAATGTAATTTTTTTTTTTATTATTTTATAGTAGTAGATTTTTCTATGATGGAAATACTAAAAACAAGGACATGGTTTGCAAGTTGGGAAGGAATTTATTTTGTGGTTTACATCTTTGGTAAATACTATTTTTTTTTTAATAACATCAAAATAGAAGATTTTATTTCAATAAAAACCTTTTTTTTTTTTTTACTAGAGAGTGGAAATGCCCATAGAAAACAGTAAGTTACACAAAAGGGAAACAATATATATTTTTTAATATTTTATATTAAATTAATAATAATTATTTATAATTTGTGAGATTCGAATATATAATTTTTCACTTCTTATTCTTTTAAAAAAAAATAAAAATATTAATTATGTCACATTTGATTGGCAAATATATATATATATATATATATATATATATATATATATATATATTTTGAGAATGGCGAATATTTTTTTAGTAACATGAAAATAGAATATTTTGATATTTAAATTTTTAGGAAAATGTTTTAAATATTTCTTGCTCCAATTAATTTCCCCCTTTTGCGTTAAAAAAAAAAAAAACTGATGTCCCCTTTTAAAGAAATATTAGGCCCAAAAATTACTTCTTTCTAGAAATGTAATAAAATTACCTCTTTCTAGAAATGTAATTTTTTATTATTTAATATAGCAGATTTTTCTACGATGGAATGCTAAAAACAAGGACATGGTTTGCAAGTTGGGAAGGGATTTGTTTTTGTGGTTTGGAACTTTCGATGACAAGGCCCGTTGAATATTCATTTGCTGATTCATCTCTTTGCCAATTCAGCAATTCTTAGCCTCTAGATAACTTGTCATTTATATGATAATTATTCATTATTTTATTATTATTTACTTTTCAATCTCTCTATATATAGCTTTTATTCAGCCCCTTCTTCTCAATCCATTCATTCACATCTTCGCAACAAAGTTAGAGAGCAACGCACCTAATAAAACAAAAACAGAGCAAACATGAGTACTGCAATGATTTCTACTACTGGAAGCCAAACCATCTTAAAACCCAATCTTTCAACTTCAAAATCTTTTCTTGCCCCATCTTCTCACCTTAGCTTCAATACCCATTTCTCAAAATCAAGTTTTCCCCTCACAAATTCTCATTTCAAATCCATCAAAACCAGTCCAATTAAAGCTGCCATGTCGAATACTGCCTATGTAAACACAAAGAATTTCTATGATTTATTGGGTATCTCTGAAAGTGGAACACTCTCAGAAATCAAGAAAGCTTATAAGCAACTTGCAAGAAAATATCATCCAGACGTGTCACCGCCAGGCCATAAAGAAGAGTACACAAAGATGTTCATTAAGGTTCAGGAGGCTTATGAGACATTATCTGATCCTAAAAGCAGAGCTTTTTATGACAGAGAAATGGCCAGAGGATCTGGACTAGACTTGGACACCATTTTCTCTGCTGGAAAGCGATCTCGGTCTCGTTCAGGATTAGATGATAGAAATGAGTGGGAACAGAGATGGCAATCTCAGCTTTCAGAACTTATAAGAAAGAGTAATTCTAAAGAATTTGAAGACATAACATGGGGAGATAAAATGAGAAGCCAAAGAAGTTATTGCCATTAATAAGCAATTCAAAGGTTTTTGCATTTTAATATGGCAAAAAACAATCATTTTCCTCAAATTTAAGAGCGTAATGGATGATATCATCTCATAGATTGTCCTTTCTATTAGAGCTAGATTTTCTGTTCCCTCTCGCCTATGTATATAATATTCTATTTTCTATATTGCTTATCAGAAAAAAGAAATCTATTGAAACTACATTGAATGTTGCTTCCTTTCGTCCATAGTAATTGCTGATTTCTGTATTCTAAGCTCTGCTTTATTTCTTTGGTTAGTTTACCGAAAGTAAGTTCTAAATTACTAATACTTGGAATAACTTACCTCTGAAAAAATTAAATAAAATTTGGGGTTACAAGAAATTAAACCCATGGAGGTAAAAATAGTGTACTTTTACGTATATAATTTCACCAATTTCACCTAAAATGATGAAACATGATATAATAACATATAAAAAAAATAAATATATATGTAATACACACTAGTATTTTGCAAAATTTTACATAATTATAAGAGATGGTGTATAATTTTAAAAAATTTCTGTAAAGATAATATTAAATGATTCAAGTCATGTAAAAAAAATTTGCCGAAAATTAATAAAATTTGAACATATTATACAGTAAAAAAAATAAATTATTAATTGAGAAAAAAAGAGATAATAAATGATTCATTAAAACATAGAAAAATAAATAAACTATTCAAAAATTAAAATTATTTAAAAAAAAATTTCCAACCATTGCATGTATTGAATCATTCAAGTACAAGTAACAAAAAGAAAAAAAAAAGATTTAAATACACTTCACTGTTTAATAGATAATTTATAGATCTTGAAATTTTGTTAAAACTGTTTTGAGAATGACAAATCCCAATTAAATTGCAATTTTGAACTTCAAAAGTGAAAAAGAATGATGTTGAGATATTAATATTAATATTAATTTTGGGTTGAAATAGTAATATGTGATAGTCATCTATTGAAATTAATCAGAATATTCAATGCATGTTGAGAAAATAAGAGTAAAGTAAATTAACAAATTACTGTTACTGTTAGTCATCTGATTTAAATAGTTTGGATATGTGATTATTTAAAATTATTTTGAATTTAAATTTATATTTAAAATATAAAATTATAAAAAATAAATATGATAATAAATTTTAAATATTCAATTATTTTAAAATCCTAGATTTGTAAGAAGAATTTAGAACATGGTCCAATCCCAAATCTCTGGTTCAAGGAACCACTGGCTCCAATGGGTTATGTCCAAATCCAACAAAGCAAAGTCGCAGTTTTGGTTGTAGATCTAAAAACAGCTTTTGTGCACTTCCACAGTTTCATGAGACTCGCATTTTTCTAGAATCCAAACCAAAGCCGTGTCAGCGCTTTGTCCACTTGTCAATTTCGTATTATCGAATCCTCCTTTGACCATGTTCATAAACCGCCCAAACCGTCCAAATCGATTCGAGATAACTCAATCCAATACTAATAAACTGATTTTATATAAGTGAGAATTTGATTTAGTTTGAATAATTTTGTAAATAAAAAAATTGATTTGGTTATTACTTACCTTAATCAAATTCTGGTATACTATATACACAAAATTATATATTTTAAAATTTATATTTTGTATTTCGTTTATTTTATAACTAATTACAAATATATATTTCTATAATAAAATTTTGATGTATTATTAAAAATTTTTAAAAATTAAGAATAATTTTATTACTATTTAAAAAGTTAAATAATTGTATTTATTTTAAATTCAAATGTAATGTAAAAAATAATATTAAAAATTTGAAATTTATAAATTATCGCAATCAAAATAAACCATTCGACTCATATATCTATGATTTAAACAGTTGAATTACTCTTAACAGTTTGGTTTGATTTAAATTTTTTAAACTGTTATTATCTATTCAGTTTGAAAAAAATCTTAAAACCATCCAAATTGAACCTTGTGCAATCCTACCTGTCCTAATGATAAATGACCCAACTTATCCACATCCAGCTACTCCTAAACCTTATCTTAGGCTTCTCCTAAACCTTATCTTACGCTTCACTCTATAAACATTATTGAATTTCTGAATATTTAATATGTTATATTTGTTAGGTTTAAATTATAGTTTATTTTATCATTATTGAGTTTAATTTAGACATTTTTATTAAACTAATAGTTCTTGAAATCTAAAACTACATTGATAATTTAAAAAAAAAAAATTTACATATTTTTACCGTTATACATTATTCTATTTTTTATCAATTCAAATATAATTATAAAAATACGCAAAATTCATAATATATTTATCTATTAAATCTTAAAAAAAAAAATCTACTTTTATAATTATACTATCAAGTTTTATCAAATATCTCGCTAATATTAAATTTCTTCTGTTCATTGCTAAAAAAAACATATTTTCTTTGTTCTATAATATTTGTCATTTAAAAAAAATTATTCTAATTTATATGTCATTTCAAAATTTTAAGAAAATATTTATTATTATTTTTTTAATTTTATCTTTTCTTATTTTTCATTAAATATTTTATATTAATTACTTTTATTTTTCTATGTCAAAATTAATAAATAATATTTTAATCTTTTTATTTTTAAATTATGATAATTTAATAATTTTATTAATTTATATCAAACCTTTAAACGACAAATGGAGGAATACTCATTGAATTATATTGGCATTACCAACAATATTTAAAATCTCTCAAACTAGTTTACTCTCCAAAAGAAAAGGAATACAAATAAACCCAATTATTGAAACAGGCTCTGATCCAACATTAATGATTGAATTATTATCAATTAAATTAAACCTTTATTTTAATTTTTTTTTATATTGGGTTGGCAGAAATTTAATTAACAAATACTTAATGAGTAAAACAGCAACCGACCCTCATGTTGCTGACGCATCAATTCAATACCGCAAACCGTTAGCATTTTGTTTACGCACCGAAAACTTAAAGACATGAATACTAATTATTAATTAAACAACTAAACTGTAGTATTTTTTAAGTTAATTAATTTGTCAATGGTTAAACACAATCGATGGAAAGCGAGGCTTTGCCAGCAGCATTACCGCTTTAGGTGGAAAACAGGCTCATCGTTCAAACAAAAAAAAAAGTCCACAGTATTTTTTCTTTTGGATAATGGAAACGGCACATATTTTCAGTTCATTATTATTATTATTATTATTATTATATAATTTTTTTTTAAATGCTAAATAAAGATTCAAATGAAACTAATGAATTTTGAAAATTAGGAAGCCAGAATTTCCTTCAAGAAGAATCAAATTTTTTATATTATAATTTATTGTTTGTACATATAATTAGTTTAATTTCTATACATTTGTGAGAAATAGGAATGATCTCTACTCTCGAGTCAATTAAGATATTTTTAGTACAATTTCTTTTAAGGAAGAAGAATTATCAATTTATTTTTTCTTTAATGTTACCAAACAAACATTCAAAAATACTTTTTAATAAATTTGATTTTTAAACCAAAAGAATTTTTTATTATTTCTTATTCTGAATTTTAAATTTATAATACTAATTTTTAATATATTATATTACAGGAACTAATTAAAAAAAAAAAAAAAAGCAGAGCAAAGAAAAAATAATAACTATCCATAGGTAAATATTGTAATAATCATTGAAACCATGACTCAAGTAAATGAAATTATTTATTTGCTTGTTATTTTATTTATCATGGCAAAATCCCTATAAGAAAGACTTGATGTTAGAAGGAGTGGACCTACTAGCCAAGACTTATGAGAACTTACTAATTAGTGAGTAAGGAACGGATAATTCATTGATAACTTGCAACCTAATTTGGCTGAAAAGTTAATTACCTTTCATTGATTACGGAGTAATGAATAATAAGAAATAGGGAGGAAATTGGAAAGAAAAAATTAAAATTTTATTAATTTTCTAAAGTGACAAATAATTTATAAACAGAGTTTTCTTCTTCACATATTAAGAAATGGAGGAAGTATAATACTTGCCTCTTTTTTTATATTCAAATGTTTTATATATGTTCATCAATTCGTGAATCTCATTAGTGGTAATTAAATGCGAAGTTTATTTATGCTTTTTGAAAAAAAAAAATCCGAAAAGTCTATTTTCTAAAAAGTATATTTTAAGTAGATTATATGTTGTCAAATGAAACAAAAATATTTATAAAATAACATATATTTTATTTAATTAACAAGTTAAGCATGTTATAATATTTTAAAATATTGAGAATTTTAATTTTGTTTATTGTATATTTTAGAAAATATTGACATATTTATATTTTGTAATTATATTCATAAAGATACTTTTTTAAGTTTTGATTCAATTATAAACATAGGAAAATCTCCTAAATTAGTTATGAAATTAAAAAAGAGCATTGTGCATAAAAACTTATATTATTATATACTCTAATTACAGTAATTAAAAAATAGATATCGTCCTTGCAAAATTAATTACACGTGAAGTTTTGAAATATTGAATTTATATTGGTTAAATTTTCTCTTTGATTTTGGTTGACTCCTCCAGTTTATTGAAAAAATTAATTAATAGGTAGTATATGTTCTTGCATATTTGTGAAATGACTTTCTTGCATAAAATTAATTATTTATGTTCATTTCTTGCATAAAGATTAATTATTAATTGCCTTTTATTTGCAATTTTAAAAACTATGAGATATCATTAAAATTGTATTTATTAAAAAATATTTAATGAAATATGTTATTAAATACTAGAATTTTTATTTAATATTGTATAAATTCCTATGGTGATCATATATTGAACCGTAGCTATTGAAAATTTTTTCATATATATATATATATGCATATATATACACACACATTCGGTTGGAGTGATGTAATTAAGTGGATGAAATGGAGTTTGATACTGTTTTTGCTATGTGACAGGGCAAAGGATCTCAATTTTTGAATTTAACTTTACATAGAAATTTTTGTTGATTTAGGTTGATTTTATTTTGCCAAAAATAATTTATTTTTATAAATATTTGTTATTGTATTTTGGCATTTAAGTGTAAGAAATGAATACAGGCGTACCACTTGCGCGAGATACCTAAATCAAATGGTGCATTTGTATTGACTTTTAATCAGAGTAATTATGCAAAGTCTAAAGAGAGTTAAACCTAACATTTGGACCTACTAAAAAATAAATTTTTATTGCTGTGAAAATTGAGTAATTACACGTGGAATTTAAAATGATTGCAGATTGAGTACATAAGAAGAAAGGCATTGAGCCTTGGAAATATTGATAGAGTAGGAAAGTGATCGCTTTAAGAAATAGATTGTTTGTAACAGAAACTAATTGCTTATAGAAAAATTGATTGTTTGAAAAGTTAATTTATATATTATGATGTATGCAATTAATATTTCTCATAAAATATATTCATAAAAAATATATATTTTAATTAATTTGTATTTAATTATATGAATGTAAATAGATATTAAAATATTTAAAAATCAAAATAATGAAATATATATTTATTATTTAATAGTAAATATTTTCATAATTATTTTAAATTTTAATGGCATTTTTGAACAAAAGCCACAAATTCTAGCTTTGGATATAAAAATCTAGCTTTTAATTATAATTTCAAATGCCAAAGGTTGGAAATACAATCACTAGCTTGTATTCTCTCTATTTTGAAAAAAATGGCCACTAAAAAAATTAATTTTATTAATAAATAAGTGGTCATTTAGCAATCCAATAAAAAAAATAGTAAAATGACTAATTTATCCTTTTATTTTCTAAGTATGAGAGATGTTTTTCTAATTTATATTGCAATTAATAGATGTTTTTTTGATAATTTATGATAAAGTAAATTGTGATTTTTTTTTAATGATCACTTTTTTCATAACGAAGATAGTAATTTTATTTATTTATTTTTTTCACCAATTGCTATGTTTCAGCAGTTGGTTGAACCATGCCTTCCAATAAGCCAAACTTAAAACTTTAGGTGATGAAGGGGCTTTGAATTTTCATTTGCTGATTATCTTTTTTCTATTCTTAGCTTGCATTTTACTTCTATCATTTCTATATGGTTATAATTATTCATTATTAATTATTTTATTACGAGTATTCATTACTTTAATTCTCACTGGCTCTCTATATATAGCTTTCATGTATCCTGGTCTTGTCAGTGCATTCATTCACACCTTAAAAAACAGAGCAAAGAAAACAGAGGGAAAAAAAAAAAAAAAAGCAAATATGAGTAATGCAATGATTTCTACCACTGGAAACCAAACCATCTTAAAACCCAATCTCTCAACTTCAAAATCCTTTCTTGCCCCATCTTCTCACCTTAGCTTCAATACCCATTTCTCAAATTCAAGCTTTCCCCTCAAAAATTCTCATTCCAAATCCATTAAAGCCAGTCCAATTAAAGCTGCCATGGCCAATACTGCCTATGTAAATAAAGACAGTTTCTATGATTTATTGGGTATATCAGAAAGTGGAACATTCTCAGAAATCAAGAAAGCTTATAAGCAACTTGCAAGAAAATACCATCCAGACGTGTCACCGCCAGGCCATAAAGAAGAGTACACAAAGATGTTCATTAAAGTTCAGGAGGCTTACGAGACATTATCTGACCCTAAAAGTACAGCTTTCTATGACAGAGATATGGCCAGAGGATCTGGATTAGACTTGGAAACCATTTTCTCTGCTGGAAAGCGAACTCAGTCCCGCTCAGGATTAGATGATAGGAATGGGTGGGAACAGAGATGGCAATCGCAACTTACAGAGCTAATAAGAAAGAGTAATTCTAAAGAATTTGAGGACAGAACATGGGGAGATAAAAGGAGAAGCCAAAGAAGTTACTGCCATTAATTAGCAATTGAAAGTTTTTTACATTTGTTAATATAACAAAAAACAGCCGTTTTCCCAAATTTAAGAGGGCAATGGATGATCATCTCAGAGATTGTCTTATCTATTATTATAATTTAGAGTTTGATGATCTGTTTTGTTCTGTTTTCAGTTATGTATATATGTATCTTATTTTTCTCCATATTGCTCTTTGGAATAGTATTTACTGATTCTGTTGCATTTCATTTTGGGATAATTACAAATTTGGTATTATAATTTGTCAAGAGATCTGACAATCGATTATCTAAATTTTCGAAAGTATGAATTGAGAGTCTTAACAGGTGAAAAAATACAATTAGTGTTATTAGCAAGTAACTTGTAATCTTAAACAGGAAAAGAGAAAAAAAAATTCAAATCAAACTGGAAAATAAAATAAAAACAAATTCATCACATAATATAAGAGATGAAAACATTAGTAAGTACACGGATGAAATCAAACCAGACCCATTTTTTGTACCATTCCTCTTCAAAAACCGAAACTCCAGAGTAGATCGAGCCAAAATCATAGAAACGAAGAACTAAACCCATACCAAATTTACAAAAAACAATCCAAGAATTTGAAACTGAAACTCCAAAAATGCACCAGACCTCCTTATCAGGCACAAACACAATCAACTCTTTTTCTTCTCCTTTAATTTTCTTTTCTCCGTTTCTTTCTGCTTTTCTTCTTCTTCTTCTTCTTTTTTAAATTTAACTCATATTAAATATTTCAATTTAAACAAAAATTACAACATTCAATGACAAAAATATTCAATAAAAAAGAACAAATTTAGATAAATAAATAATTAAATAAAACCCATTTGCAAAGAATTCAAAAACTCAATCAAGAAAAAAGGAAAGAGAGGGAAATGAGCCTGTGAGAGCTTCTGTTAAACTGGTGATAGAATGACAGATATTGAAAATTTAAAATTAAAAATTTAAATCCACGTCAGCATTAATAAGCTTATAATTGGCTATAACACTAATTTGTTATTCTTTGATAGGATAAGGTATTGTTTGATATTACATGGCCTTTTTTTTTAGAAGTATAATTATCAAGAGTAGATTTTCTAGAAAATTATTTCTCGAAAAATATAAGTAATTGTGTGTTTGATTTGCATATAATTTATTAGAAAGTAGACTTTTTTGTTTGATTTTATTTTGTTATTTTTAAAAAATTAATAATATAAAAAATAATAATACCCTTTTAACCAATTGACTTGATTTAATTTTCTTATAAATATTTTACAAATGCAAATTTTAAATCTATTTTCATCAAGAATATTCGGCGTATTTTTTCCACTTAATTAGGAAGATTAATTTCAAAATAAAATTTTAATATTAAATAAAAATTAATTATGTAAAATATCTTGAATGGAATAAAAAAGAAAAAAAATTAGATTTTTTTTTAATTTTTAATTGATGGTAAATATGTAAATTTATATTTATTTTAACTAAGGAAGTCAAACTTCTTAGTAACTTTTTTCAATAACGAGTATCAAACAAGATAAAATTTTTTACCTCCAAGAAAATTCTACTTTTTTAGCTTACTTATCCTATATCAAGCAATACTACACTCAATTGATACTTTTAAAATTTTAAAAATTTGATTGTCTATGCCAAATTGAGGCTCCAAATTTATAATTATCCCATTTCATTTTTCTTTGTATTTGAAATTTCACAATCTAGCTATTTTTTCATATTTTTACACTTCAAATTTAAATATAAATTTGGATTGATTTCAAATGAGTATCTATCAAAATCAACTCTTAAATAATTAGAAATTCTAATTAAATTTCTTTACAAGACATTAAAAATTATATTAATTAATTAATAAAAGATATTTTGCTACATATTATAATTAATTTTCTTATATATATATATATATATATATATATATATATATATATATATATATATATATATATATATATATATATATATATATATATATATATATATATATATATAAATTTTATCATTACTAAGAAGCACATGATTATTAAAATATGAAACTTTCAAAATCTAGTGAAATTATATTCTGAATGTTATTGTTGAGAGAGGCTTATTGATATATGAGAGTATTTTTACCGATATATTGATATACCAAACTATTTTTACTTTTTCCTTGTAAATAAAACTCAAAATCATTTTAATTTCAAAAGAAAAAAAAAATTATATAACTCACATTTCTAAATTTTAGAGTCCAAATAATGTATTTCTTTAAAAATAAAGACGGATTAGTGTATTAAGAAATGGGTGATAATAATTTACATTTAAATTTAACTTCTATAAATATTTAAGTTTTTTTTTTTAATTACAGAAGTTAAATTTAAAAGAAAATTAGCTTCCTTTCTTTTTTTAGCGTAAAAATGTATTACATCAGTTTCAAAATATTTGTCTATTTTTAAAATAATTATAGATATTTATTTATTTTATTTTGATTAATTAAAATATGTATATTTTTAAAATTAATAATAAAAATAATAATAAGTGAATATATATAATGATATAAGTGAAAAATTTAATAAAATTTATGAGTTAATAAAGAATAATAATTTTTTTTAAATTGTATGGAAAAAAAGTGGGTAAATTTTTCTTTTTAAGATGTTAATAAAAAAAAGGAAAAACTTTTCCTTCACTTTCATAACTCGTTTTCTTCTAGAATCCCAAAAACTGTCCTGTCAACTTGTCACTTTCCTCTTACCAATTCCTGTTGTCTTAATGACAAGACAAACTCTTTTGCTATCCAATTTTTCTACTTCCAACTCGACCTTATCATAAGCTTCGTCATATTACAATTATTTGGATTTATGAATAATTTTTAATTTGTTGTTACTCTTAAAAAAAAAAAAAAAAATTGTTTATATTATAATTATAGTTTAAGAGATACTATTGGATTATTTCTGTGAATGTGTATCTATTTAATGTTGAGATGATGATTTAAGATAAAAATTTTTAGTGTTTGTTAATTTCTTTCGAATTTCGCATTTTAAAAAGTTTTAATTTTAGAATTTTAAATAATATTTATTTTTAATTCTATAAATTCAATTTTATAAACTTGAGCATAATTAAAGTAAATTTTATCAAATTTTATTAGATTTTTAAATGAATCCCACAAAACAAATAAAATAAATATCGTGAATAAAAATTTTCTTTTTTTATTCTTATTTTTTCTCACTTTCTCTTCCTTTCTAATTTCTCTCACTTTTTCTTTTGTAAGGGCATCTTCAATAGTTAAACACTTAAAAAGTTTGATACTTATACTACATCATCAATTCATTAAATTATTCTTTATTAGACTATATATATATATATATATATATATATATATATATATATCATAAATGGTTAAATTCTAAAAAATAAATAAAATGAGACCCATAATCAAATTTATTTTTTTTTTGAAAGCTATTAACGGGTTAGTATTTATCAACCAGTTTATTATCACCAACCTCTTGTAATGGAGAGTTTTATAATCAACTACTCAATAAACTCGTATTAAAGATGCCCTAAGCTTTTGCTCTTATCTCCCTCTCATTTTTTTTTTCTGTTCTCACTTTCATCCTCTTTCTAACATTTTTCTTCTTTCATTTTATTTTATTTTATTTTATTTGTTTCTCTCTCAACTAATTAATTTTTATTATATTTTATAAATTAAATATTAACTATAAATATGAGGTATAATTATGTTTTAATTTGAGTTAAATTTTGTAATAATATTTATTTATTACAGTGAAAGTATTTTCGTAAATAAGGACAAGAATAATTCCAAAGATAAATGAATTCTACTTATAATTTATTTATAAATAAATTATTTATTTTTAATTCATTTGTTCCAAATAAACCTTACGTAAGGGTTTAATATAAAAATAAATGTCCATAACTTAATAAAAAGCATAATAAATTCAAGAATTAAAAAATACTTTATTTCATATTTATTAAGACTTCACAAAATAAAAAAAAAAATATTTGGATGAATAATTGAAAACTGGTGTTTAACAATTGAGCCATTTATTTCAAAAAAAAAAAAAAAAAGCCATTGATTATTGATTATTAATTGATAAATATAATAATTGAATGACAATAATTCACTATTCAATTCTCCAAAAGAAAAGGAACACAATCATCTAATAAGAAAATTCATCAGTGGTTACATAAATTATATTAAACTTATATATGAATTCTCAAAAAGAAAGGGAATACGAATAAATTAACCCAATTAATGAGACAGGCTCTGATATAATATTAATTAAAGACTAATGAATTATTATCTATTAAATTAATTTTTTTTTATTTAATCTTACTTTTGCAGAAATTTGATAAACAATGATCAAAACAGCAGCCGACACTCACGTTGCAGAGGCATCAATTCCATCATCTGCTGGCATTAGCTTATAATGGGCACATAGTTTATTCATATCCAGGAATTTTATTTTATTTTTAATTTGGTTTAAACTTCAATCTACCGAAGCAACTCACATGCACGCTTACGTATTTATGCATGCTATTAAGTTTTTTTTTTTGAACAAAATAAAAAATCACCTCTATAATCTCAGTGAAAAATAGAATTATTGCAATAAGGTCATTTTGATATTAATGGAAAATTTATTGTTAAAAAATTAATATTTTGGAAGTTCTATATTAATTAAAAAATTTGAAAAATTACCAATGTGTGATATAAATGATCTTTTCATCTCTTTAAGAACGTAAAAAATTATGAGGTATTAGATTCGAATATCTCAAATTATAAATAATTGTTATCAAAGATGTTAAAGTGAAAAGTTATTTTATGCAATGTAGTTGTTAGATATTTTCTTTTTGTGGTATTAATTAATTTAATGATATTAAAATTTCTCAAAAAATAATAATATTAAAATTATTTTTAAAACTATGAGATTTCAAATATTAATAATTTAATAGAGTCAAATTTTACATAAAAAAGGACATTAATCCAATTTTAAAAAAGTTTGATAGCTATTATTGAAAAATTTTTTTGGAAAGTATAATGTCTTTTTTATGAGTTTGGAGAAGTATACTTTGTTAAGGAGAGCTAATAAAGTTGGACTTTTTTAGTTGAAATAGATATAATATAATTTTTATTTTTTAGAAAAAAATAGGCAACAAATTAAAAGACTAATATTTAATTTGAATTTTAATTCAAAAAAATAAATAAAAAAAATGAGAGACTACAATATATTAGGTTTTATAATCATATAATATATACAAGGATATTTTTTTTTATTTGCTCAATGAAAAATTTTAATTATTTAAATGAAAAGACTATTTTGTAAATAAAAATAAATGTGATGAATCATTTAATTCGTTTATTAAAAAGGAGAGATGAATATATTAATTAGACTAAATATAAGGGCCTAAATAGTATTATATCATTTATATTTTTAATCAATTTTATATGATATTAGGAATGCGAAAAGCTTAATAGCAATTTTGAGCAATAGGTACAATTGTAATAATTTTATAAATATGAAGTATGGTAAGTCTGTTTTCAAAATATAAGGTAAAAATATAAAGGCTAAAAACTCCACAATATTTTAGGCTAATAAATCTATAAATTTAAAATTAAATTAGATGAGCGAAAAATAAAAATTTTCATTTATCACTTGAGATATTAGTTATTGTAACTAATTATAATTTTATTAAAATCTTCATTTTTTTTTCTCATTCTAACCTTTTTAAATAAATTTAGTTATGTTTTGTCTTTATAATCTGTTTTTGTCTAAAATAATCACTCTATGTTTGAGTGTGTTAGACAAATCCATAGTTTATTTAGGAATCATATTTAAAATTTTCTCCTTTAACAACTCTCTCTTGTGGGTAAGAATATTAGAAATATTATTAAAGGAAGAAATTCTTGATGTAATATTATAACCACCTTATTCCCTCATATTTTAATTAAGAATACAAATTAAACTGACAAGAAAAAGTTGCTATAACTTTCATAGAGAAATGGAATGCAATTAACTTAATTAATGGAATATGAAAATTGAATGTGGTTACTCCAAAAGAAAAGGAATAGAAATCAAACCCAATTATTAATTAGAATTCAAATACAGTGATTAATAATTAAACAAGACCATTAATCTAAGGCATTCAGAAAATTATTGAGTAATGACAATGACCTTGACCCTGACCACCATCGACCCTCACGTCGTTGAGGCATCAATTGTTTTTTCTAAAATTAATTAAATGTTGGTCGATGCGGAAGCATTGCTCCACAGTCCACATGCCTTCAGTCAGTCGCATCAGCATCTCATCGTTTAATTCATGTGAAAGACAGGCTCTGCCTTCAAGAAACGTCCCACAGCATTTCATTTGGATAAATTGAAATTATACCTTCACTGTGTGCGCAGTTTTTTTTTTGAAATCTGTGCACAATTTTTTTTTAGAAAGTACTTTGTGCACATTATATATATATATATATATATATATATATATATTTTCTGGGGCTTTTAATATTAATATAGCATTTTAAAAATTTTTTTACCTATATATATCATTTTTTAAAAAAAATTATTAAAATATGTTATGCGTTATCCTTTTGACTTGTAATTCAGAAATTAAAATTCAATATAATTACTAAAATATGTCACTTTTGGTTCTTACCCTTTAACCTGCAATTCGGAAGTTATAATTTTGTATTTTATATAAATCTAGAATTTTAACTTTCGGATTGCAGATCAGAGGGCCAACTCATAACCAAAAGTGGCATATTTTAGTAATTTTTTTAAAAATAGTATATATATGTAAATATTTTTTTAAAATGTCATGTTAATGTCAAAAGCCCTATTTTCTGCCCGAAAAAAAGATCTTGCTTTCGTTAAAAAAGCCTAAGACTTAAATAAATACAATAAGATAACATATACTCGTGAATAACCCAGCTAAAGTCCAAACTAATAATAGACACATTGTCTAAAAGTCCAAAGGCCCTAAGGCCTATTAACATCTGAAAATAACAATAATACCCCTTAAATAATTCCTCTATAGCCGTTACATCTTCTACTTGTACCATCACCGACACCATAGGCCAGAAAAGAAGGCAGGGCTCATAGAAGAACAATCTGAAGCTGAGATCTAAATAAAACATAGGACTTATAGCTGAATCAGCCCAGAAGTACATGAATTCTTGTATTTTGAACCTTATCCATAATAGATTTATTGATTTGTGATGGATCTAAAAAAACAGAAATCATAAAAGCTCAACCAAGGCAAATCCTACTGGCAAGAAGGAGTTTCTCTATTCCCGACACCTACAGTAGCATCTTTTTCCCATTCCCACCAGCAACCATTTATAAAAACTCCTCTAAAAATTGAAATTGGAGGGAAGGCCGAACCATACTGGAGCAATCATTGCCATAACCACTGTCGTGTAGTGAGATGGAGATATCCAAATCCAAAAACTCCAGTGAAACAGAAAACAAGATAACCTATACAAGGCTATAGATACAACATAGCTACAAAGAAGCAAAAGAAAAACAGATAAAAAAGGAAATGAAGGAGGAAAAGTGAGTCCTTTCTGGTGGCAAGAGCCAGCAGAGGTGTCCCCCATGTAAAGCCCAAGTGGCAAGAGCAGAGGAATGAAAATAAAGAGAAACCCTAGCAAAGAATTCTATAGTTGATTAAATCCTAAAATATATGTACTTCCAATTCAAAATGAGTTCATATAGGGATTATATGTTTGATTATCATATAAATGATGAGGTGAATGGCGTTTTAATTCAGCGATAATATCAGCATTAAGGTATTAAAAAGTTGCAGGTTCAATTTTTAGATTCATTTCCTGTTCATATCTATTATATATCTATTAAAATTAAATTAAAGAGAATTAGCATTGTATTTATTTATTTATTTTTATAATTTTTAGAATTAAAATATATTAAGAAGAATTAATGATACACAAATTAATTAAGAGCACCAAAAAAAATTAAAGAGTTACTTATTAATTATCAATTAGTATTTTATTTAATTCAAATTGGCAAAATTAATTAAGAGTACATATATTAATTATGAGTAAATTACTATTTATGCGAACTATCCATGCATAAATTAGAATATATGTTCATTTCAATTTATGTACTTCTTATTATGATTTTTTTTTTGTATTATCGTATTTTATTTTTCAAGTTCTAACTATTTTTTTTTATAAGGTATAAATTTTATATTTCACAATTATTCATTGTGTTATATTTATTGTTATATAGTGATTTTTTAATATTAATTATATTAATCACTTTACGACTAGCTGTATTGTATTATTTGATATATTTGCCAGTTTGGTGCATGACATATATTCAAAGTAAAAAATAATATCATAATAAAATATTATAAAACAGATAAGTTAAATTTAATGGGCTTTTTTTCTCATTGTAAAGCAGTTAAAGTTCAATTAGAATCAAGTTTTATAATTTTAGAAATCATTTTAATACCATTGAATTAAACCTCATTTACATACATTAGTATTGCCCTACCCTTCAACCAATTCCAAAAGTGCAAAACATCAAATTTGTTTAAATTCCACATGGATTGGTGAAATATATAAATATAATCTTATATTAAGCAATTGACTACAACACACCAACCTTGCCAAATCCAATTGCAATTCCACTTCCTGGCCTGTGGCTGCCAACGAACTAAACCGGATTTTGCCCACAAAAAACAAATAAAATAATTTAATAATTTTAGTCTTTCAGCGTGGCAAAAGGCCATTTGAATCTTCCCTTTCAGATTAATCTCTTAGCCTATTCTTAGCTTTGCATGTCACCTTTTTCATTTCAATATTAATTATTCATTCTACCAACAAATAAATGTGGTTCGAAAAAAGCTTACATTCACGTACGATGGGAACCGAAATTTACTAACAAATTAAATCTGAAAGGAAAATAACAATCAACTCTTAATTCAAAAACATGCTTATCACTCTAAAAAATAAAATTAGAATTATAGCACCTTAATTTAATTATAAAGATGAGCTCTCAAATTTTCTAATTTGTGCTATTGTAATATCTTGAAAAGAATAATAATAATATGCATATATATAGTGTGTTAGAGTAGGCCAATTTTCCTGATCTAAGAAGGGAAAAATGACTGTACTTCAATCAATAAAATAAAATCCTTTTATGTATAGGAATTCAAGGCATCAATACAATTCTCCGCCTTGATTTGAATTTTCTTAATCCATGTTCAACAAATTAGTATGTTTTTCTCCACTTTCTTCATTAAACCCTCAAGAGCTTGTCTCAAATATGACAAATACCAATCAAGTCCAAGTAATACTTGAACCAACTCACATAAAGAGATTTAATCATCATGTTAATTGGATTATTTGCAGTTTCAACCTTCTTCATAGTAATATTTTCTTGAGATATAATCTCATGAATAAAATAGTACCTCATATCAATGTACTTCGTCCTCTCATAACATATTTGATCTTTTGTCAAGTGAATAGTACTTTGATTATCACAATGGATGACAATCACTTGTTGATCTGAATTAAGCTCACCAACAAAACCTCTTAACCAAATATCTTCCTTTATAGCCTCAGCTACTACTATATATATACTTTGCTTTTGTAATAGATAATGCAATTATTGATTGTAAAGTAGCTTTCCAATTGATGTTACTAAGAGCAGACATATAACTAATAATGGATCTCCTTCTATCAAGATCTCTTGCATAATCTAAATCAACATAACCAATCACATTATCTTAATTATTTCTGAATTCCAAACAATAATTAGTATTGCCACGTAATTATCTCAAAATCTATTTCACCACTTGCGAATGCTTTATACTAGGATTAGACATATATCTATTAGCAAAATTAACTATACGTAAATGCCAAGATAAGTACAAACCATAACATACATTATATTAATAACTGCACTTGAATAAGGAATATGTGACATGTACTCAATAACTTTTTTAGATTATGGTGATAGAGCATCATAGAATATGAAATGAGTAGCAAGTGGAGCATGTGAATCCTCAATTTTATACCTTCATTATACAGCCATAGCTTGACACTTTAAATTAATTTTAACACACTCAGACTTGCTTAATCAACCATGATCTCAAAGCAAACCATAGTTTTAGCTTGTTCCAAAAGGAACGAGTTCCTTAGTTTAGAGTTTCTCTTTTCTTTTATTTTTCCTTAGTTTAAAGTTTCTCTTTTCTTTTATTTTTATTTTTACTTTACTTTTGCTCCTTGCTCTTCAAAGCAATAAATTTAAAGCTTTTCTCTATTGTTTGAGATAACTTCCCTCAATCTTGATCAAGGCAAGTTCTCTACTACCCAAGGCAAGCGGCTGAGGCAAGTCCATTGTCGACGAAGATGAGTCTCCTCCATCTCAAGGTAAGTATCTTTTCCTTTATCCTTTCTTTTCATTTATTTATTTCATTTTATTTTTCCCTCCTTGGAATTCTCTTCTCCCCTTTGAGCTTCTTGCCTAAATCTTTTCTCTTTTATCCCTGACTCTTTTAATTGATTCACTTAGATTAGTTAATTAAAATTTGAAATAATTAATTCAACCTGGTAATTAATTAAAACTGATCAATCAATCAAACTAACTCTCAAATTAATCAATCAATTGAAATATGAAAAAAGGCTAAGAGTAAACTAACTCCCTCGCCATAGGGAAGAACTTTCAGGATTCTGATTCCATTCAAAGGGACACACAGGCATACTTGGTTCAAGTATCGAATCTAATTAAAATGAATCAACTTCTCCCCCTTCATCTTCTTTACATAGGTACGATTTCTTTTATCTAGTTTATTTGTTCTACGATTAGTTTGGGAAATATGTGACTTCCTTAGAACCCATAAGAGTTAAAAGAAGTATCACCTAATTTTAGATTTCTGTTGTAATCTAAACTTAACTTTCCTTTCCTTATTTTCTTCTCGATTTTATTTATCTCATGAAGGGATGGTCATTGTAATAAATTATACATGCATTAATTATAAAATTATTTTTTAAGTCATAACTAGATTAATTGCCAAACTATTTTTGTTAAAATCAACTGAACACCTACTTCCCAAATCCTCTTTAGTTTTGAGAATATTGATCTTTTCCTTTGGAAATAAATTGGAGTCAATTTGAATTTTCCTTAGTCTTTTTTCCAATTAAATAAAATGAAATGACAATTCTAATACACTTTTCAAAATCAACTATCTGGACCATGAATTCTAACGTGAATTTGAACCCAAATGAATATTTCAATTCCTTTTTAGAGAATCAGACCGATGCTTGGGTTAACGCCTCATAGCTAGAGACTCTATTAGAGACAAACTTTCTTTTAATTACCACCTAATATATTTCATGTTGTGTAAATTACCACATAATATATTTCTCTTTTTTTTTTTTTTTGCCATGGATAATATATTTCTCCTTTCTTTTAATTTTTTCTTTTTAATTTCCTAATAAAAAAATATATTTTTTACTTTCTTTTCTCTTGTCCTCTTCCCTTTCTTTTATTTTTGTTTTCTTTTTCTTTTTTTTTATTTTTTATTTTTTTTATTTTTGACAATTAATATTGTACTTTCCAGCCAACTCTTTGAATTAATATTTTGGTGGGTTGTTGGATATAATTATGTGATGCATGTAAATTCAATGGTAATTGACATTTTTGATTTTAAAATATTATATAATATTTTTGTTTAAATTTCTTAAATATAAATATTTGATTTAATGCCTGTGGTTGGTGTGTAAGTGCATAGGTCGGTTTAGTTCGATGTGGTTTAAAAAATTAAAAAAATAAAATTCCTAAAAATTTCAAATTGAATCAAATAGAATAAGCCCCTTAAATTGAATTTTAAATTTTTATCTGGTTTAATTTGATTTGGTCGAAAACAGTTTTTTAATTCAGTTTGGATTTTTATATATAAAAATAATATATAATTATATAAATAATGTATAAAATATAAAATAATTATTTATAAAATAATATACAATATATAAATATATAAAATATAAAAATAATATTAAAAGTATTAAAAATATATTTAAATATATAATTTCAACTTTTTTCGGTCAGTTTGGTTTTCGAGCCTCTAAAATTAAATTGAAAATCAAAATTCTTCAAAATCTCAAATAAAATATCCTAACTGACTATTTAATAATTGAACTAAATATGTACTTTTAGTTCGGGTAGGTTGGATGTTTGCACACCTCTAGGTGGGTGTGGTAATGTAATTTGTTATGCTTTAAATTTCAAGCATAAGATAAGGAAAAATGTACTTATTATTTTTTAGGCTAATGTGAGAAATTCTTAGTATTTTTCATAAATGGTGTGTTAGTAAATATATTATACATTACATATATATTTGGTATATATTTAGTACATATTTAATATTTAATATACAATAACTATTTCAATAAGTATAGATTTATTTTTTCAGTATTAATAATAATAACAATATGAATAAATTGAAGAAAAGTTATTCCAAAAAACCGAAGAAAAGTTAGAGAAGTAATAGTGACCGTTGGATGTGATTAAAAAGGTTAATCTAACGGCCAATAGTGGAGGAAAACATACACTCCAGATATAGTTAAAAAGAGTGTATCTGGTTCTTGTTCTTTATTCTTTGGGATTGAAACCCACAAATTGACAGGAATAGACTTTTCATTGTCTGAAATTAGGTTGTTTGATTTGTATTGGTAAATACCACTAGGTCACACGGCCTATTAGGTGTAGAAGATTTGAGTGGATGTCGATGTGGTTTCAACAATAATATTTTTGCATGTTGGGTACAATTGCTTCTCTGTATTTCTCCATTTCTAAGTTTCAGATCGGGTTAGATAAGCAAGATGGACATGAGAAGACAAAGCAGGGAGTTAGTGAGAATTTTTTAATTTCTAAAGGCCATTCGGGTTTGTTCTTCTTGGGCTCTAAGTCCTTTATAAAAAATCCCTTGATATACAGTTTAATTTTGCACCATAGATCAAGTTTGAATTCTCGAGTTGGACTTTGATGAAAGTTGTAGTTAATGATTATTTACACTATTTTGGATTATGTGCTTATTTAATGAATTCTACTTGCATTGAAAAAAAAAAAAAAAACACTTAGCCTATTACTATTTGCTTTTATGAGTAAAAATAATATTTTTAATATCTCAATTTGACAAAATTTATCAATTGAGTATTTGAATTTGTAAAAATTTTAATTAAGTGTTATAATATATAAATTTTTTTTTAATAAAGTGTTATTAGCAGGATACCGATAGGTAACCTTATATAAATTATAAAAAGGATTTTAAAAAATTATAAAATGATCCAAAATTTTTAAAATTCTTACAACTAAACCATGTTCATCATTTTTTTCCACCAAACCTATCATTTTAAAATTTTCACAATCACTGTTTCTTATTAATATCTCCATCTTTAATAAACAAAGAAATTTCAAATTAAAATGAAGTACATGAATAAAAATATAATAAATAGAAATTTATTTGAAATTTGGAACTTAGATTGAAAATTTTTAAAACGAAAAAAAATTAAATTTTGAATAATTTTTAAATAAATAAACATATTTATTTTTTATTATATCTTAAATTGAATATTTGTAAACAAAAAATAATTAAAATTTGAACTAAGTAAAAAATTTGAATATCTTCATCTTCATTACAAATTTAATTATTTTTTGTTGTATCTTAGATTGAATAATTGTGAACAAAAAATAATTAAATTTGTAAAGATATAAAAATTTTAAGCAATAGATTTGATGAAAAAAGATGAAAAATATCGCTTAATTATAAGAATTTTAAAATTTTTGAATCATTTTATAATTTTTTAAGGATTTGTTTGTAATTTACATAAGATTATGGGTTGGTAACTTGCTAATAATATTTAATTAAAATCTTTTACAGGTTACAACACTTAATTAAAACTTTTGCAAGTTTAAACACCCAATTAATAAATTTTACCAAGTTAAAACACTAAAAATATCATTTTACCTCGCTTTCATATAACAGGATATAAGATAACAAATAAAAAAATAAATAGACAATAGGTACAAATGCATAAAAAAATAAAATGATGATATAAATAATATTTTTGCCAAAAGACAACAATATAATGTAATTTTCCCTAATTTGTTTGTTTTCGACTATGGGGCCTTCCTCTTATACTTCATTTATAATTGTAACTATACTTATTTGAGTTTCATACTTTTTAAATAATAGCTAATATCTTTTTTTTTGGAGGGAAAAAAATTATGTATAATGTGTTTTAAAAACTTAAATGATAGGATTTATTTATCAATTAATAGATGACAAATTATAATTATAAATATAAAGTTATATTTTTAAATTAATATATAATTATAAATATAAATATAAATCATAAAACTTGTATATATATATATATATATATATATATATATATATATATCAGTTTTATGATTTGTATTTATAATTATCTATTAAGTTGAAAATATAACCATATTTGGACACAGAGATTTTAAAATTCATGAAATTTATAAATTTAAATTTTCTTTAATATTATTTTTAATTGATTTCACTTATTTAGTAAAAATATCTAATTAATGTAATTTAAGAACATATCTATGATAAAAAAAATTTGCAAAATTCTTTATTCATTAAAAAAGAGAGGATTTTAAAAAATCATTATAAGAAATTATTACTTTTAACAGTATAGTCTACTTAAACAATAACCGATATTAAAAATAAATAAATTTTAATCTTAAAATTTTAAAATATTAAGAGATAATATTCAATCTTAGATTAATATCCCATTTTTGTGTCCATTTTAATTTTAATTTTCACCTCAAATAATGTTGTTAGAAAATAATATTTAGCAACTCAAAATTATCACTAGAAAATAGCAAATTGAGCATATACAGAGTCAGCCCAGGCACGTTGGGTTGGTTGCCATCCTCATGGAGTTATAACTAAACCTATTTGTGAACGGAGTTGCAAGTTTCAAGTAGCGAAAAAAATTATATATTAAATGGGCTAGATTTTTGGAAAATTGACTGTTTTTTAAAGTCAAGTTCGGCCATGAACAGATTTAGTCATAATTTAGTAAAAAATTTAAAATTAAAATAAAAAACTCTGCATAAATTTTAACCGGCAGCTCATACACTTGCAGCCTAAATTAGGCTTCACGTTCCAGTATATGAGGGAACTTGTCTGTCTTAATTTTAGATGAATGAAATTATTTATTACAATGCCGCTAGGGAGTAGATAAAACTCAAGTTGTGAGCTAAATAAAAAAAAAATTGCGAAAAAAATATAAAATAAGAAAAAAAAAAAAAAGGGTTGGTGAAAATATTAAAAAAAAAAAAAAGAAAAGAAAATTATGGGCTCTGGGCCATGGCTGCCCTTGACCCTTGCCCCCATCTGCCTCTGACTCAGCCAGTGTGGTCATAAGGTTAATTTTCTGTCCTATCAATGATTTTTTTTTTAAAAGGTAAAGATTTCTTATATTTGAAAAAAAAAAAAAGTGTGCCATTTGATTTAGGAAAAATGTTTTATAACTCAATGCTATGTTACCCAATATTTTTGTACTAACTTATAAATTTAATTGACGTGATATCATTTTATTTGTTATATATTTTTTTAAAAGAGTGTATTATATAAAATATTTTCAAATGTAATGATATCATATTAGTTGAATTAATAAATTGAAATAAAATTTAGGAATTGTATAACATTACTCTTGATTTAGTGATAGTTGTTAGCTGTAAGCAATCAACAGTTAATTATGAGTTGTGAGCTATCAGCCATAAAATAACAAATAAATATATTATTTTATATATTATGATGAATTTTAATTATATATAAAATAATAATTTAACATTACACATAAAATATATTAATAAAATAATTAAACATTTTAATTAATTTATATTTAATTATGTGAATGCATAGAGATTTTAAGTCATTTAAAAATTAAACTAATAATGTATATATTTCTTATTTAGTAGTAAATATTTTCATAAATATTTTAAATTTTAATAATATTTATTAATAAAAATTAGCTTTCGAGTTCAAAAATTACAAATTTCTAACTTTTGAATAGCCATTAGAAATTCAATTGCAAGCTTTTAATTTTATTTTATCAAATATTTTGTATCAGCGATTAGATATTCAAACATTGACTGCTGACTTCTAAAAGTCAATCGAAACATTCACGAAATTAAATTGAGACAAATTAAAATTTTAGTAACATATGAAAACCTAACATAATGCAATATTATGTAATCTCTAAGTATATATATCTAGCATTTTTTTTTTAATATGAAATTCCATTTCATTTAAAATTGAGAAGATTATAGAATAGAACACTATAAATTAATAAGCATTACAATAATTAAAAATCAAAACCAAGATGGAAAAGAATTAACAACTAAAATAACTAAAAACTTAATTTAAATTTGTGTAGGTGAGATGTTAATTTTATACTGCTGTCATCTGTCATTACAACCAATACCACATAGGATGAGTTTACAACTTGAATGTCTGAATTAGTTATCAGTAAATGTGGTTTTAGGAAAAGTGTTTTTGGAATCACATTCCATTAGACTATTAATCTTATCTACGCTTAGGTTAATGGAGTGTCGTGCACATAATATTATTCTTATCCTAAATTCCTACCCATGTTTTTGTTTTAGGTGGAATGGATGAACTACACATTTAAGGCAATTGCTACTTCTCCAATTTTCATGACCTCACCTCCACTTAAAAGAGTTAGCTTATAGAAAATAATAATTGATCAAGCTGGTTTTGATCAAATAAAGAATAACAATCTATGCTGAATTGAAAGAGAATTAAATGATACAATTAAGAATAGGAATGGGATAATTTTTCAAAAATTTTATAGAATGTCGTCGAATTATAATGTGATTGAATATGTTTTTTAGGCTTTACAATTAAGATACTTATAGATAGTAGGCCTTAATCTTTTTTAAACAATAAATAGGAGATTCCAATCCGAATTGAATACTAAACTCATGTTGTTTGGACTAACTCACTTAGCATACTTGATACAAGTAGAAAATTGATTATCCCGTTTTGAGCTAGGCTTTTACTGGTTATGTATTATCGATTGAGTCTAGACCTAGTATAAACTTATTTAGTCCCTCATCAATAACTATTATTTTTTACAAGTTTGATTAATTAATTTAAATGATAAAATAATGTTTAACACCTAAAAAAATTAAAAACACATCAATTTTAAGTGAAAAATCATGAGATAATTTTTGAATAATTTATTATAATTAAAAAGAGGAAGTATACTTGAGCCACAAAAAATAGAGTAAATAAATACAAAAATTACTTCACAAAATAATATTTTTACAATTTCCTTTTATTTTAGTTGACCCTCTAATTACTTAACTCTTAACAATATACTTTTACAAATTCTTTAATTTTCTTTTGCTATTTTTTCTTTCATTTTGCATACATTCAATTATAAGGAGACTCACATTTCGCACCTTTTATAACTCCCCCGACTGGCCGACACCATGATCCCAAGTTCAAATTTTATTTGGACTTGTACCGTAATTTCTAAACCAATTCTAATGGGCATCCCAACTAATTCAATTCCAAATACTAATCCAATTTCAATTTAGAATTTATTTTTTGTAATTTTTAATTAATTTCTAACATTAGTTAGAATCATTTGCCAAAAGAAAAAAAATTTACAATTCGAATGCTTTTACTAAATTCTAAATGTTGAATATGGAATAATATATATCCCTCATTAGAAAAAATCATCTTTAACAAAATAAATTCTAAAAGATTTTCTTAAACAAACATTGAAAATAATGCTATCCATAATTACCAGGAAGGAGATTTTTATTTGTAATTATATTTTTATATATTCTTCTGTTTCACCTAATTGGACTTAAAACAAACCGATTAATGATTGATTTAGGTCAAAACTTGTTATTCACAGTTTTGAACTGGATTCTTTCTCTGTCAGAATCAATTCTTATGTAAAATGATAAGAATCCACTAATAACATTTGAATTGGAGGGAAAATCAGTTTCATGGTATAATTTCAAATTGAATTTATTTTTGAAAAAATGACTATCGTTGGAAATAATAAGAATATGATACGTGTAAATGTTCATGTTGAAGACTCTTTTTCTTTAATAGAAACTATGAAGTTGCATTCCTGAAAAAAAAAAAAAAAATTATGAGAAAGAAAGAACTAGTAGGAACGAGACCAATTGAGTGGCTTACAGTTTATGGGTTCCAAAAATGGGAATTGACCGATGATGATCTGTTTGCACCATAATTTTTTAATGGGTTAGATCCATTAAAAGACCTATTAACATTCAAGCCCAAATTGAGTAATAAGACATATGGAGATCTACAAGCTAAGATTAAAAACGGTTGATATTCCATATAGTTAGGGACAATTCTAGAGAGATAATAGTTACTGGAGATTACCAGATGTTGATCTATCATAATGAGTGGAGTAACAGTTATTGAGACGTAGTAATGGTAGAGCGGTTATCTTTTAGAGAGTATTTAAGCTAAATTGTATCTCCTGTATAAGCCGTAACCAATCAATCACTCAACAGGTCTTGCACCTTTTATCAACCTCATCGGGCATAATTTTCCTTTTCTACTTTCTGTTTTCAAGTTTTTTTTTTTAACAACTACAATTAATCAGTAAAAATTTCTTTTATTCCATTACTACTATTTTATCTCCATAGTTACTTTGCTACTGAGAATTTAGACATACTGTGATAAGAAAATATGAGTATCCACAGTCCATTGATAAGAAATCAAAAAGGCACAATTTACAGGCTTGTGCACCTTCATCCGCATGTGGCATGCTCGTGCAATTACCAAGTTACCCTTGTGCCAAATTTCATAACCAACAATATTTTTTGTCATGCCACTTGGACAACATACTAGAGATGGAAATTTCAATAGGTCCTGTTATTGCAAACCAAAGTAACGTTCCTTAGTCTGTTGAGTTTATTTCCCCTAACAATAATTTACAAACAATCTTTGATGAAATGAATAGACAGTCTCAGAGAGTATATGACGAAGTTACAAAAAATCAAGCTTTACTCTACAAAAGCATTGGCTAGTATACTTACTCTACCACAAAGCCCTAGATAGACTATTGTCCACACGCCTATTAGGCAACCCTCAAAAGAATTTGGGAGGTAATCTTTTACTCAACAGGAGGCTGATAATTCTCACAGCCATGGAGAACGTTGTTTACCTCCTCATAAGAGGGAGGAACCAAGGATTGTGCCTACTGGCCTTCCAAGTCAAGTTTTTTCTTAACAGTTGCATGCTAACACTAACTCTATCAATCATCCCACCATGTATAGTAATGATGTAGGTTTCAACAAAGAAGGGCTAATGAACTTAGCACTAGCAGTCAACAAGATTTTGCAGCCTGAGCAAGCTCCTGTGGACATTGAAGTGGACCAGATCAATAAGAGAGTGCTTAAATTCCTTAAGAAGAAGAATTTCATGATCATCGATCCACTAGTGGCCACTATTATTTATATGGCTATTGATCGCAAGTCTCTAGTAATTTCAAATGACAAGCGGAAAGACAGAAGTCTACTGAGAGTCCGTGGGGAGAAAAACTCTATACTATGGATTCCTAAACCCAAGCCATCTCACCAGAGAGATAAGCTAATAGAAAAGTCATCATGAATAACTCACCAATACAAGCTCCAGATGAGCCAATCTCAGTTCATTGTTCCTCCTGTTGTGAAACCTATCCATAAGTGGATTTCTGTAGAAAATATTAAGTTCCTTAAGTCACTCACTAGGATTTAGAAACATAGGCCTCAGAGACAAAGGGTTGAGATAAGAAGACAGGCCAATCCACAAGATTTTCCTTACAGGGAAGTTAATAAAAGCAAATTCAAGAGAAATGTGACTGAAAACTCTAAGAGTTTTAAACAAGATTTACTGGGGATTCCAAAGTATTTTACTTTAAATTTTTTAGTGTTGATATACCTATGGAGTTTATTATTACTATTGCCTAAGGTGATATGAAATAAAATGGTAGGAAATGGATGTGCTGCTGCAACAGTAGAACTGCCTCGCTATCTTTCATTGTAAACTTATAGAGAAGGATGTCATTGAAAACCAAGTTCTTAAGGCTTAAGGGGCAACTTTCCCTAAGGAGGAAGATTTTCATAATAAAGTGGTTATACAAGTAGCTAGTTCTCACTAACCTAAAAAAGTCATTTTCAAAAAATCCACCATATGTCAAGGCACATGTTAACGGAAGATCCATTACGAGAGTTCTAATAGACAATGGGTCAACAATAAATATCATGCCACTCAGAATGTTACAGACCCTAGGAGAATATGACTTAATTTTTACAGAGGAGGTAGCATCAGCTTTCATTGGAGAGCTTATTAAGACTTTGGAGATCCTACCTATAGAAATCACAATAGCTGTAACTGCCATGTTCAAAGTATATATGCAGCAGATTATGGAGAGACTTGAAGTGGAAGAATTCTATAGTACCTATGATGCTGAAGTAATTTATAAGGAGGAGCCTGTTGAAAATGAAGAAATTCTGTAGATGCACGACTTAGAGAAGGCACCTCCCAAATTCATCCAAGTTGATATATTTAACACAGACATTGGTATTGTTGGGGACTAAAGAGTCGACCTAAAGAAATACTTTGACAATCCAAGCAAGAAAGTGCCGTATAGAATAAAGATACAGGCACAGAATTATGTCATGCTAGAGGGTGATCTTTATAGGAAAGGATCTAATGGTCTACCGTTAAGGTGCTTAAGTATGTTAGATGTATTGAAAATGATACAACAAGTGCATAAGGAAGTATGTGGTGATCACTAGGCTAGAGTAAAGATAGAAGGGCTCATCAGAAGACATGGCTATTATTAGCCAACCATCTTGAAGGATTGTATCAAGTACACTAAGTGATGTCAATAATGTCAAACTTATGGCAGGCTACAGAGGATTCCTATTAGTGAATTCTATTCCATAGTGAAATACCTTAAAAGAGTTTTTCCCACTATATAGGAAAAGTTGGAACAAAAGTAAAGAAATAAAGGTAACCTAGGTCTATAGTGCTTACAGGTGATTTTTTATAGGGACTTGGGGATGATGTAAAGCCAATCTCATGGCTATGTTACTCTTCTACTATAAGTTGGCTCCCTAGCCACTTTGTACATAAATAAAAAAGTAGGCATGTTGGCCACTTTTTCTAATTTTTAGTTTTTATTTATGTGTTTTTCTTACTTAGTTTATTTTTTTTAATCTTTTCTAGTTCCCAATAAAATATTTATAGTATAACAGTAAGCAACACAAATGGCTTCAAGCTATAACAAGTGAGCAAAATTAACAGCAAGCAAACATTAGGCCTCTGTGGTTGATTATGCAATGACACGGCCATATGATTCAAGCATCACCAACAAGGGCAATAAATTTATCCCTACAACAAATGTGAATGTAAGAGGCCTCAGGCTTTTTCAGCTCAAGACATAGAAATAAAATAACTGTGGTGGCTATACATTATAAGACTTGTTCACATTATCCATAGTTATTCTTGGCAAATTCAAGTATTAGGTTTGGAATACATTTTACAAAAACTGGGGAATGATGTTGCAGCGTAACTCACTGAGAAATGGAGGAAAATACATTTTTCAAGTTGCTTTATTGAGTGATGCATTGTTGTTTGATGATGATGAGAAAATGATCACGTTTCACAGCCTAAGATTTTTGCCTATAGAATCTGCTATTGCAACCATGGACGAATGAAATGGTCTACTAGTGAACAGCTCATCCAGATGAAGATTGCAAGAATTTGCAACTACAGGGGCTAGTGAAGACAGTAGAGAGGAAGAGGCTATGGTGGAACCTACACATAAGGTACACAGTTCAGATTATTGTCTTTGTATTCATATATGTTTCGACTTAAATTCACCATTCTACAATTCAAAATCTCTAGTCACCAGTGAAAATTTTAGGTAGAAATGCCGAAATAATCATACACAGTAGCCAATTATATTTTACTATAGTAAAGTATATGAGTTTGGCTTTAATTGTTGAAATTCTTTAGTACCTATGGACCTAAATTCAACTATTGAGTTTCCAAACCAATGCACAAAAAGTCTAAATTCTACTAAATAAATCCCAAATAAACCCTAGAGCCGAAATTCAATAGGAATTTTTGACCAAAATACTTGAGCAACAAAATCCACAGTAATGTACCAAAATTTCACAAACCATGAAAGTTACAGTATCCAATTTTCTCAACTTTTTTTCAATATGTTTATTGTGAATTTTAATTGTATTAGCTATAAAAATATTTAACGAGTATGAACTTTGTTTTATTTTTCAGGCTAATAATTCTAAGGCTGAAAATAAATTATTTTTCATATTTATTAGATTAATCTTAGCTAATAAATTAAATTACAGTAAATATATTAAAAATTTCCCCAAAAATTTTAGTTCAATATCTTCAACAAACTTGCAAAATTCAAAATTCAAATACAAAGGAAAGTTCCACCATATGGGTTTCAAGAAGATTAAGAAATTTTGGCATTTTAATTGCTCAAATTCAAATTATTTCCTAGCTAATTTGTCACCTAAACATAAAAAATTCATTGGCAAAGGGATTAAAGAAAACCATGGAATTCATCCAAATGGGCAAAGGAAAAAGCAACAAATTAAAACCCATGAATTTTGCAAGGAAACTTGTGAAATTGCAAGAAAAGAACTCAAAAAACTCACATTTGGAAGCTAAAATTGTTGGATTAGAATAACCAATCGGGAGTTGCTGGATGACAGTAAGTTAATTTTGGCAACAAAGGAGTAGCAAGCATGGACATCAGAGAGAAAAAAAAAAAAAAAAAAAAGGCTGAATCATCAAGAGGGAAAAGAAAGAGAGAGAAGAGAGAAAAACTTGTGTGGTTCAAGAAAATTTTCTTTTTTTGTGGAAAATTATGTGAATTTTTGAAGATGTATGGATAACTCTTGAGTATTTAAAAATTCCTAATCCTTGAAGTTGTTGGAAAGAGTTAAAGGATAATTATAATTTTTAATTATTGGATTGGTGAAGGGAAATTAAATAAAGCTGTGAAAAAATTAATTTTGTTTATGGAATTGATACACTAGGGGGCTTATGGAGATTTTATTCTTTGAAATTTTCCTCAATTTTGTGGAATTTTAGATCTCATTATGGAAGTAAGACACTAAAGGCAAATGTATTTTTCATCTATACAATTTGATTTTCAATCAAACTATATGCAAGGGACATTATTTATACCATAATTTTTTAGTGGGTTAAATCTATTAAAAGGCCTATTAATATTCAAGCCCAAGTTGGGCAATAAGGCCTATGGAGATTTACAGACCAAGATTAAAGATGGTTGATATTTCATATAGCTATGGACAATTCTAGAGAGACAGTAGTTGCTAGAGGTTACCAGTAGTTATTCTATCTTAAGAAATGGAGCAACAGATACTTAAACGTAACAGTGGTGGAGCGGTTATCTCTTAAAGAGTATTTAAGCTAAATTGTATCTCTTTTACAAGCCCTAACCAATTAACCACTCAACAGACCCTGTGCCTTTTATATGCCCCATCAGGCATAATTTTCCTTTTCTGCTATCTATTTTCAAGCTTTTTGTAATAACTATAATCAATCAATAAAAATTTCTTTTATTCCATAAATATTACTTTTACTGAGAATTCATATGTACTGTGGTAAAAAAATCTAAGTATCCACAATCCATCGATAAGAATTCAAAAAGGCGCAATTCATAGGCTTATGCACTTTCATTTGTATGTGGCATGCCCATGCAATTACCAAATTACTCTTATGCCAAATTTCACGACCAACACTACTCTAATTCCCATAATGTGAAACCTCCTAAAACTGAAAGTCACCCATTCTGTCACGACCCAATTTCTAGGCTATGACTGTCCTAAAGTTCAGGGAGACATAAGTTCATCTAAACCTGTAGAACACCATCAATCTTATTATCATCCTTCCTATCTTATTCAGCCATCTCTCCCAAGACCATAACAATGTTGTTCATTGCCAGTTCTTAATGATTACTTTAACCATTTCACTATACTCAATAAACTTTAGTTTCATGCCATGTTTAAAAACAGAACATCATTCTGAGTTATTCACAAATATTTTCCATACACTCTTAATTAATATCATAAGTATACACATACTTAATACATGGTATTAGTTACATAAATGATTCTTAGACATAACATTCATTTACACTACATATTTAGTCACCATGGAGCTCTAAGTTGCATGTCTTCAAAATGACTCAAGTAACATCTTCACAATATCTTTAGCAAGTTCTAAGTGGGGAAACATGGCTCAGGATTTACCTTGCTAATGATTCACCTTGACTTGGAAAAGTTATAAATAACTACAGAATGAGACTACTAGCTCAGTGAGTACAGAATAATATAATGCAACATGTAAACAATGTAACATGATATCACTTGGTTTAATTCAAAATAACAATAGTGTGATGTTAATCAAAATTGGCCATGTTGGACATTGGAGAGCATTTAGCAGAAACAATGATGTCTTGGAAGTGGAAAGCTTCCCATACATAAAAGTTGAAGGGTGGCGGCTTAAGCCTTGCTCACTCATATATATCACATTACGTAAGATTGATTAGGTCTTACGGTTAGGCGTCCCCCCTAACAGAGATTGGGTACTCTCGCCCTACTTGCAGGCTTATACCAAGTGCATATGGTCTGATGTATTACGCCACATCAAAGGGGGTTTTCTGCTTATCATGGGTATTCACAAAGGGCATGTTTGAAATCCGTCTCAAGCATTCAATAACAAGAAATTAGCATATCAAACATTAGGTATAAGATGGCATCAAGGTAAGAGGCATTTTATTTTCAATTTGTCATATGAGAAGGATTCAAAGGCTCATATTCCATGACAATACATATTTAATATCCCTTTTTGGCATGTATCAAGGGTAGCATTTCAATCAATAGTTGCAAGGAACATGGAGCAAATACATTATATTATTGAGTACTCACCTTAACGCCTTTGCTCCTAGTAATTTTTTGTTCTTAGTTAGCTCAAAGTCCTTCACGAACTTGAACAATTCCTTTGCCCTTTCCTTGTGGTTCTACACATCACATTTCAATCACATGTCAATTAGTAACTAATGATATTATTAACTACATCATTCACTTGCTCATTGTTTTAACTTAAACATTCTAATTGTATCATATACATATTTGTTCTTATTCCTAATCAATTCCAAGCTAGATTTCCTATTAAATTTTTGGATTTCAAGTCTAAGTCCCAAAATCTCCCTATTGTTCCATAAACCCTAACTTGTCTCATCTATACCCAATTTGGGGAAAACTCTCAATTCTTTATCAAAACTCCAAATTAATTGTAAGAAGTGAAACTAAGCTAATACATAACACATATTTTTACTCAATCATTACCACATCATGTTAAAATACCAAGTCCTTCTTTTAGCCATATTTATGTCTCAAAGTTTCTCCAAGTTCAAATCATGTTTCCAAAGTTCAATTCAACCCTTCTAAATTAATTTCCTTTATCTGAGATCAACCAAAACACACCCTAAACATAATCCCCCTAGGTTGGCCAAACCGCAAATTGCTTTTAAGTAACTTAACTATCACAATCAATCTTAAAGCACAACAAGAAGAGGTAAACATAGTTTCTCACCTTGATTAGCTTAACTTGTTAAACTTTTGTTATGAATGGAATAGAGAGGATTTCTTCTTTTGGGAGTGGGATTTTTGGTGTAGAGAAAGTTAAATGAAATTTCTCTAAACAATTTTGCTTATATATGTTATGGATTGGATGGTGAGGATTTGTCAAGCTACATCTAATGGTTAGGAGCTAATCCTAATGAATGGTTAAGATGGTGTCAAGATGGAGGGCTAAGATTCTCTCTATAATGGTAAGGATTATCATGAGATGTTGGGTGTTCTAATTGAACATTGACTCATGTAAAGGAAGAACTAGATTTCCACTTGATTTAAAACTTGACTTGGTCAATTTGGTGACTAAGGAGCAAAATACCAAAAATCCATTCTCTACACATCTTTTATCTATTACTTTGGACCAACCATTTCACTCATAAGTGTGGGTGTTGTGCCATTTTTTGGCCCAATGGGCTGGCCTCCCTATGAAAATTTTGAGCCCCCATTATGTCAAGGCCCAATAACAAGTCTGTAGGCCCATTACAACTTGGAAGCTTTCCCTCTTCAATTCCTTTTCTTATTTTTCATTGTAACTTCCCAATTTACCTTCTCTAACTTCCTTACTCACATCCCTAACTATCATATGAGCTCTATCCAAGTCATTAGAATAAAGTTAATCATCATAAAATTATATGCTAAGCAAGCATCACACATCATGCCATAAGGTTACTACTTATTTCATTAACAATCCCATATTATTTTATCATGCTAAAACCTAGTCCCTTAGTATCGTTTATAACCAAGAAGTTACAAAATATTTAGATATTACACATTCCTACCCTATTGCAATGATGTGAAACATAGTAGTACACGGGAGTAAAATATCTTCTTCTTCTATGAAAAAAAATAGCAAAATATCTCTCCTTTTTTTTAACCAATGAAAGTAATCATATTATTAATCATGAGAAAGGGATATACCTACTAATAGTAGTCTATTTAACTCTAAATTAGAAAGACCATCTCCCTTCGAATCAAATATATAGGGATATTTTGCACACTAATTAGCAACCTTGTTGGAAATTCTATCTATAAAAGAGAGACTACTATTAGACAAAAACTTCAATTCTAGTTGTAAACTTCAATTCTAGTTGTATCTCCTCTATGATACTATGACTCTTCCAAGGAGTAGCCTTTTTGTAGTTCATGCAGCTTTGAATCACCACTAAAGAGTTAGATTCAAACAAAATATTATCCATGTTGTGAACTTTTGCAAATCTGACTGCCTCCCTAAAAGTTTCTACGTTAGCTACTAGAGAGGACCTACATTTCATCCTTAATGTGCCCACATGTACAATGCTTCCTCTCTCATCTCTTATGATAAAAGTTATGGCAGCATGCTTGGATGAGTCCATGAGAAATCCAATTGTAGGAGAAGTCCAAAGAGAACAGATCCTCCTATCCTGCATATTAGATACAATATTAAGTTTTCCACCACCCAAATCATTCCCTACATTTTGTAACTCCTCCAATCTCGGTCAATACTCTTTTTTGTCTTTATTGGATTGATATTATATCTTTGAAATATAACCTGGTTGCATGCCTTCCAAATAAGTCAGCAGGCCATTTCAAAGACATCTAAAAACTCTTCTATACCTTTCTCACAAAGATATTTAACTATATATATCCAAAAATCTTGGTAATTTTCCAACTCAGAAACAAGGAAGTTTGAATTAACTATAATCAAGCCCTAAGTGGCTTGGGCATGAGGCATTTAAATAGCAAATGAATTACAAATTTCTCTTCTAAGCCATAAACTTCATAAGCACCATCTCTGCTGCCTCAATAGTATAAATTTGCTTGTACTGCTATAGTGCCCTTTACACAACGCTAGAGGAACATTTTAATCTTGGATTGCACTTTCTTTTCCAAATCAAATCCCAAAATTCCTTTTTATTTTGCAAATTATTCCTATCTCCTTCCCCAAAAAACATAGGTTTCTTTTCCTCAAAAGAAATGAGGTAACCCATTTTAACAAAATAATCACCGTTACGAGAATAATACCATAACAACCTATCTTTCCCTTCTACATTGCCAATGGGAATTTTTGCAATAGCTAGTCTCTCTTCTTCATTGAATAGCTCTTGCAAAATATCTTCCTTCCTTCTCCTAGTTTTTCCATCAATCAAATCAACCACAAGCAAAGCTTCAGCATTCCAACTTACCTAGTGCACACTTTTCTTCTCAACATTACTGCTCCGTCAAAAATTTGATATTAAGCTATGAATTTTATCTAAAACACTTACTGTAAGGCCTCACCCGAGCACCGACCTGGTCCGCTAGAGGGAACGGGGATGCTCATTCGGATTTAGACTCACGATGAAACTCTCGGGTTCGGATTTGGTTGATTTTGAAAAATGATGTTTAGGAGTCGCCACCCTAATTTATTTTTAAATGGGAAAACTAAGGAAAAACCCAATTTGACTCTAATTTATTAATTTTGCAATTAATTTACCCAAGGATAAGAATCACTAATCTCGAACCAGGTTGAGTTCAGGGACTAGATTTTTGGTTTTAAATAATCTAAATTTGGCTCTTAATTTTAATTTGACTTGAAAATTGGATTTAATGAATGACAGTTATAATATGATATTAAAGAAAATGCATGAATGAATGCATGGTGAAAATAAAACATTCACAAATTAATTAAAAAAGGGGAAAAAGAGATTGATTGAGATTTGGATTTGAGGTTTGGATTTAGATTCCAAATGTGCCTACGTACCCCATTAAATGGGGATCAAAACCCACGTAGCTCGTTCCACGATTAAGTGGAGGGGTTTCAGAGTTGATCATATTAATTTTGGTTTAGGTGTGTTGAAAGTGAGGAAAAAGGCTGATACATTGACTTTTGGTTGGCGAAGGGTTTTACCAGACCGAAATTCCATTTTATCGGGACCGGATGATTGAATGGATTGGAAGATTAATTAATTAATTTAATTAATTAATGTGATGAAAAGGATGGATTGATTAATTAATTAAAAAGATTAATTAATTAATTTGGATGAAAAGTGGATTAAGAAAAAGGATTAATTTGATTTTGAAAAAAGGTGATTAATTAATTAAAAGGATTAATTAATTAATTTGGATGAAAGGTGGATTAAGAAAAATGATTAATTTGTTTTTTTTTTAAAAAAGGAATGATTTTTGAAAAAAGAGTGATTAAAAAAAATTAGTTAATTAAAAAGATTAATTAACTTGATTAGGGTGAGATAATTAATTAATTAAAAAGATTAATTAATTAATTAGAGAGTGATTGGAGGGAGAAGAAGAGAGAAATTTGAGGATAGCCATCTACCCAAATTCAAGGATGTCTTTATAATGAGGGAGTGGGAGCCTATTTATAGGCAAATGGGTAGAGGGTAGTTTAGGTAATAGAAATGTGAAAAGACCAAAAGGATGGGGTCAGAAAATGACTGATAACTGGACAAAGATGGGTAAAAAGGTCATTTTACCCATGTGAGGCCCACTGGAGCAGAATAGGGGCGTGCCCTGGCGCGGCGCTGCAGCAGGCCTGTGCGGCGCCGCACCAGGCCTGTGCGGAGCCGCATCAGGCCTTTGCAGCGTGCCGCAAAGGGGTGGCGCGGTACCGCGCAGAATTGACGCGGTGTCGCATGGCTCCCGTGCAGCACGCCACGTCGCATGGCACCCTTCCCGAGGTTGTTCTTCCTTTTTTTTTTTTTTTTTTTTAGAGATTGGTTGTTGGTATGGAGCTTGGGAAATTTGGATGCCTGGTGGCAATATGAATGAAGTCTAAAAAATTTTCTTTCGGAACCACCGTAATAGCTCCGCGCAATGAGTTAAATTCAGCAAATGCTAAGGCTGCGGTTGGATGCTAAAGGTGTAAAATTGAGGGTTCACACTTACTAGTAGCTTTAGAATAGACATAAAAAAGGAAGGGATGGCTTGTATTATGGCTTTGAATAAAATTTTCATTCCAACTTCAGAAAAAAACTTACTTTTCCACATTTGCATTTGCTATTGAACATAGCTTAAAATATTATCAGACATCTACATTTTCATTTTACCCCACTCCATTGGAATGCCTAAATATTTCTTGAGAGATTTTGATTCTGGAATTTGTAATACTAAGAGCACACACCTTTTAGTCTCCTTATTTGTATTTGGACTAAACAAAACTTTAGATTTTTGCAAGTTGATTCTCTAGCTTAATGCTAAGGCATAAGCTTCCAAAGTAGTTTTTAAAACTACTGCTTCCTTCCTTAAAGCCTTACAAAATAATAAAGTGTCATCTGCAAGAAGAACATGAGTAAGAGCAAGACAATAACAAGTTATTTTATACCTTGCCAATATCCTTTGTTGTTCATCTCCAATTAACATTCTAGAAAATACATTAAAAATTAAAATGAACAGGTAAGGTGATAGAGGGTCACCTTGCCTTATCCCTTTAGTATGTTTACTTGATATTGTACTAATGTTACGCATTCCATGACCATACTAATTGACATTGGATCAAACCCGAACTGTTCCATCACATGTTTCAAAAAGAAAAAAAACCTAATTGCTCTATCATATGCTTTAAGCATATCTAATTTAATAGTTGTAGCACCATTAAAGCCAATCTTCTTTGTTCTTAAACTATGGAAAGCTTTACGAGTGATGATAATATTATCTTGAATACACCTTTGAGGGACAAAGGCAGATTAATGAGTTGTGATTAATTGATCAAGCCATTGGTTTTAGGCGATTGACAAGAGTTTCAGAGATTACCTTGTAGAGGAAGTTGCAACTGTTGATAAGCTTGTACTCCAACAAAGACTTAGGATTTTGACATTTAGGAATGAGAGCAATTGTAGTTTTATTTAGATTCTTTGGTAACCTCTGAGTTTCAAAAAAAAAAATTTTAACCATGCAAATACATCATGTTTTGTTAATTCCTAATTCTGTTGAAAGAAAACTCTAGTAAAACCATTGAGCCCTGGAGCCTTATAAGCTCCCAATTCAAACACTACTCTTTCCACATCTTGCATCGTGACTTCCTCAATTAAATCCTTATTGATCTCTTCAGACATAAGATGTGGAATGCTACTAGTAACCTCTCCATCAATCACTTGATTCTCCTTTTTATACAGATTTTTGAAAAAAATTCTAGATCTTGTGCAAAATTTCTTCTTCACCATGGACTCAAGAACCATTTTCGAGCTTAGCTTGAGTAATTGAATTTTTTTCCTTCTCTATGTGGTGCACAGATGAAAAAATTTTGTCTATCCTCTTTGAGCTAACCACTTCACCTATGATTTTTGATGCTAATGTGATTCTTCTTATTTGTAAACCTGATCAAACACTTAAAGCATAACTCTTTCCATCTCTTTTGCCTCCACCAAATAAGGCTGAATATGAAAAGCTTTAAGCTAATTCTTGGTTTGTTCAATCTTCAACTGAGAATTTCCAAATTTTTTTCTACCCCAGCAAATCAATGCCATTTGACAATTCTTAAGTTTCTTCATAATTAAAAATGCAATGGAATCATTGTTACCTTTCCCACAGGCTTCTTTAACCACTTCCTTGAACTCCAAATCTTCAAGCCACTTATTATCCAAAATAAATCTTCAATATTTCCTTTTCCATTGAGCATTAAGCTGTATTACTAGAGGTCAATGATACCACCCTAAGAAGGCCTCATGAATAACTTATGAAAACTGAAATCTCTGACTCCATTCAGCATTTGCCATAGCTTTATCCAGCCTAACTACAATATTATCTTTACATGTTTGTTTATTTGACCAGGTAAATTGCCTTCCTTTAAAATGTAAATTGATCAACCCACAATGGTTCCCTCCTTTTTTATCCTCAGGCGCTACACAAATATTGAAATCTCTTATACATAACCATGGAGTCCCATTATTAAAATCAAGGGTTTCGCACTGGTTCTATACTTTTACTTTATGTTCTTTCCTTGGGCTTTCATAACAAGAAGTTAAATGGCAAATCCCATTACCAAAAAGAATACAATCAATGAAGTGTTTATTAGCTTAAAAAACTAAAATGTTCATCTCTTTGTTACACCAAAAGTCTAATCCACCAAATTTTCCTTTAGGGGAAACATAAAACTATTCTTCAAAACCCATTCTTTTACATTTTGATTCTAAGTAATGATCTGT
Organism: Reutealis trisperma; assembly: GCA_947687605.1. Lineage (NCBI taxonomy): Eukaryota > Viridiplantae > Streptophyta > Magnoliopsida > Malpighiales > Euphorbiaceae > Reutealis > Reutealis trisperma. The sequence continues at coordinate 1,022,588 of CANTUT010000194.1, forward strand.
TTGCATTGTCTCCATCAAAAACACCAAACCTAGGCTATATTTTTTAAATGAGCTCTCTTAGAGCTTGAGTTGTCAAAGCCTGCCCAAACCCTTGGCAGTTCCACACGATGAGACTTATGGCCCTTGTGGTGGCTTTTGGCTAGTCATCTTGGCCTCTTCGTCTTCAATATCTGCAATTGTTTTAGTTGAACCGATAATTGACTTATCTTTAATGAAAAGCAAATCATTATATCCATAACCTATTCTGCTATTTTCTCCATTCAAAGACTCTTCTCTCTTATCATTTTGGTTTCCACCTACACTAACCCCTTCTTTGGCTAGGTGTTTCAGTTTTCTCTGTCTAGATTGAGTAACCAAAACCTTTCTTTTACTGGAAACTAACCTCACTTGCCCCATTAAGCTCTCCTTTATTAGCTCATTATTATTATTTGGCCCAAAACCTACCCTTCATTCTCTATAATCGCATTGGACACTAATTTGGGTTCTAAAATAAGCCCCAAAGGTTGAGTTGAATGGGCCTTGCACATTAGCCTATTTTTCTCAACTTCTAAATGCTTCCCTTCATAAGAGCTAGTGGACCCACCTTCTTGATTCAAATCTTCTCTAGCTTTCCCTTTATTCACCATCACAATCGAAGAGTTGAAAGTGCAATCAACTTGTTGATTTTTTGGTTTTGTAATAGGATTTTGATCAGGGATGATTGTTCTTTTAACCACTTCATTTTCCATCTTGAGCTACTTTTCAATACTTGCCATTCTATAATTCGCAATTAAGAGGCTTGAGAAAGCCTTATCTAGACAAGAGATACCAATATGTCCTTCTGTTGTAGCTTTTTTGCCTTGTTCTTCCTCATCTCTACTCATTGGCAAGAGCAAGTTTAATTGACCTCTATCATTATAGCCTCTCCTTCTCTCTATACCATCCACTATGGGTTTGCCAACCAACTTACTCCTGTTTCACGCATTGAATTTGGCATATCCACATCTCTTTCCTATCTAGCTTCATGTCTACGACAGATTAATGAAGCATAATATTCCTTCATTCATAACCCAAAATTATGTCTCCTTTCTCTAGCTTCAATTTTTCCATTATAGTAATATCAAGACAAGTCTTTGCCTTATGGCCTAAAACCATGCACATAAAGCACATCAATGGTAGCTGTTCATATATGAAAGGAACCCACTCCTCCTTCCCTTGTCTTCTATTATTGAAACCTTCCAATAGGGGGTTTTTAACATTGACTACAATATTCACCCTTATGTAATTATTCCAACTAATTACATTGTCCAGAGAATAATCTTTCTCTTCAAGACCAGCAAAGAGATTATTTTTTATGAACTCCACAGTATTCCTTGGCATTTGATCAATGGAAGGCCATGAATTTGAAACTAGAAAGTCTCATGTTCTAAATTGATTTCTTCCATCTTCCTCTCAGGATCCCATTCTTTCAAGATTAATAAATTGTTTTGAACTAACCATGGTCTTCCATCACCACCCTCCTTTTATCTCTTTCATTACCAAATTTAAACCAAAATACATTCTTCACACCATTCTCCAAATGACAAGTATTGACTTTTAAAATCTTGCATTAAATGCCAGACTCCTATAAGTAAAGTTTTCAACAATTTCACCCCATACATTTTACTACCCACGATACTATTTACTAATTCTATACCTGACACCTATGTTGCTGCTTCAGCATCAGAGGCGAGTCATGCTTGCCATTTGCTAAGTAGCACTTCATCTTCTAATAAATTAGATGGCTCATCTTCACTTTTCATCCTTCAACAAATCTTCACATGCTCTAATAGAAGAGAATAAGAGACTAAGATACTCATAATAGAAACACTAAATCAACCAGGACTCAATAACTTACAAAACTATTTCACTATTCTACAATTTCCAGAGAGAAAATAGAGAACATTGAACAAAACCCATCTCTTTTGCTGATGGGTTTGCTATGTTTCTAGTTTCTTTTGTGTGTGTGTATGTGTGTGTGTGTGTATATATATATATATATAACTATAACTATATATAACTATAACTATATATATATATATAACTATGCTAATGGTTCGAATTACTAAATTACCTATAAGAATAATTATATATATTCATTGATTAAAAATTTCTATATGATATGTGTAAATGTTCAAGTTGAAGACTCTTTTTCTTTAATGGAAGCTATGAAGTAGCATTCTTAAAAATAAAAATAATAAGGAGAAGAAGAAGAAGAAGAAGAAACATTGGGAACCAGGCCAACTGGGTTGCTTACAGTTTATAGGTTCCTAAAATCGGAATTAATCCATGGCCACCCTAATTCCCATATGAGGAAAAAAAATGTGGAACATCTTAAAAATCGGAATAGACCCATTCCTACTCTAGTCCAAACAATGATGTGGAACATGGTAGCACAATGGAAATAAAATATCTTCTTTGTTATAAATAAAATGGAGAAGAACATGAACAAAGAATATAGAGAAGAGAATAGTTTTTCTAGTTGTTCCATTCAATAGTATTAAGCCCTTTATATAGAGTACAGAAGAGAAAGAAATAGGAAATTTTTCCAATAAGGAAAATACAAGAAATAGGAAGTTTTTCCAATAAGGAAAATACAATCAATACTAATATGGAAACTAGAATATTCATGTATATGGAAAGACATCAATCAAATCTTATAATATATCATAACACTCCCCCTTGATGTCTTTTACAAAAAATATGCCTCGTTAAAACCTTACTAAGGAAAAATCCTGTGGGAAAAAAAATCTTAATAAAGGAAAAAGAGTATATTATTCTTATAGGGATTTGCGCCATAACACTGCCTTGTTAAAAACCTTACTAGGAAAACCCAATGGGACAAAACCTAGGCTAAGGAAAAAAGAGTACAGTGCATTAAAATCTCCCCCTCATGAAAATATGATTTCTATCAAATATCTCTTAACTGACGCATGCTAATTTTTGTTGACTAACTTTTCAAATGTGATTGTAAGGAGTGCCTTTGTAAACAAATCTGCCAAGTTGTCAAATCGTATACTTAATGATGTTTAAGTAATATCCACATATAATAATTTATTTATAGTACTCCCTTAGGATATTACTTGCGTTGTGAATATAACTCGTTAAAAACCTTATTAGAAAACCCAGTGGAAAAAAACATATCTAAGGAAAAAAGTATATTTCATGCACTATTTTTTCATTGCACAGATTGCCTCGTTAAAACCTTTGTCCAAGAAAACCTTGTGGGATAAAAACTTGACTAAGGAAAAAGAGTACAATCATATACTAATTCGCTCCCCCTGATGATGACAGATTTTAACACGGCGTATACTAATTGATGAAACGATACGGTTTAAATACCACATTAGGTAAAAACTTAATACATAAGTCTGTTAAATTGTCACTCAAGCGAATTTGGTGGATATCTCTTCTGGAGCTTATATATATACAAGAATTTGGGTGAAGTTCATGTCTATTTCATTACCCTTAATATAACCACCTTTAATTTGTGCAATTCAAATTGCATTATTCTCAAAATACAATGGGAGTATCTTTTAGTGAGGTACTTCAGGACCATAAAAATCTTTATAAAATTGCAGTACCACTATAAGTGAATACATAGCCAGTCTAAAATCTACTATCATAGAAACTAAGCAAATAACCAATATTTGCATATAGACCAATTTCAAATATGAATTATAATATTAATAGTATATTGAAAATAACTTTTTACACCACTCTAATATCTCTTTGTAGGTGCAAAGCTATACCTAGCTAGGAATTTTTTTTTCTTGCAAATGCAATATCAGGCCTGATGCAATTTGCAAGACACAAGAGTGCCATATAGCACTTATATATGGTACTTCAAGACCAAACAACTCTTTATTATCTTTTTTAGGTCTAAAAGGGTCTCTCTTCACTTCTAGTGAGCGGACCACCTATTAGTGTGGTTGAGAGAGAAGATTTATCCATGCAAAAATTGCTTAAATATATTTTCTACATAAGCATACTGGTGTATTTAAATATCTTTTTCACATAAGCATACTGGTGTATTAGGACTCCTTAATAATCGGTCTGCAGGCCAATACAAAATTTCATTTCCTTTAAATTTTTCATTTCAAACTCACTTTTCAAACAGGTACATATTTATTTGAGTTCATTAGGAGTCACATTGATATTTAAATCAACTTATACTGCAATAATAACATATACCATTCTATGGTCTTTTATGAATACAAATGGACATAGTGTATTATTCACATATCTTTCTTTCAATAAGAATTTACTCAAAATAATCATACCACATGTCCATATTGCTTTAATCCATACATAGATTTTTGCAATTTGATGAAATATATGTCATATGTTTAATGTGTATTCATTTATAATATACTTAGTCCTTCTGGGACTCTTATTACTTTCATAAGGCGTACAATAAGTCTTTCATTAACTGCCATATTAATTAAGTATCGGAACATGATCATTTCCATAATAAGAGAATTATTTTTCTCATAATCAATGATAGAACGAGTCTAGCTCTACTTTAATTGCCTCATTCCATGATGATCAATCATGTTTATGCTAATATTCAGTTATACTTGTAGATTATGGATCCATATTTTCTCTTGTCACAGCAAAAGCTACTGTTGAGGCAAATTCATCGTCGACGATAATTAAATTTCTATCAACTCTTTCTTATATCACAAAATAATTGAGATCTCATAGTTTTCATTTATATGATCATCAACTCCAGAAGCCACATCTGGAGGATCTAATTGTTCCGTTGTCTCAGTCTGCGTCTCATAATTAGCTATAGCTTTTTGACTGAGATCTTCCTCTTCAGGAGGTTTCTCTTCAGGAGATTTTATGAGTGGCACTGCTTTTCTTTTCCGCGGATTTTTGTCTTTAGTTCCAATTTACTATCCACGCTTCTGGCATGTAGTGAGATTGATTGATTTTCTATTTGCAATTGGAATCACAACCCTTGCTAGGGTATTAGCAGCTGTAATATGAGACTTTGTCACTCTTTTAGCATCTATAAATGCATTTGGCAGTTAAGTTGCAATTTGTTACAATTGTATTATTTTGTGACCTTCTGGTTCACTCTAACTTGTACATGGACCAAAATTATTTAAAGTGTTTTTCTTCTAATAAATTTCTCGACATTCTTTAGCACTGTAGGTGCTTTTTCTCCCTCTAATGTCGAAAAATATGCCTTATCAAAATAAATTCATAGTCTCTTTTGTGGACCCATTATCACACATTGAGATAGATTTAATATATTCATGGCACATAAAAAATTTATGATTCATGTCCTTATACAAGTTTCAAGGGAGAGTATATATGATGTACATAATGGCATTCATGCCAAACTTCAGGTTCAACGCAATATATTATGCATGTATATTAGGGATAAAACAGTAATTAAATAACTCATTATAATACACAACTTATAAAATCCTTGCAAATTACTCCTTCAAGGAGTTTACATAAAATCATCAATATTGAATTGAGTTGTGTCCTCTATATGAGCGGTTCCTCTTTCAAAATCTCATGATTTACCAAATGATTTATAGTAGTCAATTCAGGGAATACAGTTGTACTTATGGGCATTATTTGATGATTTTTCATTAGCAATTATTCTTTTAGAATTCTTATTATATACCAAATGATTTATAGTATTCACTTCAGGGAATACAGTTGTACTAGTGGGCATTGTTTAATGATTTCTTATTAACAATTATTTTTTGCAACAACTAGAAAAATAATATTTGTAAATTTTCACTTTTTATATTGCTACTACAGGAGCATGTAACTTTATTACAGCACAATTTCAGCTGTGAAGTAATTTTAAACATGGTTAAATTATATTCTTAAATAGACTTCAAGTCTTGTAGGTGTAGGTTTAACCAATCATATTGAGTTTATGGTAGTACCACATATTTCAAGTGATTATATCTATCTTTAAAACTCTTCTAGAAAATATAAAAATCATTAATAGTAAGATATTCAACCTTTAAATCCTCATTTAAATGAGGTTTAAGTAGATAATAGCTTTTACTTTTGCTAGCATCTAAATGCATTTCATTATCAACAACTCATGTCAAAAATTATTTCCATTGAATTCAAGAGCATATAAAAATTATCAACCAAACTTTAATTCACTATACTTCATTTTATTTAAATAACTTAATTTGCATATATTTAAAATATATCTAAATAGATCAATCAGAAAATAAATTAATTTTAATTTTAATAAATATTAAATTCATAATTTATCATACCAAGGAAAAGTAAGCACTAATTATGCTTCTCTATACCAACATAAATCCAACAATGTATGCAATCCGGAAATAAATTCATCAATTCACAAATTAACAAAACCATGTTACTTATATAATTTATATTAATCTCATCTCACATTTAAATCTCTAATTGTTTTCACATCTAATACACATTGACATAAGTAAATTTAAAACATATATAACACACACAACTTTTTTGTAGGCTATTCAACTAACAAATATATATATATATATATATATATATATATATATATATATATATATATATATATATATATATATATATATATATATATATATATATATATATATATATATATATATATATATGAGACATGTATTGTCCATAAAATAAATTTTGAGTTAAGATGCTAAGACCGAAGGATATATAATAATATATACACTAGTAGAATCAATCTCAATTTAATCAATCAAGTAAACCTATTAATATGAATGGAAGATCACCATTTTCCCATAAAGCAAGTTAATCAATCAATAAATAAATAATTTAGGGTCGGATTTTATGCCAAAAAAAAAATTATAAGCCATGACTTTAAAACTATGCATAAAATGTGTTGTTATAATTGATAACCAACTAAAAGTTGCAATTTGGTTGGTAAATCAAATAGGCCATACCCATCATTCTAATACATATAAACAACAATGAAGCATCCAAAACAGAAAAATCAAAGCAAAAAGGTTTACCTTAATATTATGGCCATACGCAGGTATTTTATTGATATCCAATTTATTCAATGCGTGTAGTTTAAATCAAATTTATTAGTTATTTAGGAACATAAAATATCAATTTTTCAAGGATGTCTATTTTATTTATTTGATTACTCGAAGGAGTGATACTAGTATAAATAATTCTTACTCATGATGTCGAGGCCCATCAATTAACATTGTCTAATATAAAATCATAATAAAATCAGTCTTTTAAAGACTTGTAGACAATGCATTTAGTTCTTCAGAAACATTTAATGATTCTTTAATGAATTTGTTTACTTTAATTAGTTTTTCAGAAACTATATAGAATATTAATTCTTCAGGAACTGTAGAGAATATCAGTTTTTCAAAAACTGTAGAGAATACCAATTCTTCAAGAACTATAGGGAATACCAGTTTTTCAGGAACTGTAATTATTATTAGTTCTTCAGGAACTCATAGCTTAGTTATTTATTTAATTAGTTCTTCAGTAATTATAAATAATACTAGTTCTTCAGGAACTAAAATTTAAAATATAATACTAATTCTCTAGAAACTCATAGCTTAGTTATTTATTTAATTAGTTCTTTAGGAACTATAAATAATACTAGTTCTTCAGGAACTAGTATTTAAAATATAATGCTAGTTCTTCATGAACTTGAATTTAATTGATTAATCATTAAATAGTATATCAAATTTTTATAAATCTAAAAAAAAAAATGATTTGAAATAAATGATTGTAAGAGAGAAGAAAAAAAAAATGATTTCTTCAAATTAATTAGTCCAATATGTTCAAACGATTTCTTAAAAAAAACGATTTAGTTTTTTTTCTTAAAAAAAATATAAATATTAATAATAATAGTAATTAATTAGATAAAAATTATTTACCATAAATCTTGAATTTTATTTCTTCAAAATTTTCGCCTTAGCTGGGTTGTAGCAAACCACAAGCTATCCAAAATTATGAACAATATTGTACAACGATTCGTGCTGATAACGTGTTATAAATAAAATGGAGAATAATATGAACAAAGAATATAGAGAAGAGAATAGTTTTTCTAGTTGTTCCATTCAATAGTATTAAACCCTTTATATAGAGTACAGAAGAGAAAGAAATAGAAAATTTTTTCAATAAGGAAAATACAATCAATACTAATATGGAAACTAGAATATTCATGTATATGGAAAGACATCAATCAAATCTTATAATATATCATAACATTCTTCTTTTTTTTAACTAGTAAAATATCTCTTTTTCGATGATGGTTTTGCTATGTTTCCAATTTCTTTTGTATATATATGTATAACTATTCTACTGGTCCTAATGGGTAATTTAAAATAATTTTACAATAACACTATAAAGCACTACAAAAACTATTATTATTATTTACTACTCTTTCTCTTTTAAAATATCTGTCGTTTAAAATTTCATTATATAAATTAAGAATCAATTTATCATAATTTTAACGTACAAAAACTAAGAAAGACTAAAATATCCTTTATTGATAAAATAAAAAAATAATACTCTCTTTGTTCTCAAATTATAGTCTATTTTTATTTTAGCAAAAAAATTAAGGATTTCCATTTATTTTACTATTTTATCATTATTATGACTACAAATTCTATTAATTATTCTAAAATAATGTCATTAATTATAATTATACTAAATTGCATATTTGAAAACACAAGTAATAAATTTAACGTGAAAAAGAAACTGGACTATTTATTTTATAAACTAATGGTATTTGGATCAATTTAATCCAGATCAATAGCATTAAATGCTCCACTATCAAAGTCTAATTACAAAAATAACCTCACTAAAAAAAACTCCATATATAATAAAAAAAAAAGGAGGGAAAATTGGAGCTAATTTTACTCCAAGAGTATCTTGCCAATTTTTCAAGTATTGAAACTTGATGTATAAATTAATGGCAACTACTTTATTATTAATATTAAATTATTGACTATAGTGTCATTGTGATATTATTAAATTATAACATGATAATTATACATTAAAAATCTAAATATTATTAATTGAATTTTAATTAATGTTTAACTATTAACTATAGTGCAAATTATCATATGATTAAAATATAATATGTAATAATTATAAAAAAAAATTAAGTATTATTAAATTGAATTTTGATTAATATTGAACAATTGACTATATATAGTGTCATTATCATATGATTAATTATAATATGATAATTATACATTAAAATTTAAGTATTATTCAATTGAATTTTAATTAATATTGAACTATTATCAATAGTACCACTTAATGTTCTTTATGTCAATCAAGTCTCAATTTTTATGGATTGGATTTTGATTTAATTAAACTAATAATAATAGTGTCATATTATGTTTTATGTAATCAAATCTCAAATTTTCATCAATTAGACTAATTTGGTTTAAATAAACTAAAAAATAATATATAGTGTCACATCATATTATCAAGTCTCATTTTTCATTAATTGAAATTTGATTCAATTAAATTAATAGTAATAGTATCACATAATGTTCTATATAATTCAAGTGTTATGTTTTTATCAATTAGATTTTGACTCAATTAAACTACAAGTAAAGTGCCACATAATGTTCTATATAAATCCAGCTCATTCTTTATTGTTATTATTATAGTTATAACAGATATTATAACTAAATTTTAATATAACAATCTTTTAATATTGGTTAAATGGGTGATATGCCACCCAATGATTACAAGTCACCCATTTAACACTCCTAATTACATTATTATTTTTTCACGTTTTTTGAATTTTATTTAAATTTGAAGTTTAAAGGTCTTTTTTTAATTAGGTAATTTGTTGTTAATTTGTATTATTGATATAGAAATTAACATGATGGCTTAAAAAATAAAATAACATGTTAAAAAAAAATTATAGTGAATAAAATTGCAAAGCCATAATGTAAGCCTTGCAACTTTTTGGATTTTTAAATTAGATTTAAGTATGAAAGATTCACAATATTACATTGTTTTGCATGGCAACAAAAAATTTAAATTAAGCAATGTATTAACGCAAAAGATGGAAGTAGAGAATGTATGTATTGGTAATTTGTTGTTAATTTGTATTATTGGTAGAGAAATTAAGCAGAGGGCCAAAAAATATAAATAACATGTTATTAAAAATTATACTAGTAAACATAAAATAGTATGCAAAATTTATCATTAAAGATGAACAACTAAAATTTATCTCTTATCTTCATTTCCAATAAATAAATTGTAAATTCTAAAATATTAATGCAATTATTCATTAATGGTGTTTATAAGTTTCAAAGTGTATTAACTAAAAGAGATATTAAAAATTTAAATTTCAAATATGAAAATTCTAATTTTTAATCAAGGTTATTATTGACAATAAATTTTTACTACAGCATTGAAATAACAAAATTGTCCTATGTGAAATAATAAAAATATTTAATTTACTCCTATTGATCCGGATCAAATTGATTCGAGAAGTTTTATTGTTATTTTAAACATTTTAAAAAGGAAATGTGGATATAATTTGTGGACAAAATGAGCAAATAATTTTTTGAAATTTTAAAGTGATATATATTTTAGTATAAAAAATTTAAAATTAATAGATATTTTCAAAGTAATTAATAAAATAGCTTCACTCTTTTACATGTTCCTTTTTTTTCTTATTTATTATCACCAACTCTCCTAAATCCCTCTATATATACATCAAACACCATCATATGCATTATCATACAATTACTTAGTAGCAAGACCAAAACAAACAAAAAACAGAGCAAATATGAGTACTTCAATGATCTCTACCGCTGGAAGCCACACCATTTCAAAATCCAATATCTCGACTTCAAAATCCTTTCTTGCCCCATCTTCTCACTTTGGCTTCAATAACCATTTCTCAAAATCAAGCTTTCACCTCAAAAATTGTCATTCCAAAACCATTAAAAACACTCCAATCAAAGCCGCCATGGCCAATCCTGTTTATGTAAACACTGAGAGCTTCTATGATTTATTGGGTATCTCAGAAAGTGGAACACCATCAGAAATCAAAAAAGCATATAAGAAACTTGCAAGGAAGTATCATCCAGACGTGTCACCGCCGGGCTACAAAGAAGAGTATACAAAGATGTTCATTAAAGTTCAGGAGGCTTATGAGACTTTATCCGATCCCAAAAGCAGAGCTTTGTATGACAGAGACATGATCAGTGGTAGAAGACGATCCTGCTCCAATGAGGTATAATTTATAATTCTGTCATATCTGAACTCAAATTTAATTTTGAATAAATTGGTTTCTGTTTAGATTTTAATTTAATTTGAAACTTTGTGAACAGGGATTGAAAGATAGAACTGAATGGCAACAGAGATGGCAATCTCAACTTACAGAACTAATAAGGAGGAGTAATACTAAAGATGTAGAAAACACGAGCTGGGGAGCCAGAATGCGCAGCCAAAGAATGGTTAATTACAATAATTAGCAAGTGATTACTGATATATCATGAATTAGAGTGATGTTATTTATTATATGTATCATTTGTATTGGCTGATATTTAATCACTGATGGTTAATGATAATAAATAACTCAATCAATATAAATATTGTATCTAATAAATAATGTCACATGTCAACGTGTATTGGATTTAGTCTCCAAATAATGTGATAGACTGAATCTATCTAAAAATTTCTCTAATATTTATATATGGAGTACTTAATTAGTTTATAGTGTAAGAACTTCAAATGTTAATTAACAACCTTTATGTCCTTTCAAAAATTTCTTGTGTCCTAATTATTTAGATACTAAAGTTTTCTTTCTTAATAAGTGAACTGGAGTTTTAATCTCTCGTATTAATAATATGTATATGTGAAATATAGAAGTTAATATATTTTTTTAAAATTACAATGATTTTGAATTGTGCATTTACATCTATTTATATATTTTGAAAAAAAAAACTTCTTGGTTAAGATTACAAATATAAAAATTTAATAAATAATAGAACATGGCATATTAAAAAATAAAAAAAAGTACATAATCTGATGTAACAGAACGAGACAGTCCCATAAATTGTCCATGATTTCTTGTTTTTTTATATTCATTTTCTTTTAGAAGTGTAACTAATATTCTTATCATGTAATTTTGATTGATGCTGATGAAGGGTACAATTTAAAGAAAATTGATTCACAATTACTACTGAAGTTGATGGCACGAAGAGATGGAATGTTTAAAAATTTTCTTATTTCATGAAATTTTTTACAGTAATAAATAATATATATGTCAAATGAAAAATTTATTTATATGCAGTTGTAAATTTAAATTTCAATCAACATCTTTTGAACAAAATAAAAAAACGTGCTGCTTTTAATTTTCATCTACAATTTTTCTCTCTTTTTTTTTAGTCTCTCTTCTCTCCCTCTCTCTATCTAGTCTCTTCTAATTCATTTACATCAGGAGTAACGCTTTAGTTTTTGGCCATTTTTGACTGAAGAATCCCTCCCTCCCCTCAGCTTTTTCCAATTTTCTTATCTTTTATTAATTTTCTCATGCTTTTCCATCAAATCTAGTGTTTACACCCAATCTAGTATTTAGAGCTCTCTTTGACTATAATTTATGTTTTTGAGAAATTTGAGATATTTTTTCAATCTGTTTATAGTATAAATCAACCCAAATCCTTTAATAAAGATGTTGATCTGCTTAAATTAGAGTTTTAATCAAGCTATGTGTGGGGAATGGTAAAAACTCTTCAATTGTTAGGGATTATCATTGTCCACTTTCTGATTTCAGAATCACCAATTATGATAAAAACTGATGTTGAGATCAAAAGTAAGATTTTTCTATGAATGAATTTGCTCTTGTTATCTTTTTTTTTTTTTTTTTTTGTCATGGATGAAATCTTGTTTGGAAAAGCATTTTATGCTCTTAATCTAGTTTTAGTGGGTATGTATTATTCCCATGAGTATGATAATTTTATCATTTTCATCATGGAAAAAAAAAAAAACAACATACTGCTTTGCATTCTTTTGTTAAGGAGAAAGTGACGTGTGTTTGAACTAATCTTAATTAGATTCATGAGATCATTATACCAGTTCAATGAGTCAAATTTTTTTTTTTTATGAGGGGTCAAATTTGCTACATCATAGTTTATAATTTCATTATTATTATTGTTATTATTATTAGCAGCATTGGAGGGGAGAAATTTAACATCAATATTATTAATATATTTAATCTGCTACTCATTAACATAATATTATTTTTTTCATTAAATATTAAAGAATGAGATTTTAATATTGATAAAAATAAAATATAGTGCCAGTTTTTAAAGTGATTTCATTTTACTATTATATTATATTTTTAATATTTTATTTACATAATTTCTTTTAAACATTAAAAAAAATTAACACCAATAAAAATTAATTGTGACGCTTATTTTTTAAAATAATCACATCTTCCTACTAAATTAAAATTTTAATTTGTAGCTTATAGATAGTTTTCAACAGCAGACCTAACAAGAAACAAAACGAGGCCAACAGTGCCTATGTATAGCATCATCACAAACCTACTTAACCTGAGTGTACTTATTATATATATGTATATATATAACTTCTTTAAAAATATTTGCAAAATAAAATGATATTATTTCCTAATATAAAATTATTTTGGAAAATTATTTTAAATTAATTAATTTAAATAATTTTCTTTTATTCCATTAAAGAAGTCTTGAACTCGTAGATCCCTCGATGGAATTGTTCCGTAAAATTGAGGATATTGAATAGTAATTTGATTTGACAAATATTTTTAATACCATTAGTAAAAAATTTTATTACGAAAAATATACATTGAGTTATCTTAATTTTAATTATTATTTATATTAAATTTTTATTTTTATAATAATATGTAGATAATACTATTAAAAGATATTATTTGTTATAATTAAATGGTAATTTAGTGATAGATAAGTTGATTGATATTATTATATACTTTTTTTATTTTAAAATACTTATTGTTTAAAGTTTCAGTAAACATATTAAAAAAAATTATTAAATTATTATAATTTTAAGATAAAAAATTAAAATATCCATTTTAATTTTATGTAAAAAAATAAAAATAATTAATGCTTATATTTAGTGAATAAATAAAGAGATAAAATTGGAAAAAATAAATATTGATGTGCTAAAGGATGAATTCCAATATGAAGCACACGAACAGGTAATCTTCAGTGCCTGCAAAACAAGGGTTAAAGGGTCTAGATGATATGCATGAGGCTACTCCGATACTTAAGTCAGTAAGAGTATGATTTTAGATATCTACATTCTCTAAAGTTTCAAGAATTGTGTTACCTTAATAATAAAGAAGAGAAAGCTATTTATAGGAGCATATAATGATATGAATTCTTGTTGGAATCGTGTTAAATGTTATAGCATCAGGTATGGAGAAAGATTCTTTATAATAAAAGTTGAGTAGGACATGGATTTATTACTGCTGAGTCGTACCTGGATTATGGAGAAATAGAGTGTTAGCGAAGTCATCTCTAGGTGATGTTTAAAGGTTCAGCCAATCCAAGCTCGCCTAGAGTTCGTAGTTCATACCTGAGTGTAACACATATCCCCCACCAGTTTTCGAGTTAAAGACTCGGAATTCTCTCGATTTCTAAAAAATCATAAGGCGAGATCTATAGGCGATCTTCATCATTGCTAATACATTAATTTGGTTCTTTTAGAATTACATCTAACTTCCATGGTTCGATCAAATACTAATCCTCATGTTAGGGCCAGTTGGGTGATCTACCAACCAATCTAGCTAGTATATTTGTGGTGCTGCTTTTCCATCGCTTTATAATCATTTCAAATTTAAAGAGATAATGAACAGCTGCAATCTCTTTATACCACCTATCACTCAAGTAAAGACCCCTAGACTCTTTGGTTTATGCATTACGCCTTATAAATAGGTAGGGCTGGAAAAAATTAAACCGAACCAAAATTTTAAATCAAACCAAACATAAATTACATGTTCGGTTCAGTTATTAGTTATTCAATTTTCAGTTTTGTTTGAGATTTAGATAATTTCGGTTTCAATTTGGTTTTAGAGTTTGAAAAACTGAACCGATTGAAAAAATCAAAATTATATATTTAAATATATATTTGATACTTTTAATATTATTTTTATTTTATATATTATTTTATAAATAATTATATTTATATATTATACATTTTATGCATTATTAATATATATTTATATATTATATTATATATAAAAAATAAAAACCAAATTAAAAATTGATTTTCAACCGAACTGAACCGAATCAAAATTTAAAATTCGGTTTAGGGAGCTTATTTAGTTTAGTTCGGTTTTAGAATTTTTAGGAAATTCGGTTTTTGATTTTTTGGTTTTTAAACCAAACAAATAGACCCAATGCCCACCCCTATAAATAGGGCCTTCATCTTTTACTTAAGGTTTTACATTTTCTTTTATTGCTGTCACCCTCCTTATCTTTTTCTTTCTCTATCTGCTACCATTTTCTCCTTTGCAATTTCTTTTTCTATCCTTCTTCTTTCTAGAAATTTTACAAGTGTTTATGGTGACCCCTTTTTAGTTGATCAGTTCAGTGCAAGGTTCCTGTTCTTCTGCTACTTTGATTGGTTGGTATCCTCTCCCTTTGCCTAATCAATGTACTTTACTCTACTTATACATAAAAAATGATTGACCTCAAGGATAGCCAAAATAGACAACTTTCTGGAGATGATTATGATAGCGAAGATACTATGTCTAAGCAATCAAAAACCTTGTATGAGGATAAGGTTATCCAAACTAGGAATATGTCTAGATCAATAAAACGATCTACCAATAATCCTGTCGTAGAGTCTAACCAAGCTACCAATGCTTCACCATTTGATCTCCTTACTAATTGATGTACCAGCATCCTTATTCCTTCCGATCTCCCCCCAAAAGTTTTAAAGATCCTAAGCCTTGAAAGGGGGTGGAATGATTTCCTTACGAACTAGCCGCTAATCACCTAAGAAAGCTTAGGGCTTTATATGACACCCCTACCAATTACAAATTTTGTCTGTATCTTGGGACATTTGCTAATCAAAAACTAGGTGACTTGGACAGAATGGTCTATGTAAAGGATCTAGAGTTTGGCATTAGGTTCCCAATGCCTAATATATACATCATGTACTTAGGAATACAATATCCCAATTTGACAACTTCACCCAAACTCTTGGAAAATTTTGGATATAATAGGAAGCACGAGAGATATATCGCCTAGTAGCCAAGAAAGACCACTGCAACTTTCAAAGTGAGAGGAAGATCTTCACTTTGCCTTTATCCCTTAAGAACTAGAAACAAAAATTCTTTATCATTTCTAATGAGAAGGGCTGGGGCAATCTCCCTAACAACTAAGTGAACATCCCAAGAATAACTCCCTCCCATTACCATAAGGGTTTGTCTCCTGTAGTGGAAAAACATGTAGAAATCTTATTAAAGATAAAATCTTTATTTAGCTCAGGTATGATATATGATTACTTCTACAGTGATGCTTATAGTATGAAGAAGAAGTCTTAATCTAAAGCTTTTACTAATCTTTTTGCTGGTACTAACTGTTAATCGATCTTTACTTATACCACCGATCTTTCCCTGTTTCATTTTATAAATTGATCTATTACCTTGTTCTTGTAGAGATGAAGTCTTTGACCTAGTGCATGATGGAGAGGAAGGCGAAGAATGCATCATTCAACAAGCATCCTCCTATCCCTTCTTCCCCCCCAAGGAGCCTGTATTAACCAAAACTTCAACTCCCAAAGTTACTAAGAGGATGACGCAGCGTAAGCAAAAAAGGATAAATCCAATTTAAGGTTTTCAAAATATGACTGAATTATTCATTGATCAAACAGGCCACAACAAGAGTCTAAATAGGGGGCTCGAAACCCTAGGTACAAAACTGCCATAAATGGCGAGATTACAATGTTACCATAAATAAAAATAGGAAACTAAATAAGATGAACACCACAAACGGCGCAAAAAACAGAGTTAAATATCAAAACTTATGATAGAAATAAAAAATTTTTATAAATGGATTAACTGCCATTTTAGGGGTCCAAACGAAGGAATTTGGCCGAAAAACGACGTCGCTCATTGCCGAAGGAATGACTTTGAATCGGTGGCCCATTTTCTTTTGAATCACATATTTATAAGGCCCCAAATCCCAGCTGACCCGAGCTAGTATTTTTTATACTTGGGTTGCTGCTTATCCCAACGGCTCAAGAATCTCTCTGAAATAGCCTCCACGTCAGAGGAGTATATCCAAGAGGCTTGCTCTTAAAGGTCATACTATGCAGACAATGAAAAGGCTTCAATTGACTTTAGGGGAGATTCCTTTGGAAGAACTGACACACTTTGCTCGCTCTGTTGAGGAGAAGCATAGAGGGGCAACCTTTGTCCATGATCCCGCTATAATTGTCAACATTATACGAGCAATCCACTTTTCAGTGGATGGTAGCCATTGGAATGAGCTCCTTAAATGCTCAACTAGCTAGATCTGCTTATGGTTATATTTTTGAGGTGTCTAATTCCTTTTGTTCTTTTTGTCATCTCTTCTTTTTTATTTATTTACTCTATTGTGACTTAATTTAAAAAAAAAATTATAAACTACCAACATTATATTTGAACTCTACCAACGGATGTAATTTGAGAAAGTCAAACTCAAAAAGAAATGGGCTTGCCTAAAGTAGGAGATGGAGAAGGATCATGCTGCTAAGGTTATCGAGTTTAATGCTGCATTGGTGAAGAAGTCCAAGAGTAGGGAACATGAGGGTGATCGTCAATATCATATCTCTTCCTTACGCGTCGAGCATGATATGAGCCAATAAGAGATTTGCTAGCTTAAAGAGGAGTTAGAGAAAGAGAATTGGTGAATGAGACATTCAAAGAGGCTACCGCAATTAAATTTCTCACAAGAGAAGGTTCAGGCAGTTGCCAGAAGCATCTATCCTGAGAAAGACTTTGCCTTTGTAGGGGAGATCTTCCCTAACGAAGAAAAAGATTCTTCCTCTCCTCCTCCTCCTCCAATCATTGTTGGATCTCTATTGTGTTCATATTTATATCTATTCCAATATACTTGTTTATTGTGCAAAAGATCCTTACTAAAATAGCTTTTTCTGTCTTTATTTTTGTAAATTATCCTTAGCTTTGCAGACTATTAGGAGGCTTGGGTGGATTATCCTGCCTAGCCTAAATAACAATTTATAGGGAATCTTGGGTGAGTCCCCAAGCTCACCTATCCCTTATTGGTTTATCCCTTTCTAATTATTTTAGGGAATCTTGGGCGAACCCATGATTAGCCTGCCTCATGGAGACTTGTGATTTTTATTTGTTCTTTAGGGAATTTTAGGCAAACCATTGGCCTACTTTCCCATGATGACTTGTGATTTTTATTTATTTTTTAGGGAATCTTAAGCAAACCCTTAGCCCGCTAATCTTATCGTGACTTTATCTTTTCTTATCCATTTATATAGAATCTTGGGCGAACATATAGCCCGCTTATCCCATAATGATTCGTACTTTTTATTTACAGGATCTTCAACCAATTTTTTGGTTTACCTACCTTATGGCAATCTTTTGACACACGACTATAAATAGAGAAATTCTTGTAAAAACTATGTGTAATATTCCAACATGATCTAGGACATATATACAGTATATGTGTGAAATATCCGATTAGCATCATAATATGTGCTCAAGTTAAAAATGAATGTTTTCAAATATTCAAATAATTTGAATATAAATGTTCTAAAGTAATAATTTTATATGAAAATATTTTTCTTATTGTTATATTTATATTGACATTCAAAGTTATAGATATTTAGGAATTTATATTTGAATATTGATATTAATATTTATTTATATTATTATATTGATATTGATAAAGTAAATTTATATTGATATTTGAAATGATATTAATTTTGTATATTATTATTAATATTTTAAGAGAATATTTTGTTAAATGAAGTATTGATTTTTAAATTTATTATTTATCTAAATGAGAAAGTTTAAATTAGAAAAAAAAATGAAATTTTATTATGTAATATAGAAATTTGGTTAATTAATATTTGAAAAAAATTATGTAACTAATTATTATTATTATTATTATTATTATTATTATTATTATTATTATTATTATTATTATTATTATTATTATGTGTATATATATAAATGAAAAAAAAAAAAAAGAAGAGAAATTTAAAACCTGGACAGCCTTGTAGGGCAAAAGCAAAGAAGGAAAGAGAAATAGAGGCAGAGAAGTAGAGGCGGAGAGAGAGAGAGGGAGAGATGGCTGCACCTCCGTTCACCGCCGTTCGGCCACCGTCAATTAACATGTGCCGCACCAAAGGAAGGAGCGCCCGCCAACCAGCTCACCCACCGAAGCCTGTCGCCAACCGTCAATTGACATGTGCCGCATCAAATTTTGACAGTTTTTCAATCTCCATTTTCGACAATATTGGTATGGATGAACTCTTTGTGGTTCCAGCTTTAATTTAGTATATCATTTGCTAATTTTAGATAACATTTGTTTTGACTGAAATCCAGTATTCCTAACCGCTGCAGATGCCATTTTTGATTATTTTCCAACAAATTACAGAAAGTGAAGAGTATATTCGGACTCCTCAAGTCGCAAGCTAACTGCTGGTATCCTTGGATCGTGATTCGGTCACCGTTGGAATTTTCCAGCGACTCTGAAACTGATGAATTCGGACAGCAGCTCTAGCTTATTAAACCAAGTCATATGGTATAAACCTTGACTCCTAATTGCGTATAGATAGTGAATTATGAATTTATTTGTAAGAATTTAGGTAAATGGTTTATTGGAATTATTTAGTTAAATTGGATAATTGAATTGAGGTAATTGTTATTTATATGGTTATTGAGTATTGTTGGTGATCAAATTGAAAGATTAAAGTGTGACATTGGGATTAGAATTGATTTAACTGAATTGATTGCATATTAATTTGATAATGAGAAATGAAATTGGCAAATGAGATTAGTGAATTAAAGGTCCAGATTGGACCATTTGATTGTGATATTATGATTATTGTGGATAAATTGAATTTATGGTAATAAGGAGTTAATCTTAGTTTAAAGGAGATGCTGCCGAATTTTTTACAGATAATTTAAAGTTTAAAGATAGATAATAAAGAAACGGTATAATGGTATTTAATCGATGATATTGCGATTTTAGGAGAATTTCAAAGGGGAATTCGGAGGATAACAACGGGAAGTGGATATCTAGCTGGATAGTAATCGACATCCAGATGAGTGAAGAGTGCATAATGTTATGATAGAAGTGGATATCTAGCTGGATAGTAATCGACATCCAGGTGAGTGAAGAGTATATAATGTTATGATTAAATTCAAAGTATTTAAAATTAATAAAATATCATTATCGTTAAATTAAGAAGCATGTTTATAGTAATAAGAAATTTCATTATTTATTGATAAGAATAAGTTGATAAATGTTAATATTTATTGTAATTAACTTTCTATAGATTTCCAAAAGTTATAAATTTAATTGATGTCCCAATAATATGATACCCAAAGTACCGTCATAAAATGTTAAGAAAATATATATATATTTTCCAAAGTATTAATTAAGGAACATTCCAAATGCTTCATAAGAATAGTTGGAAAAGCTACCAAAAGTAATTAATGTTATATATAAGCATCTTGCTTATGTATATGTATTATATCTAAATTGTAACTATATAAAAAATTTTATAGTTAAAGGAGTGAGTTAAAAATATGAGAAGTTGTATATAAAGTTAAATTAATAGTTAATATCCTTTCTAAAGAGAAATTACTTGCATAATTATTAGTAATACCATTATTGTTAAACTATTGAACCTTAAATACCAAAAGGGGCTTATATATGTTTTAAGTATTACCTAAAGTAACTCTTTCCTATCAGTATCTAAAAAATCTTTTAGAAAGTACATATGAACTCTGAACTCAAAAGTGAGCCATTTGAACCTTAGAAAATCATTGAAATTCCAAGTTTCCTTTTTATCAAAGGTTAACCATATCACAGAGATCCCCGTATGATGTAGGTAAGACATCAGACTGTGTGCACACATGAATCATATTGAATACAAGTGATATGGGCATATGTTCTATAAAGAACCTCTGCCTCAGGTATACCAAAATGCCTCTGCCCCAAATTTAAGGGAGCTTTATGCTTCAAGTATGCTACACATAGCCTCTACCCTAATTATATGGGAGTATACTCATATTAAAAGCCTCTGCTTTGGATACGCTCAAAAGAGCTGCTACCCCAACTAAATGAATGATCTCTGTTAGGCTCAATGTTATTGTAACATAAATATATTGAAGTTCTTGTTCACTGATACCCAACCAAGTTGATTATAAGAATCAAGAATGTTGTCACTCTATTTGCCAAATATGATCTAAAAGTGAAATGAATAATTGATACTACAACCATAGAAGATCTATCCCAATGGAGATAATTATAAGTTTGAATATTATCTCCCTTGAATTTAAAAAAAGTATATGTATATTTATAAAATATTTCCCTTAAATTTGTTAATGTCATTAAAGATATATATGTTGCATTAAATGTATACATAATTTATTTAAATAACATGTTTATCTGATGAAAATGTTTAGATTATGAATATATATGATTTCCATAAAATTAATATAAGTTTCTTATATAAATGTCAAAAGTAATTTTATGTAATGTTACTTTAAATACCTAAATGATATATGTCATTATATGATAAAAATATTTGGTTATAGTTTATCGTTTAATAAGTAAACCATTGATATTAAAGTTAATTATTTATAGATTTCTTGAATTCCATAAATTTCTGTTTTATATGTATGTATACGAATTGTACTTGAAAATTCAAAAATTACATAGTTATATAGTTTTATAAAGTTGTATTTTAACAATTACGAGAATTGCAAGATTTAAATATATTTATATATTTTTCCTTGAGATATAAAATATTTTAGAAACTTCATGTTATTAATTTTTATAACCTATTAAGGTAAATGTTTTCAATAAATATGTGTATTGAATGATGAGACAATTATTTATATGAGTATTCAACTAAAATTAAAAGATTTTTAATACTCTTATCAAATTTAAATTTTGAAGATTTGTATACTAAATTACTATTTTAAATATCTTATAATGAATTATGAAATTTTTCAAGAATTATATGTATGTAATAAATAGATTTAAATGTCTGTATTTATATATTTAAACTAAACATATGATGTATAAAATTGCTTAACTTCTAAGAATATGAGATTCCAAAATATATTTATTAAAATGATAAGATGAGGTTTCTAAAACCTTAAGGTTCTAAATGCTCATTTGTAAATCCTTTGTGTGGATAATGATTATACCGTTCAAATACCACTAAAGGTTGAGATAATTTAATGAAGACAGAAATCATATGCAATAAGTGTTAAACAAATTTGAATTAAATAGTGAAGACAACAAGATGTATATGTTTCCAAAGATATTAAATTTATACTGTATGAGTTTATCTAACTTCCAAAGAGTATAAAATTTCAAAATGTGAACATTATAGTAAAGATTGAAATCTCTAGAACCTTATGAACTTAAACATTTATTTATATACCACTAGTGTTGAAAACGGCTTAAACATGAGAATAAGAGTTATGGGTTACTGTTTGAATTCAAGTATAAATTTATATACTATAATCTATTTACTGCCAAAAGTATTAATACCTCTTATGCCAATGGATACAAGTCTTAAGCAGTATTTTATCATGTTAGAATCTAAATATTGCACATGCCATAAAAATCCTCAAATTCTAATAAATTAAAAGACCTCTGAATATTCCAAAATACATTACATATGATCTATTAAAATAACCAAAGTTTATGATTCAAAAGATTTTGTACATGTTTAGTTAGTTGAAAATAGATATTTATATGTATAATTTCCTCAAATATTGAAAATAGCATAAAGTCAATAATTTAATATAAAGATTTAGATTTCATGAATTATAAATAAATGATTAGTGAATTATAATTTAAATTTTTTAAAGATTTATTGTATTCTTGCTCACTGAGCTTTCCCTAAGCTCACCTCCTCCACTCACCAGTTTTGCAAGTGAAAATTAAGTGTTTATAAAATCTAGTGGACACTAGCAAGTTGATTCCTCAAGCAATCATTTCTTCCTTGAGGATTTCCAAGTCGAAGTAATAATTTGGCTTTACGTAATCATTTATTTTCATAAATATGTTTGAAAATGTTTAGATGCTCCATGTGTGTAAGATAGTCCAATTGGATATAACGTAATGAAAAGTATTTGACAAGTATTACATTAATGTGTAAATTGAATGGTAAACTAGGATTGCTTATAAGAATAAGAATGAATGATGAGAATAGTATATGGAAAGTATGATTGGGTTACAGGTTGAGATCTTGGGCTAATGTATTATTACTGGTATCATAGTGAGTTTCGTTATATGTATATGTTTTACGGGTTGTTGGTGCCTTTATAGTTACCTATGCCCTAGAACCGTCACATCCTCAAAAGTAAAGTGTGACACTATGAGCCTTTAATGCCTGGTTTATTTTATTGATTGCTCAAGAATACATAATAGGTTAAGATATGTCATTATCAAACTTTAACATATTTTGAAAAAGTGAAAAAAGAATGTAGGAATTTTTCTGATAGTAGATCCTTAAATTGTCTGAATTCCATGTTGGGGGTATGAGCTAGCTGTAGAAATCTTCTAATTTGTACGCTCCCATTCCTACCACACTGGGGATCCTATATGGTCTTTCCTAGTTAGGTTGTAGCTTTCCCATACCTAAGTTGCCTCTGGTGATCTCTGTCTTTCTTAACAATAGATCTCCTTCATGAAAGATCCTTTCCTTGACTTGGCAATTGTAGCACTGAGCCATCCTTTGCTTGTAAATTGCTACTTTTTCATAAGTTGCATCCCTTTTCTCTTTTAGTAGACTAAGTTAGCTTGGATTTCCATTTCTTGATCTGCTTCACCTATTTTCTTAGTTCTATAGCTTGATAACTTGATCTCAACTAGAACTATGACATCTGAATCATATGTTAGTGAGAAAGGAGTTTATCCTATAGGTTCCCTGGGTGTCTTCGATAGCTCCATATGATGCTATACGGTTCACCTTCCCAATTCACTTTTTTGTCATCTAGTCTTTTTTCTTTAATCTCGAAGGATGATTTGGTTTGCCACCTCTATTTGTTCATTCACTTAAGGGCAATCTATCAATGTAAACCTAAGATTGATATTAAGACCTTTATAGAAAGATATGAATCTAGCGCAATTAAATTGTTTCTCATTGTTTGAGATCACAGCTTCTAGTGTAACGAACCTGTAAATAATGGATTTCCTAAAGTAGTTAGTGGTGCTTTGCTATGTGATCTTTGCCAATGATTCAACTTCGATCCATTTCATAAAGTGGTCGATGAGGACCACCAATAACTTATATTTCCATATTGATGGGGAAAAGGCCCTAGGATGTTGATCCCTTATTGCTCAAAGGCCAAGCACATCCCATTATAGCGAGCTCTCTTGAGAGTCGCCTGGGTATGTGTGCATGTTCTTAATATTTTGTGCATCGGCGAACTAGTTCTTTTGCATCTTTTTTTAATATGGGCTAATGGTATCCTTACAAGAGAGCCTTTCTTGCGAGGCTAAAGCTCGCCTCATGGGACTCGCAAATCCCTTCATGAATTTCTCTAAGCACATAATGCTCGTCCTCTGTTCTGATGAACCTCATCTAAGAATGAGTCTTGGATCATCGTTATAAATCTCTTTCATGCCAACTATATCTCTTTGCCCTATTATCAACCTTTTTGCTTTTGATCTTTTCTTAGAGAGGAATCCTTATGATAAGTATCTGATGATCGATGCCATCTAGCTACCTTTCTAGTTCATTGACATTATAGGCGTTACCTTAGCCATGGGAAAACTTATGATTTTCATTGGAATCTTTCTTAAATTTGACATTTTTCTGTGGCTGTATATTTAGAGATCTCATCCGATTGTTCATTTTGTACCAGTACCCAGTTACTACCTAATCGTTCTCACTCCCTAAAGGCTAGCTAGGTAAGCTCTGAATTTCTTTTTAAGGAGTCTTCCTTGATTTCATAATGGCCATAGGTTTGATTGACTATTAGCTAGGAGTTATAGTAAATTACTAGGTTCTTCATCCTAATCTCCTATGCAAAAGAGAGTTCTGCTAATAAGGCCTCATATTCTACTGCATTGCTAAAGATCTAGAAATTCAACTTAACTACATATTCAATGATTAGCTTGAGAGGCCTTTGATCACTATCCCTACACTTGATCCTTTTGATTCGATTCCTCTATCAACGAACATCTTCCATTTCTCTTTTTCACCCTTCAATCATTCTGCTTTAGCGAGAGTTAATTCAGCCATAAAATCTATAAAAATTTAGCTTTCATTGCCCACCTTGGTTCATACAACATACCCAGACCTTCAATCCTTATCGCTCATTCGGGGATCGGCCCTAATGTTTTTAGTCTTTGCAAAATTTTTCTTAAATGCAAGTCTGTCTGAATGATCATCACCTGATAGGCATCATACTAGTGTCTTAATTTGTGTGTGCCCATGGCATGCTTTTTTAGGCTCAGATATTTGAGTTCGACATCCTGGAGGACTCAGCTGACATAGTATATCAGGTACTGTTCTCTGATTCTTCCTTAACTAGAACAGGTGCTATGATTTCTACTATTATGGAGAGAGAGAGATATAGATCTTCCTTTGGCATGGGGCAACTCAGCAAAGGGTAGTTGTTAGAAATTTCTTTAGTTCTTTGAAGGATTTTTGACACTCATCTGTCTAGTGAAAGTCATTTAAATTTTTCAGTATTTTCAAGAACGGTTAACACCTTTTAGCCAAATATGAAATGAATCCCCCTTAAGTCTTTCAAATTTTTTAGTATTTTCAAGAATGGTTAGCACTTTTTAGCCAAATATGAAATGAATCGCCTAAAGGCAACTATTTGTCCATTTAGACTTTGAACTTTCTTTTTATTAATAGAGGGTTCATGTTTAGGATTGCTTCTATTGTGTCAAGGTTCGCCTTAATTCTCCTTTGGGATACCATGTACCCTAGAAATTTACCTACTGAGATGCCGAACACACATTTCTATATTCAATTTTAAGTTATAAGTTTTTAAAATTTTCAGGATCATTTCCACATCCTTAGGGTGATCTTCAGCCTACTTGCTCTTGACAATCATATCATCAATATATACTTTTATATTTTTGCCGATTTGTTTTTTGAACATTTAGTTGACTAATCTCTAATACGTAGCCCCTATATTCTTTAAGCTGAACGACATTATCTTATAGTAGTACGTCTTTTGATCAATTAAAAAGGACATTTTTTTATTTGATTTGTACATTTGTATCTGCTGGTATCCAGCCTTTGCATCCAAAAAAGAATATAGATTATGTCCAGCTGTAGAGTCTACTGGTTGGTGAATACTAGGCAAAAGATAGTTGTCCTTAGGGTAGGCTTTGTTTAGATCGTAAAATCTATACACATTCAGAATGAATCATTTTGTTTCTTCACCATTACAATGTTTACCAACCATTCTAGATAACACACTTTCATATCACTCCAACTTCTAATAATTTTTGAATTTCCTTTGCGATAACAATCTATTTCCCTGGGGAGTGCCTCCTTTTTTTTTGCACTATAGGTTTTATTGATAAATTTATACTGAGCTTGTGTGTGATAACCTCTTTACTTATTCCCACAAGATCTTTGGTACTCTAGGTGAATACATTGGGGTTCTCCTTCAGTACCCTTCCCAATTCTAAACCATTCTCTTTTTTTAATGTCGTTTTGACCTGTATAGATCTCCCAACACCCATCTCCATACTCTTGACTCCCTTTTGGGTTCTGCTTTCTCCTTGCTTTTTGTACTCTATGGTTCAACTTATAGTGTAGGGAAGACTCCTTTTAGAGCAATAAAGTAAGCCTTTCTAGCAATCTCCTAGCATTCTCTTATGACCACTATTACTTTAAAGATTGAAATTTTTACCAACAGATACTTGATGCACATTACCACACAAGTTTCAAAGAGGATCGATTTCCTACTGATTACATTATAGGCAAAAGGAATATCAACTATCATGAATTTAGCTTGTATCTCCTTTATGGCATCCCCATCTCTTAATTCCAAATCTATTACTACCAACCCTTTTACTAAAACTAATTTTCTTTCTAAACCAACTAGAAGAGTCGCCAATATGCCATTGTCTTAAATACTATTAAAGTGATCATATTGATTGCATTCCCATCGTTTACCATTATTCTTCTGATTAGGAAGTTGTTTGATCACCCAAATATGACTAGGGCATCATTGTGGGGAATGATCGCTCCCTGTTTTTCTTCATTAGAGAAGATGACCTTTTACATATTGGAATATACTTAGTGAGTTCACATCTCTTACTGCATCTTTCTCTTGGTGGAACTATCCCCTCCTGAACTTTCATCGAGTGTTATGTTGATTTCTCTAGCTGCTTATTTTTTTACATCTTCTTCTTTGTCCAGCAGTTCGATTCTCTCATGGGATCGGCCTTATCATTCCCCTTTTTTGTCATGGCAATACTAATGCCTAGCTCTCCTTTCTAAATTAACTTCTCTATCTTCTCTTGCAAGTGCCAGCATTTGTCTGTATCATGCCTATTATCCTTGGGAAATTCACAATATTTGTCCTTATCCCTTCTTTATGCAGAGAAATGACTCATCTTTCAAGGCCATTAAACTTTCTCCCCAGTGTCCTTGATCCACATTAATACACGAGATCTGTTCACAGATAGAATGGTGAACTGTATTAATGGACTATGATATTTTCGGCTTATAACTTCTCCCATTTTTGCCTTCAATACTTTTGGCAAACTAGTTCAAGTGATCCCTCTACTAGTCTCCTTGGCTTCTTGATGAGTTCCCTTCACTTTTATGTCTTCTATTGAAATCTCTAATCACATCATTTATTATGATGTAGGTTTAAGCTACTACAATCAGAGCTGGTTTCTTTGGCTTCCTGATGAGCTCTTTTCTTAAGTCATGGTTTGTAGTTCCATTAAGTCTTCAATTCGAATTGCTTCCCTGTTAAAGCATTCTACATATTTCCTAAGGTTTTCCCCATCTATTTGAACTATGATTAACAAGTCAGTTAATATCTTCTTAGGGGTGATTGATTCAATACATTGAGCCTGAAAGAGGTTGGAGAGCTAAGTGAAGGATGCGACGGACTTTGCAGGTAAGGTCTAATACCAATCTTAAGCCAAACTCTTCAAGGTGGTAGGGAAGAGCTTGTGTAAGACATAGTCCATATGGGTTTGAGCATTAATCATGATTCAAAATTTATGAATGTGACTTTTAGGACAAGTGGATCCATCATAGGACTCTATATGGGAGGATATTCTATACTTCAAGGGAATGTTGCTATCTAAATACTATCATATAGAGGCGAGTTTGTACACAATGCAAAGTCCATCTCGTTTACCCAAATACTAATCTTTGACATAACTTCATGAACCTTGTTCTCTATCTTCTTAGAATCATCTCTATCATACTAGGGTTCATCCCTTTCTTTGTGAACTGTGTTTTCTTGATTTATTTGAGTGACACCATTTAAAGATCCGTTTATCGCATCTTTTCACCTATCTCCTTCTCTTACTTGAGGAACAGGTTGAAGGGGTGATGCAATCATATGGGACTGCTGAATTATGGCCTGTTTAAGTTCCTTTAATTGGTTGGTGAAGTCTGTAAAAGTAGTAAAGAGGCTTTAGGTGGTGGTTTATACGATTGTTGGGTTGTTTAGATTAAGGGGGTATTAAGGTTGAGCATAAGGAGTTCAACCTGCTGGTTATTCTAAATGTTGTCTTAAATTTTTTCATTATTTGGGAGTTCAGGAAACAAGTTGAGGCCTAAGTTGTTGTCAACATAATTTGGATACATAGGAGTTATGGAAGAGATTAAGTTTGAATATCTAAAAGCTAGTGTTCACACTCACTGCACCAAATGATGTGCTCAATGGTGAATTCTAATCTCAAGTACACAAATGTGCAATCTTTAGTACCTACAAGACAGGGGGTTAGATGGCCCAAACGATGCGCCTCGGTCCATTCTGATACTTAGGTCAGTAAAGGTGTGATTTCAAAGAGCTATGATCTCAAGAATTCTGAGAATTAAGTTACCTTAATAATAGAGAAAAGAAGGCTAGTTATAGGGTATCTAATGATACTAATCCTTATTGAAATCGTGTTAGATATTACAGCATCGATTGTAGAGAAGGATTTTTGGTAATAAAAGTCGAGTAGGACATGAATTTACTAATGTCCAGCCGTAACTGGATTATGAAAAAAAATGACGTGTTGGTGAAGTGATCTCTAGGCAATGTTCAAATGTTCAGCCGATTTGTATATGGGCAAGCAAAGTGGGTAGTTCATATTAGAGTATAACAAATAATTTTTAAAATATTAAAATGATAAATATTTTAGAATGTATGGGGTAATAATTTAATTATAATTAAGTTGATTTATTTATTAAACTTTTCAATATATAAAATGAGAAACACGAAAATAATTTGACATTTTAATAGGGAAAAATCAAATTATTATATCTATATATACACACATAAACATTCATTTGAAAATAGGTTTATTCAAAATTCCAAATACAGCAATATGCAATTGCTCGGCATGTGTGTCAAGTGAAATACAAAATTGCTATCCAAATCAAATTGCCTTACTTGCATGACTTTTGCGTCACTTTTTGCATAATTGGAAGTTGCGTCAAATTTCATTTCTTTTTCAATTCCCAATGTTTCTTGTCGAGTTGCTCACCTCAGCCTATATTTAGATAATTTTTTTTGGGTGAAAAAATAAATTTTATTTTATTTTTATATTTTCTTTCCTCTTATTTGAATAAGAAAAGAATAAGGAATGAGAAAAAAAAAAAAAAAAAAAAAACAGTAGCGTTATTTTCTCTTGTACAACTAATACGAAAAGGAAGAAATTTTTAATACTATATAATTATTATTTTGTCCTTATGTAATGATAAAAGTAGTAAGTAATAATTATTATATAATAAAAAGATAATAAAATAATTATATAATAAATAATAATATTTTATGCTTAAACTTTTATTTTTCTTTCTATTTTAGAGAGATAATAATTAAAGAAAAATATCTCATATTTTTTTCTCATTTTTTATTTTCCTTTCCTATACACATTGGAGAAAGTTATATTTTTTCTTTATTTTACACCCAAATTTTCTTTCCTTTTTTATTTTCAATCAATTCAAATAGAATCCATTTAGCATTGTGTTTTAAAAAAATGTTTTTTAATAAAAATTTTTATTTTTTTTAAAAATTATTTTTTAAAAATGTTCTTAAAAAAAGTAGATAAATTATTTTTTTTAAAAATCAAATTTATAAAAAATAATTTATAAAAAATTTAAAAAATAAATAATAAAATTAAAAAATATTTAAAAATATTTTTTTTTATATTTAACAGTAATTTTAAACACACTCACTAGCTTAGTCTTTAACTCTGAATTATTCTTGGACAAAGATACATAAAAGACAAGCTTTTTGATGTTGTATTTATCACTTCACATCTTATCTTAGCTATGCCTGGCTTGACTTTTAGGCCCCAAAAATATATTATTAATGGCGTGAATTGCACGTGACCCCTAAACTGCATTTACGCTATGCCTATCAGGGTATACACCATGAGTGTCACCACCCTTCATGGCTATATCCTTTAATTTGGGAATAGATTTTTATAGACCTCTCGTGAATCATATTTCATTCGGCAGTTTATGAAATAAATTGCTGATTAGACATATTAAATTTTTAAAAAATTTGATAATCCTTAAATATAAATTCAGACTGTAAACAGGTCTAAATTTTAATTAATGTAAAATCTTTCCCTATAACTGAACAATTAATAATATATCTTTCAATCTATTAGGTTAACAAGAACATCAAATACTAAATTTTGGTATCAATTTGTTTCTCTATAAATGAAAATGAAAGTTAATTGCTAAAAATTTAAACCGAATTTTAAGAATTGAATAAAATAAATAATAAAATATTTAAAAAAAACTAATTATTTATTTGAACTACATAAATTTTAAATTGAATTACTTATTTTTTTTTTAAGAAGATTCTAGACATTGCTCCCAAATTGAATATTCTTAAAAAAAAAAAAAAACTAAATTTTTGTAGGAGTTTTTAATCTATACAGAAAATTTACTAAATAATTTGAAATTAATAAAAAATTAAGTATCAAAGGAATACTATGCAAATGAATACTATCTTATTATACCATGAATTTTGATATATTAATTAGTTTATATTTTTTAAAATTTTCAATTTAAAATGCCAACCAAATCCTCACATTTTGGGCCAGCAAGTTCTAGGGAAATCATCAACAAGATTAAATTTAAGTTTTTTTTTTTGCCAAGAGCAAGATTAAATTTAGGTTGATCCAAATACAGGTACGTGTACATATATTGGGTTTATTTTTATTAATTAATCTATGATATGATTTAAGATAGTCATATAGTAACTCTAATTTGATATATTGTTATGCATTAGATTTTGTTATTATTTGAGATCATCCCTTGGCCACGAAAGATACGCCTTTGGAAAATGTGGGTCACTAGATTTTGGAACTTTTAAGGCGCGGGACAGCGAGTAGTTTACTGTCTTATGCACATGTCTTCTCCATTTTGATTTTCTAGAATCAAAGTGTTAGGTCATGGAATTTAGATATCTACGTCAATTATAAAGAAAAAGATACCAATGACCACATTAGTTACAATTAATTGTCTCTTTAATATTTTTTTCTTTTTTTTTTTTTTAAATTATCTTCCTCCTCCTTGGCCATTAGCATCTATTTCTAACCTTAAAAATCCTCACAATTTTTCACTGAATTTCTAAAAATCAAATCTTCATTGCAAGAGCTAATTAGTTATAAAAAAGAATTATGAATGACACTCTAATGGTTTCTTCTTAGCTCTATTTGACTTCACACTATTGCTTCACTCTCTCTAACTTCTCGCCATCAAATTTCTCTCTCTATGCAAGTATTTTTTTAATTGCTTTCTTTTCAATCTTGTTGGCTTCTTTCTCTCTGATCGAATCACTCTTCTTTTTTTTTGTAATCACTTTTTTTGTTTTAAATGACCATTAATAGACTACAAACAGCTCATACGACATATAAAATCCGATTTATAGTTTAAATGTTTTAAATATGAATTATTGTGCAGGTGTGCAGCTTCTATATCTAAGGGTTATTGCGAGACTAATTGATGTAGAAGCTATTTTAGAGATGTTTATGAACTGTCTAGATAGGCAGCTGTCCAAATACAAAAAATACTAGCTCGAATTAACTGCGATTTTAGGTCTTGCAAATATATGATTTAAAAGGAAATAGACTAATGATCCAAAATCATTGCCTTTGGCGATGAACGACATCATTTTTTGGTCAAATTTCATCATTTGATCCTAAAAAAATAATTTTTCTATTTATGAAAACTTTTTATTTTTATTATAACTTTTGTTATTCAACTCTGATTTCGGCATTCTCTATGGCATCCACATTGTTTCATTGCTTATTTTCATTTGGGATAATTTTATAATTTTGCCATTTTTGCCATTTTTATCTCTAGGATTTCAAGCCTCCTATTTAATTTATTGTTTTGGCCTATTTTGGAAGAAAAGATAAAATTCAGAAACACTTGAAACCTAATTTGACTTTTGCCTCTCTGCTTATGTTGCATCACAAATATTTTGTGATCAACATAAAAATAATCAGATGTAAATATCATTATAAAAGTAATAGGTTCATTATATATAATTGCATGTTCATTTGAGAATAGTTAAAAATTCATTAGAATACAATGACATTCATTATTTTGCATAAGGTGTAGGTTCATTTCTGAAAAGTTACAATTTCATTTAGCAATGATAACAAATTCATTAAAGAACAATTCTTATATTATGGATATAGTAAAGCTTTGAAAAAAAAATTATTAATTATAATTTAATAGTGATGAATCTCTAACTTATGAATGATGAAATATATAATTTTTATTATATTGATGAACATATTCTTAATATATGAATCTATTTTTAATTTATGAATTTATGGATTATAATTTTGGAATATCAAATATACGTATGATAACTCTATAGTTTATAACTGATGAACCTTTTATTTTACACTTTTGAACTTGTAGTTTATAATTGATGATTGCAGTTTTAACATATACTTAATTCGCTTCATCTTTAAAAAAAGAAAGTTGACATGTGTTGTGAGTGTTGGAAATCATATAAAGAATGCCTGGTCCACGATACATTGTAAATCTAGATCCATAATATAACTATCTTTGATTTTAATAATTCTAACCTAACTTATCTATATCTTGTAATTTGTAATTCATTGTTCTTGAAAATTATTGAGTGTTATATTTTACACTTATAAATATATAAAATTTATATGAATTTATGGAAAATAAATTTCATATTTTATATGAGTGAAATCATTCAACTGATGTTTTAAATAATTTGTTTAGGATGATCATAAACTTTATGAATCTGTATATCTTATCAAACACTTAGGGTGCAAAATCAATCTTATTTGATGAATATTGAGTTCTTAGATTCAAAACCATATAATATTTTCCCAAATTATGAGAAAAATCAATAGACAATACTTGATTACTTTAGCATATATATTCCAATTATTAATTTTATCCCAATTTCCAAAGTTGAGTTATTTTAATGATGACTCTGATCTCCATGCACAGTGTGAAGTTCCTCTAAATTAATAAAAAAAAAAATTCTCTCATATACTTCACCCAGCATCAATTACTCGTCACTTCCTTTTCTGTAAGAAGACAACAGATTCTATTTTCTGCTAAAATGTTTTCTTCTTCTTGTACTGATTTTTCCTTCGTAAGCTTTACTCAAATAGTCAATTTCTCTGCAACTAACTAATCTTAACATTGACGCCACACAACTTTGTTTTTGGTACTATTATTATATTGTGATTCACATAAATCCCACAAATATTAAAGAATAGAGGGAAATGAAATGGGCTCTTCTTCGCGTTGTTTCACTGTACTCTCACTAGTAAAGGTAAAAAAATTTTTATTTCCTTCGTTTTCTGGACTTGAATCAATTCTAATAGCTTAGTTTTATTCATGGGATTTTTTAATTTCTTTTATTTCCTCTTGCTCGCTGAATTGAAGCAAGTTGGGCGAAATGGGGTTCTACCAGGAAACCATGAATTTTTTACAGAGTAGTTAAAGTATCTGTCTTATTTATTAATCTCAAAGTTCAATCATAG
Organism: Reutealis trisperma; assembly: GCA_947687605.1. Classification (NCBI taxonomy): domain Eukaryota; kingdom Viridiplantae; phylum Streptophyta; class Magnoliopsida; order Malpighiales; family Euphorbiaceae; genus Reutealis; species Reutealis trisperma. The sequence goes on from CANTUT010000194.1 coordinate 1,057,027, forward strand.
AAAATCAAAATTACAGATACAGTATATATGAAGAAAGAAGCCATACGTGAACGCTGGTAAGAGTTTTTGTGGAAGGCGAAAACCAAGCTCAATAGTGAAATCTTCAAATTAATTTAAAAAAATAACTCAAAATTAAAATTTATAGGAAAAAAAAAACCCAGAATCAATTCTTAATTGCAATTCAATTATCACACAAGAAAGCTCAAGAATACAAAGAATAAAATAGAATGGAGAGCAAATCTGGTTTTGATTTTGGTGTGTGATTCTGCAACTTAGATATTGAATGGTTAATAGGTTTTTTGATGCTTCTTGATTGCTAAATGAAGTGAAGGTTCAATATCTGGTATACAAAATTGTAGCTTTTGAAATTTTCTATCTTTAAACAGTTGATTAATTGAGTTAGTGAGGTATATTCAGTTCATAATTTTGGGTTTCGATTGATTAAATTTTGGGTTTTACAAATGGCAACAGATTCTCGTCTTGGGGGATTCTCTGGTTTCAAATTTGAGGATGAGATTGTTTTATTTGAATTATTTTATTTATTTTATCAATTGTATATATATATTGAACAATTTGTGAACTCTAACACCGGTTCTCCATAAAAGCAATTGGATAGAGAAAGAAACAGTAATTGTAAAATATACCATTTGATAGATGAAAAAGAAAGTTATTGATACAGTACTTGCAAAATGCACGTGAAGGATGAGACTAGCCACCTGTTTATATAGACAAGCTACTGATGAGCCAGCTCACCAAAAGAAACTAATCAGCTAACTTCTAACAAATGAAACAAAATAGAAACCACCTAACTAAATAAGTTACATCCCCCTCAAGATGGAGCTTAGTTGGAGAGAAACAAGCCCATCTTGAACAAGAGATAGTGAGATGATGGGAGGACAGAGATTTGGTAAAAAGATATGCTAACTGATGCTTGGAATTGACACAAGTGAGAAGGATGAAGCTTTTTTGGTATTTATTCATGATTATGTGACAGTCTATCTCAATATGCTTTGTCGTATCATGAAACACAGAGTTTGCTTTGATATGTATTGCTGCTTGATTGTCACAAAACAAACCAATAGGCAAAGACAAGGGTAACTGAAATTCCTTGATCATGCAAGAGATATACTGAAGTTCACAAACAACTACTCCAAGACTTCTATACTCAGCTTCAGCTGAAGATTTTGAGACTTTGTTTTGCTTCTTAGTCTTTCAAGAAACGAGGGAAGAGCCCAAGAAAATGCAAAAACTTGAAAAAGACTTTCTAGTGATGGAACAAGTTGCCCAATCTGAATCTGAGTATATAGAGAGTTGAAAAAGAAGAATTAGCAGGAAAAAATAACTCAGTAGATGGACACCCTTTGAGATATTTGACCAGGTGTGTTGCTGCTTCCCAATGTGCAAGTAATGGAGTATGCATAAATTGACTTAGTTGTTGGACTGCAAAGCTAAGATTTGGTCTTGTAAGATTGCGATATAAGAAGTCTCCTAATGAGCCTTCTATACTGCTTTGGATGGTCAAATGGTGGACTATTTACATTAGCAAGTTTGATATGGGAAGGAAGAGGTTTTGCAGCTGGCTCTACACCTGATAAGCCTGTGTCTTGCAATATATCAAGTATATATTTTCTTTGTGTAACATATACGCCTTTACTGTTCCTGGCCATTTCCAAGTCAAGAAAATATATGGCAGGTCCAAAATCCTTCATAGTGAAATAATTATGTAGGTATGCTTTGACTTGATTGATGTCTTGAAGATGAGTACCTGTTACTAACAGATCATCTACATAAGTGATTAGTGCAAGAGAGCCAATAGATGAGGATCTAGTGAATAAACAAGGATCATGAGAGGACTGAATTAAACCAAATTCCTACAACTTGGTTGTAAACTCCACATTATATTGCCTTGACGCTTGTTTAAGACCATAAAAGCTTTTAATTAACTGACACACTTCGTTCTCTGAAACAGAATATCCATGAGGTGGAACCATATATAGATTTTCTTCAATGTAACCATGAAAAAAAAAGTATTATCAATATCAAGCTGATGAATGGACCAAGATTGAACTGCTGCTACAGCTAAAATTAGCCTGACCGTCATTGATTTTGCCACAGGAGAAAAGCTCTGCGTAGTTTTCTCACTCAATTTTATTATAACCCTTTGCTATAACCTGCCTTTATGTCTCTAAATGATACCATCATGGTCAAATTTGATTTTGTAAACCCATTTGGAGCCAATGGGCTTCTTATTTGGTGGAGGGTCAGTTACGACCCAGGTTTTATTTAATTCTAATGCATTCAACTCCTTTTTCATTGCCTCAACCCACTTTAGATCGCACTTTGCTTGATTGTAAGTCTTAGGTTCATGAACATGTGAAACATTAGCTACAAAAGTCATATATGAATGATCAAAAAGTTTAAGGTAGCATGCAGGAAAAACTTATAAAGGGTAAGAAGCAGAAGTGGCAGGTGTGCTAGTTGAACTGTAGGTGGCAGTGGTATGGTCCTATGCATGGATTGCAGAAATAAAATCTGTCAACCGTTTTGGCTTATTTTTCTGTCTAACATGAACAATATGATTGGAAACAAATGATGATGTGGCAACAACATTAGTATTGGTATTTGAAATAGAAGATTTTACAGGTAAATGGGATGATACAGGTTCAGTAATTGTAAATTCTTTATTTGCATATGCGGGTTGGTTAATTTGAGTATCTAATACTAGTGAATTTGATAGAGTATGTGGTGAAGAAATAGAAACAGAAGATTTGGTGACGATGTAGAAGAAGTTGGATAACAATAAAATCTTCATGAATAGAAGAAATGGGAAGGATCATATTTGGATTTGTATCAAAGCCAACAGAAGAAAAATGCTAGTTTGAAGATTTAAAAGGAAAAATATCTTTATGAAAAAGTACATCTCTGGAAGAATAAACAGAATGAGAATCCAAGTTATAGATCTTAAAAGCTTTCTGACCTGGGAGATACCCAAAAAAACACACCTATAGGCTCTAGGATCAAATTTTCCTTTATTAGGTTTGATATTAGTTATGTAACAAAGGCAACCAAATGTTCTAAGATTGCTATAATCAGGACTTTCATGAAAAAGGACCTTAAAAGGAGTTTTCGAAGATAAAATGGCTGTAGGTAAATGGGTAAAGGGTATTGAAACATCAAGGCTCTTGCTAATTCTAATAAGTGTTTGTGTTTTCTCTCTACTACACCATTTTGTTGTGGTTTGTAGGAATAGGTCTTTTGATGCATAACACCTTTCTCAGCAAAATATTCTTAAACTTGAATATTGACAAACTCAATCCCATTGTCACTCCTAAATTTTTTTATTGATGTGTCAAACCGATTTTCTATCATAGCAACAAAGGTCTTGATAAAAGCAAGGGTTTGCATTTTATGTTTCAGTAAGAAGGTCCAGGTTGCTGTACTAAAATCATCCACCAAAGTAAACACATAATGATGACTAGAGCTAGTTGGTGTTTTATATGTTCCCCACAAATCAATATGTACAAGTTGAAAAGGCTTAGAGGTATGTATTTGACTTTTAGAAAAGGATAGCCTTTGTTGTTTGGCCAAAGGATACACATCACAAACAGGTTTATCATGAGTTGCAGGCTTGAAAGAATCAGGTAAATGTGTAAGAACTTTTTCAAATGCATGACCTAATTTAAAATGAAGTAATTGAAATGGAATGTACTAAGTTTTATTAGGAGATGTAACTGTACAAGAAAAGAAAGCTTCTAGTTTAACAAATTGAAGAACACTAGATTTTTTAGAAGCAAACTCAGCTACGGTATTTACAGAGAAACTAGTCTTGTCAAGGATATAGAGTCTAGCATGGACTTTTCCAGCTGCCACCACTTGATTACTCAATAAGTCCTGGTCCTGAAAGGAATAGTGGATATCATAAAAGATGATTCTGATTTTTATAGTTTGAGTTAGTTTATTGACTGACAACAAATTAAACTGAAAGTCTGAGATATGCAAAACTTGTTTCAGGATGAGTTTAGATTGCAAGACTACTGTGCCTATATGATTAATAGTCCTGGTGGGTTTGTCTGGTAAAATACTGTTGTACGGATATGAGTTTCAAAAACTGAAGTCATTATGCTAGCATCAAAACATATATGATATGTAGCCCCTGAGCCCATAATCCATACATCCCTAAGACTATAATCAAAACAATGTAATGTAATTAGATGAAGTGTACCTGCATAACTACCCTCAGTAGTTGCGTACTTGTTCTTCATGTACCTTTGAATTTCCATCTGAACAGCAGATGAGATAACACTGGGAAATGTCTTTCTGCTTATTTTGATCTTGGTTCATACTAATCTTTTCCAATGGACTGTCAAACACCTAAGCAGCAACTCTGAACTATTGTCTCCCTTTCTACTAATTATCTTCATATCTTCTTTGCTTCCTTAGTTCTTCATACCACTCTGGATAACCATGCAATCTGAAGCATGTATCCTTATACAATGCTCACAAAATCTATCAGATTTCTTAGTGTTATCTTTTTTATTCTCTCTGTTTCTCCAGAATCCTGGCCTATTATTTCCTTTATCATACTCCCTCCTAAAATCCTATCTCTTAATAAACATAGCACCTTTCTATGTTTTCATTTGCTAAAGTGTGAACTTCTCTCTGTTTTTCAACTGTCAATACCATTGAATAAGCCTTATTTATGCTAGGTAATGGTTCCATGATCAAGATATGATTTCTGAGATTATCATAACTCTTATTTAATCCCATCAAGAACTGCATTAACTTGTTCAAATTGCCTATTTCTGCGACTCCTCTAGCAGCTTCACAATTATATTCAGGAAAAAGCATCAAACACATCAACTCATCCCACAGCTTCTTATGTTTATATAGTAAACTGCCACAGACATATTCCCTTATGAAATAGAACTTGTTTCTCTTTGTATTTGATATAGCATTGGACAATTAGGCTCTCCAAATCTTTCTTCTAACTCTTGCCATAAGTCGCTGGCATTATTAGCATAAAGAAAAGCCACTACCAGATCTTTAGAAATTGAGCTTAAGATCCAAGAGGTGACCATACTATCAACTCATTGCCATAGCTCAAATTCTTCTGACCCTTCATCAGGTTTCTCACATTTACCATCTATTAACCTTAAACTTCACTTTTGCCTTTAAAGCAATTTTCATGAAGCGACTCCAAGAGAGGAAATCATTACTTGTCAATGGTGCAGTAACTAAGATCATTCTAGGATGATCTGAGTTTTGAAGCACAAAAGACCCTCCAGAAGCTCGATCTCCATTGATTTGATTGTCTACATGTCTCACTCCTTCTGCAACTTGATTCTAAATATTATCTTTCATCAGCGAATCAATTTCACCTCGCAGATCAAAGATCAAAATCACTATAGTAGAATTAATAGTACAAACCAACCAAGCAAAGGCTCGTTCTGATGCCATGAATAATTTGTGAACCTTAACGCTGGTTATCCATAGAAGCAATGGACAGAGAAAGAAACACTAATTGTAAAATTTATTTGATCGATGAAAAAGGTTTTTTTTTTTTTTTAAACTAGATGAAAAAGAAAGTTACTGTTATAGTACTTGCAAAATGCACGTGAAAGATGAGACTAGCCACCTGTTTATATAGACAAGCTACACATGAGCCGACTCAGTAAAAAAAACTAATTAGCTAACTATAAAACTAACTTCTAACAAATAAGACAAAATAGGGACCACCTAACTAAATAAGTTATATATATATATATATAATTTGGGGAATGTCAGTTTTGTGCTCCATTTGGACTTAAACTAAACCTTACATGTAAACTCATTCACTAATTGAGTCAGGTGGATGATTTTGAGCCCATTTGGTCCAATGTTAAAACCACAAGAGTTCAATTAAAACTTAAGCCAGAAATCATATTTTATATAATTATTATCTATTAGTGTAATTTCTAAGTTGGATTTTCAAAGCTAACAATCAAAAGATAATTTCTAAATGTATAAATTAAAAATAAAGTATGTTTTTGAATTCGTCTGTAAAAAATTTCTTTGTCTTAATTGATGTATAAACTAATCTGAGACTCTTTACTAACTAAAAATATTTCCATTTTTTTATTATTAACAATAGGAATGCCAAACTAAACCTTATAATTGAGAAGATATGAAAGAGATTCACATCTTGCCAATGAAAATTTAGGAGGAGTCTAAACTTTATCTAAATGTTCAATAAGGATCACGCAGATTTAATTAATCTAATTACTCTCTCATACTTCACTTTTAGACCAATGTTGTACTTAACGGATCACGTGACTGTAACATACATTAACTTGATCAAACATGGGATTCATTTCATGTTTTTAAAGAATAAAAATTAAAAAATATATTTTAAATAATAAAATATATTAAAATTAAAAATTAGAAAATTTAAAAAAAAAAGATGAATACTTGAAAATTTTTATTAACGATTCAAAAACCCAAATCACCTTACCCATATCACCAAAGAAAATAAACAAAGAAGTTCATAATACCCATAGCCTTACTGAAAATCGAAAAATGAGAAATCAAAAAAATAAAAATAAGAACCAAGACTCAAACTTACTCATGAAAATGACTAGAGGAGCTTGAGCAATGGTGATGATGAGATCTGAAGATGGAAGGCAAAGTGAGCACGCACATAGGTGCCACTGGGGCCTCGATGGTGGAGGTCGTCGCTCGCCTAGTGGTGTTGTTGGTGTGCCTAGATTGTGACGAGCTACTGTCGATCGCAATGGCTGCCACCTAGTGACAGGCTCTTGATTCGTGGCGTGAGATTGAGAGAAGTAAGCACTCATTGCTGCAGTTAAGAACAATTTGTTTTGGTTGTTCAAACGCCAGTGAAGGCTTGAGAGCCTAGGTTTGCGAACGGATTATCTTAGTGCTTGCGAGGCATCATCCACGCGCTTTAAAGGTTTAGTGTTCAAGGAAACCTTGGCCAATAAAACGAGCATTGGAGCTTAATGCAACGAAATTAAATATATTTTTAATTTAAATATTATATTAAAAAATTATTTAATTATATTGTATTATATTTTATTACGATCTATTAAATATACTCTAAATCTCATAAAAAATTTATGGATCAAGACTTTAATAGATATGAGTTTTGAGAAGAATAATAATGAGAGAAATTCAAATTTTGGTTTTATTTTTCATTTAATATTTTTTAATTTTAATATTTTTGTTATTGAAAAATAAAATTATTAATTTATATATTTATTATTTAAAAATAAATTTTTTAACTTTAATATTTTTCATTATTTAAAAATATGAGGGGACAAATAGAAAATTCGAATTAGATATTTTCTTAAAATTTAATCAATTAATAAGACTAAAATTAAAGTTTTGAGATGTTTTATTCTTATTTTTATTTTTATTTTTATTTTGCCAAAGAGGCTCGGCCCGTCATGTGTTAAATTTTGCTTTTATTCATAGCATTTGATACATTGTTAGCTTAAAACGAGAAATTGTCTGATTTGACTTCAACCAATGCCCAGCTTTTTTTTTATTCTCTTTATTCCTTTGATCGACAAATTGCGTCCTCTTCGATTCTAGCATCGAACAACGCTTCATTTCTTACTTTTTATTATATTATAAATAACCCAATTGTTTACTTTAATTTCTCACAAAAAAATGTGTAAGTCTGATAGTATTAATAACATGCATCAAATTAAACAAAAAATTAAAAAAACTCTATTATATTCAAATTGAATTTAGCTCAAAATTAAATTAAATAAAAAATTAAAAAAACTCTATTTTATCCAAACTGAATCAATATTAAACTTTATAAAAAACTGAATCGAAATGAAAAATTTAATTTAATTCAATTCAGTTAATCAATTTGCACTACTTTTTTCCTTTTATTCTAATAATAATTTTAATATATATATTATATATTTACATAAATATATTAATATTATAAATATTAAAATTTTGATCGATTTGGTTCAAACTGAAATTTTTTTGTACAAACCGAACCAAATTGAAATTTATTTTAGTTTACTATTTTAAAAACCAAATTGAAGTACTTAAAAATTGAACCGAATCAGTTGGTTCCGTTCAATTTTTCAGTTTCGATTTGATTTTTTTTTACTCCTAGACAATACTCTCTATTTCACTATTTATTTCATTTTTTATTAATAAATTTACAATTTATTTTCTTTATATATAAGTTTATAATTTTATTTCCTTTACACTATATAAAATTTTTGCAGAAAAAATCTTTTAAAAATATTATAACAAATTATTATTATTATTATTATTATATAAAATTTGTACTACTAAAAAATAATATTATGTAAAATATTATAAAATAATATTTAATAATAATAACAATTTAAAAAATGAAAGAAATGAAAAAAGAAGAAAAATACTAAAATATTAATTTAAGAAACCATTCTCTCTCCTCAAATTTGAGAAGAGAAAAATTGACTCTTAAAAAAATTTAGGAAAGGATGATAAAATAGAAAACTCATTGAAAAATGAATAATGAGATATGACTTCCTAATTGAGTATAGAGGCATTTAGGAAGTGTCTTAGGAATGCCCTTAAGTCTTAGCTTCGTTTTTCTACAATAATTTATCTGGGTCATGACTTTGAGAATTCACCAAACTTTAATGATATTTTCGATGTGATTATAAAAGAAATTTTTTTGCCAAGAAATATTTAAACTTTCAAAATCTTTTTGTTGAGAGGTCACTAGCCAAAATTTTCAGCTTTAAATGATGATATGGACTGCCATATTAGCATTTCTCATTGACTTAGTCATGTCAGCATGCCATGTATGATTACCACATCACCTCAAATGGCTCAAGCTTAAAAAATAAAAAAAAAATTATTTTATTAAAATTACCCTCATCTCTTCTTCAATCACTTTCCCAAATTCTAAATTCAAACCGTAACACAAAAAAAATTAAAAAAGAAAAACTCAACTATCATCAGTTAAGCCATTGAGAAATAAGCAACAATTTGTAAAAAATCAAACTTTTATTCTTCGTAGATCTTTCTCCGTCTTCTTTCAACAATAGCAGTAGCACCTTCAGCTCCAAGCTCCCTTAGTAAGTTAAGCGATATAAGGAGATGTTGGAGTTTATGAAAAAAGTCTCAGCCTCAGTCAACAATGAGTAGTTTTCTATCGAGGAGTGTAACCTTCTTTTTATTGCCTACAAGAACGTCATTAGAGCTTAATGTGCTTAAGCTTTCATCAAGCAGAAAGAAGAGAACCATGGCAACAAAAGCCACATCTCAATGATTTGTGACTATAGGACAAAGATCGAGTCTAAGCTTTCCTCGATCTGTGATGGGATTAGCCAAAATCAAGTTTGAGCTTTTCTCGATCTATGAGGAGATCTTGAAGTTGCTTGACATGAGGTTGATTCCTTATGCCTCTTCAGGAGATTCTAAGCTATTTTACTTGAAGATAAAAGGTGATTACCACAAATATCTCACCAAGTTGAAACTAGCGTTGGTACTAAGAGGAAAAAGGCTGATGAGAGTACTCTCTTTACTTACAAGTCTACTTGTATAGTAAGGCTTTCATGGAGATTTGATTTTTTATTTGAATTTTTGTATTTTGGGAAGTTGGAGAAGTGAAATGGAGAGAGCTTTTTTGCGTCTATGTTTGAAAGAACTATTGACTTGGTTAAGGAAGAAATTAACCATTAATGGGTACAAAGAAATTGGTATTGTTTTGTTTGATGGGTACAAAGAAATTTGTTTTTCTTTTTGTTTTTTTTTCATAATTTTCTATTAACATTTCTTAATTTTGTTTTTTGGGTTCACGCAATTTAATTTATTTTCCAGTTATTTTGATATGAAAAATTAATAACTTTGTTTCTGAAATATTGATTATTTTGGAGTTTGATTTTTTTTATGGAAGATAGAAGATGAGTTAAGGAGTTTTGATATGATTTTTGATTTTTGAAGTAGAGTATTTCTTTTTTTATTATTTTTTTAAAATTGGGCATTCAAGGGATGTGGAAATCATGTGGTATGCTGATAATGCTAAGTTATCTAGAAATGCTTACATGGCAATCCACATCATCATTTTTTGGCTGAAATTTTAGTTAATGACCTTCTAGGTAAAAGATTTTGAAAGTTTAGGTATTCTCTGATAAAAAAAATTTTTTTTGTAATCATATTGAAAATATCACTAAAGTTTAGTGATATTTGAAGCTATTTACTCCATAATAAATAATATATTGAGGATATATTTAGTAGAGCATAATGTAATATAATGCAACCCATTACAAGGTACCTTAAATGTATTATACTCTTACTTGGATAGAGATTTATATTCCATTATATTTTATAATTGTAAGTGGGTTATTATGTATTATTCCACACATATACATAAAAGAAAAGGAAAGAAATTAAATACAAAATTATGAATGCTTCATTAGTCATATTTAGTGAATCTATCAAATGGATATATTTTGATTATTTCTTATAAACAACCAAAATAAATAGAACTAGTATTTTTAAAAAAAAAAATAGAATTAATTCATAATAAAATTATACAATTAAATATATTTAATTAATTAAATGGTTTGAGTTGAGTCCCTATGAATTGGATTTCAATCAAACTTAAAACGTTCTAACTGTATGTGTTGATATAGGCCATAAAACAAATACCCTTTATTGAAGATAAATTAAAAAAATAAAATAAAAATAAAAAACTCATTAGTTTTATATTTTTAGTATGCTCATTACTTGTTGGATGCAGGAAAGACAGTGGCTTTTATATATATATATATATATATATATATATATATATATATATATGCGCAATTTTGTAGGGGCACAGTGGCCCTCCAAGCCAATGAGTAGTACCAACCTTGCATGAAGGGTTTTTTTTTTAACCATGGGAAGGAAGAATCAAATTTGATCTTATCATTTGTGTTGTATTTGCATTTTTCATTAGGTAATATCTTGATATACAGTTGAAAAGAAATTGTTAAATTTTTAACTTTTTTGCAATATGAGATATATATTTACTATTGAGTCATTTAACTCAATGGCATAAGATACCTTTTGGTATGAATAAAAAAAAAAGATATTTTCCTTTAACAAAGGCTATTATTGTACATCTTTAAAAGAAATATTTATATTTACATGCCGCCACAAGAATATTGATTTTGTACATTGAAGCTTGAACAGAATCACCAAAAAGAAATATCAATAATATATATTTGTGTAATTTCTTTATTATATAGCTCATATTTTTGGAAATTATTCCTTTTCTAGGACATAGTAATTATCCAATTTTGATTATTATATGATGATCTAAAGATCTTTAAAAAAAGATAATGAACCTCCATTGCTTGAGTTTGGGTCTTGAATGACTTTGTAGACCTGCAAGACAAGTAAACGAATATTTGAGTTGTAAGTCAGAACTTGACAAGGCCTTTTTTAATGCCTAAGTTAATGACTTAATTCTTAAGGTTTTCAAAAAAGAAGATGATTAATTTTGAGAGAGAAGTATTACAGTGAAAGAAAGAGGTGAAAAGTTATAAAATGGAGTTAAGAGTATTGGTAGATGAGAATTTTTGTATTATACTATATGTGCCAGTAGAAAAAAGAGTTAGTTAGTACAAGTGTTTTTTTTTTTATTAGCGCGTAGAGTTTAGCCAACATTTGATGGACAAAGTTTTGGAGTGTCAAATTCTTGCTGTTATACCTTTTGCCTCAGAGTTACGCTTTGGCTAGATGTTAGGATCAAATTGTTTGTCTTACCCTAAAGTGCCAAAGGCTGACATAATCTGAGTTGCAGCATTGATAATCATACATTGAGGCATGACTAAGTATTTGAGGGATTTTAGTTTATTGTATGATAAAGTTAATCTAGGATGGGACAAAGACTTCATAGGCGAGGCTCGACTAAATGAGAGAGCATTTCAGTAAGACACTTTCATAAGGATGATCTCATATTGTAGAGCTTTGAGCAGTCTCGCGGCAAATCACCCTTGAAAATGTCTTCTTCTGAGCTTTATAATCCATTCATACACTCTTTGAAAGGTGGACCTGTTATGTTCGAGCTCCAAAAGCAATAGTTAAATTTATTTCTTATCACTATCAATATGTTTAAAAAAAAAAATAACGGAACTTTATTAAAAAATCAAAATTAAAAAATAAGAAACCAAATTAAAAAATAAATAAAAATTGTAAAACTCATTTTGTATGATTGTTGTCTTTAATTTTTATTTTTCAAAGGTAAAAGAAAAATATATTCATTTTTATTATTTTCAATTTTCAAATAAAAAAAATAATATGATGTCTTAACCTAGTAATAAGGTGAAATTACTTTATGAGTGGACGTTAGAGATCGAATCTTACTGATATTAAATTTTTTAGTGCTAAAAAAATTAAAAAATATTGACATAAAAAAAAAAAATTTCTTTTGCTAGTTAGAGTGGAGAATCAAACATAACTGTTGACACAAAATTGAGGCCGAGGCCCAAATTTAAAGGATTCAATTGAATATTGATTTAGCAATCTTAAAGGGCCAAAATATTTGGGCCTTTTTTCCCCCAATTTATGTTTGAGGAGTTTTATTTCCAACCCCCATATTCTCTTTATATTTTTTATAAAATTTAATAAATTAAATTATTTATATATTCTAAGTAAATTACCTTTTTTATTCTTATAATTTATGCACAATCCCTTTTATATCTAAATTCATAATCCATTCTTCCTCAATAAGTTATTTTTTGCATCTTTAAAAATTTTCTCATTGAGACATAAGAGAGCTTGGAAATTAATAGCACAAATCAATAAAGAAAAAAAATATAAGAACACAATTTTTTTTTTACTATAAAAAATAGGGGCTGTAGGATTATTTCACTTGTTATGGATACTAAATTTTCTCTCAAAATATATTATTTCACTTTTTAATTTTGTTTTATATGCCTCTAGTTAGCGCATTAAAAGATTTAGACTTGACAATATGAGACTATTAAAAGGCTTATAATTTAAGAGAAAATTAAATCAAAACATGACTTGAAATATTAATTAAAATTTAATATTTTAATTAATTAGTATTAGAGGGAAATGAAAATAATATTTTAGCTTTGGAAATAATTGAATGGGAGGTTCCAAGGTGATGAAAGTGAAAAACTAGAGTTATAAAGTGAAAAGAAATTGTATAATTGTAAATGGGTTGTAAATTTTTTTTTATTGGAAAAAAGGAATTGTAAAAATTAAAAGGATAAAGAAAAAAAAGAGGTTGTGAAAAGAAAATTTTAAATAAAGAGAGGTGGTCAAAAGAAAGAGTGTAAACAGAACGTGGGTTTTGGAAATAGAATTTCCTGTACATTTAATTAGTTTATTGTTGGGCTATCTTAATAAAGGGCCAAAACACTGGTTCATGGTCCATTGGAAGAATCTTTAGAAACGAGGAGAGATCAAATCTGAGAAGAAAAGAACTAACACATCTTCACATCTCTAGGAAACAATGGCAGCCAATTTCTGGACTTCCTCTCACTAGTAATTTCTTTGTTCCTTGTTGATGTTCTTGGTTTCTAGTTTTTTTTTTTTTCATTTGTATTTGATTTTGATTTTTCTGGGTATGGTGATGTGTGTGTGCAGCAAGCAGCTTTTGGACCCAGAAGAAGTAGATGTGGTGCAGCAACAGGACAAAGACAAGGGCATAACTCTTGAGGATTTCAAGCTTATTAAGATGCATATGGCCAATTGTATGATCTTCTTTACAATTTATTGTTTATATGTTTCTATTTCGTTAGCTTCCATTTAGGAAATTTGCTTTTAATTGGTATAGATTTTTAGAATATAGAATTGTTTTGAAATTCTGTTATCTGGGTTTTCCGTAAATTTTATTTGTATTGTTTCTTTAACGTTGAATTGGGTGGTATTGGTAGTTGATTATTAATTTGGTGTTTAGTATTTATTTGTAATCCCCTACGTATTTCAAGAAATTCACAGAAATTTGAAGATGTTTGAATGAAAGTTGATGCTTTTTTTCAGCATAGTTGTTATTTATGAGTTACTATTATGTTAAACCTGATAGATTGATGAATTAAATAAAAACATTTTTCGATTTAATTTTGTAACGTTGTCTAGCTCTAGGTCATTACTCATTAGGTTTTCATGTGTGCGAATCTGTGTAAGCTCATGCTTCTTATGCTTTTGATTAAAGATTGTTATGTGGTTTTTGGCTTCTTATGTATTGGTGAAACAAGAACTTTCTGAACCCAAAAATATTTTGCTTAAAGGAATTGAATTCTTATGACTGTTTCACTAGAAACCTGTGAGGAACAAGTCAGAAGATGCTGATGTAAATGTGCATTTATCTGTTAGTAATTTGCTATTTGTTGTGTTTCTCAATTTTAAATCTTTTAATGTTCTCTTTGTCAATCTATTATCTACTTTATTTTCTGTTCCTTTTCCTCAGATATATGGAAATTGGCTCAAAGTGTTAAAGTTAGGCAAAGGTTTGACTTTTTTCCTCTCTCTCTCTCTCTCTCTCTCGCTCTCTTTTCAGAGTACATTTTTCTTTTTTTTTTCTTGGAATTTATCATTACCAAATTATTTTGTGTAACTTGGTTCGGAGTTAAACTAACCTCAATGAATCTCATTAAGGGCCGTTATATGGATTTCTTTTTCCTACCTTGTTTGGTTCAGGACTATATTTTCAAATCAAAAGTTACGAAAAAGTAGAAATAAATGCCTAGCTTTTATATTTTATCATCATTCAAAATTGGTAGTGCTTTCTTCTTCTTTAGTAATGTGTCATCAATTAATTATTAGCATCTCTAATGTACTGATTAAACTTTCAGGGTTGTAGCCACTGCAGTTACGTACATGAGACGTGTTTATACCAGGTATTTGATTAATTTCCCATGCTGGGAGAAAATTGTACAGTCATCAACTAGAAGCTCAAGAGTTATGCTTTATTTTGAACTCATATGAAATTTGATAGAAGCATATTTGCAGAGTGTTCTTTTTCTTTTTAATATTCTAAATGCTCCAAAATCTTTACATCATATTTACGATGGCCCCCCAAGCTCCCATGAAACTTTTGGAGCTATAATATATATTATAGGGTCAATCTTCCTTTTTTTTTTTTTTTTTTTATTCTTTATCAATTTTGCCTCCCCCCTCTATATATGAATTTTCTTTTGATAAAATCTAGTTACATTTATATATATTCTACAACATATATTTGTAAAAAGATTATTGCATGTTGGATCATTTAGTATATTTGAATTGAATGACTAAGATTGAAACCTATCCTAAAGGTTAGGGATAAAATGGATAGAATTAAAAGGATTGACTGAAATTGATAATTTGAGAAAAGGTTATGGCTTTTCTTTTGTCATTCAGCCTATGTCATGCCACTTTCTAGTCTTAATTTCTTCTTGTGCTTTCAGAAAGAGTATGTCAGAATATGATCCTCGGCTTGTAGCTCCAAGCTGCTTGTACTTGGCAGCCAAAGCAGAAGAAAGCACTGTGCAGGCCAGATTCCTTGTATTTTGCATCAAAAAATTACGTAAGGCAGTTGTTAATGAACTTAATGTACTGATCGTCCAACTTTCCTCATAGTTTAGTTGTTGGCGTTCTATTTAGTTCAAAGTGCTCATAGTCACCTTCTGCTCCATAGATCCTGATGAAAAGTACAAATATGAAATCAAAGACATACTTGAGATGGAAATGAAGATTTTGGAAGCCCTTAACTATTATTTGGTTGTGTTCCATCCTTATCGTTCATTGTCTCAGTAAGTCTTTTTTATCTTTACCCTTGTTTGCTATGCATCTTAATGTTGGTTTCCTTTGTTGGCCTCAATTTGAAGATTTGGTCCCTCCTTCTTTGGCAGATTTGGTTGTGCGTTGGGGGTGGGGGGTTGGTGAGAGGAAGTAAATGTAGAAATGGTAATATTATATTTGGGTTGGGTATTACGGACCCAACTAGTAAATGGGGTGGGTGAGTTTTTGGAATCAAAACGCTATTGAGGTTTGGGTAATAGTATAACCTGAATTGATTAGATATATATGGTTTGGGTAATGGATACTCAACTCAATTCAAATAAACCTTAATCCCAAAATTAATTGGGGTCGGCTATACAGATTCTTTGTTTTCACTTTAAATGATTTTGGGCCAAGTCTTCTAATAATTGTAATGCCTCTAAAATCGTATTGTATTCCTCCCCTCCAAGTTAGTTTAGGTCTACCTCTTCTTTTCTTCTTCTCTTCTATCACAATGTGTTTAACCTTTCTAACCAAAGGCTCCTTAGGTTTCGCTTCACGTGTCCAAACCATCTTAATCTCCATTCTCTCTTATTGTACTTAATCGATGCGACTCCCACTTTATCTATAATGCTTTCATTATGTATCTTATCCATTCTAGTATGGCCATAAATCCATCTTAGCATCCTCATCTAAGCAGGTTTGGGTAATGGATATGTAGAAAAAAAAATGTGTAAGTAAATATATAGATATTTGAAAATAAAAGCAAAAAAAAATAATATATATATATATAAAGTGAAAAAGAAAAAATTAAAAAGAAAAAATGGGTAATACTTGCCCTGACCCGACCGACTTGACCCTAAGTGCGGTGGGCTCTATTATTTCTTAGCGGCTGGGTATTGCAGCATCCCAAACCTGACCTTTGGCCATTCTTAGGTAAATGGTGCATATTAAACTGAACTGACAAGATGTTGATAGATTTTTTGTTTCATACGCCTTTTTAGTAGTGGGGAGACAGGAGCTTCAAGATCCTGACTGTAGCACACCAAAAGCGTAGGCTGTGGGGAACTGGAGTTTGGTTCTATTCTAGGTGGGCATGTAATTTTGAGATGATAAAATGCAGACAAGTGAAATATCAATTGTAGTCCTGGTGTGTTTAGTTATTAGCCTAGTAATTGAGTGCCTACTTCATAATACTGACGGACAAGGGTTCAATACCTAGAAAGCCCTTCCCATTCTCCCCCAATAAAAAATTAAAAAAAAAAAAAAAGAGGAAGAAGAAGAAGTAAGTGTGATCAATATAAATTTTTTAATTCCCACTAAAAAAAAAAAAAAAAAAAAAAAGAGAGAGAGAGAGAGAAAAAACAAAGAAGTATGATCCATAAATTTTTTCTAAATGTTACCTTGATGCATATTTATTGATGTTACACTCCAAGGCAGAGCTTTCCACTTCTTGTTTTATCATTGTTGTTTCATTTAACTTGTACTCCAAGGCAGAGTTTTCCTGTTATACTCCAACTAAAAATGCTATAAGTTGAATAATTTTTCAGTATGACCAAACCATGCTCATCCTAGGTGTGGAATAGAGATCATTTGTCTCAAACCCTTGAACCACATTTGCAGAATAAAGTTATTTTTCCAAATTATGTACCACAACTCAACTTCGCGTGTTCCATACCCCCTGTTATGGTACAAATTATGGGAGCAGAATAAACATGATACAAGTTGGGAAAATCTGGATTCCTTTGGACGTAAACAGCACCAATGCTCCAAAGGCATCTTGAAACATTCCTAACTTGATCCTCATGTTTTTTTATGACTTCTAGTCGATAATAACTTTCATATGGTGATTTTTCAGGATTCAATTCCTTGATCTTGATAAGAATACTGAAAAAGATTGATCATTGAATTGGATGTTTTTGGTATTTAATATCTTTATATGGAAATGAAATTACACAAATTTGAAATTACACAAATTTAACTTCCTTCGAACAAAATTTCAATAATTTTAAGCGACCTTGCTTTCATCAGGGCTAACAAAATTCTTAGTTCTTTCTTTCTATTCTAGTTAGTCCTTGCGATATCCATCTTCTCAATGAAATATCTTATTTAAAGGAAACATTCTCCCTGTTTTTTCTTGGGCCTTGACAGGTTGTTGCAGGATGCTGGCATTAATGACGTAAATATGATTCAGTTGTCTTGGTAAGCCAAGCATCCATTTTATTGGATCTTTTAACTTTTTGAAGTTATTGCTAGAATCTAGGGGCACGTATGCATGCTTATTCAATTTTTTAATTTCATATGGTTGTGAAATTAACTCAATTCTTTTATAAAGAGCTGCTGGAGACATTTCCCCTTCACATCTGCCAATTGTATATGATATGATTTATAAATCAAGCTAAACTTTTAGATGGTTTAAACATCTGCTGGCTTTTGTAATACACTCGAATCGTAGCTTTTCCTCAGAGAGGACATTGATAGAATGGAGGCAGAATAAAAAATGCACTGGTATTATGATCAGGTTAAGGCTTGTGAATTAGAGGCAAGTTTACAGATACAGCAATTCATCCATGAGTTATTGTGATCCATGACTCTGGTATCTAGGAGCTAGTGTCAGGTTCAGTTCTTAGCAATTATCCAGGTTTCAATATTTGCAGCAATATTTACAATACTTTGTTTAATGGAATTTTTGTTGCATGTTCCGATCTTAACTGCAGAATCATGATACCTATAGCCAAAAGGGCAATAGTGGACAAGTTAATCAAGGTAGAGAACTGCAGTGGTGTACTTCTAAATATCTCCATGGAAAAACAGGTGAAAAATGTAAAACCACCTCTTAGAACCCAAAAGATGAAATCTTGTTGACCGAAGCCTTTGAAATTTGGTGGATTTTAGATAAACTTCTCAGGACAAAGATTGGCTGTGACCGTATTCATTCCCTATCTCATAAATCTCCACAAAAGTTGGAATCCCAAGTTCCATTTGAATTTGATTTTCAAATTATGAGCAGGTTTAGAGAGAGTATTAAGCCTTAATCCCAAACTAGTTGTCAAAATTTTGGAGAAAATTCCCAGAAAAAAAGAACAGAAAAAAATGTGCTTTCTTTGATACGATCAGTTGCAACTTAATTTTGAAACTGCTGTCTTGTAAAAAGGGGGAATGGTTCTGTTCTTTTAGAGCTCCCTTTCTTCTTTTTGCTAATATTACCGTCTAAAGGTTTGAAAATTATCAAGAAGAAAGTTGCTTCAGGATTTCTGAGTTGAATCTATTTGGCTTATCAAACTCTAGTCCTTGCAGACATATGCTAGCTCTTAATATGCAAAAATATTGTTGTTTTGAAATCTGTGTTACGATTTGTATCTTGGATTGATTTAAAATAACATAGATATTTTGAGATTTACAGGGGACTTGTAAATGACACCTACAAGATGGACCTAATTCTTGTACATCCTCCACATCTAATTGCTTTGGCTTGCATATATATTGCTAGCGTGTTTAGAGAAAAAGATATAACAACATGGTTTGAAGAGCTTCGCGTTGATATGAATGTGGTGAGTTTATCTCATACTTTTCTTTTGCTCCCTCCTGTTGATCAACTCCGCTTTGAAACTTTTTTTCAAGGAAAATGATCAAAATATCATTCATGTTGAGAATAATATATATACACCCTTAGCAACCAGGGTTAACACCAAAAAAAAAAAAAGGGCTTGAATTAAAATCCTAATATTGATACACATTTTCTAGAATGCTGGATAGGGGAATTATCTGATATTCTGAATGAATGGTGAATATGTAAACTATGTTGGAGATACACAACAAATCAGCATTTAGTACTGTATTGCTTGTAATATCATGTAAATTACATCTAATTTCGCAGGTGAAAAATATTTCAATGGAGATTTTAGACTTTTATGAAGAAGACAGATTGAACCCTGATGAAAGAGTTAACTCCGCTTTCAGCAAACTTGCTTTGAAGCCCTGAACAATTTTTGGTGATTCCTGCCATTCAGAAGTAAAATCTAAATTCACTTCTAATATGAACGAGCGAAGGGGCATGAAAAAATCTATCTAGTGAAATCTTTGTTACGATGGTCCTATTGGAGATAGTAGACATCTCTGCAGGACTTCCATGTTCACCCATCATAGAGATGAAGCATTTCGAGTACTGTAGTTTATGTATGTCTCCATTAAATTGGTATAACTTGATGCATGCCTCTATCCAAACCTATGTATAAACATTAAAGCAAGACAGTTGTTTTAATTATGATTGCTAGGTCTCCTTGATGGATCGTTGTTACTGCTATTTTTCTTACCCGTTTCCGTCAAAGGGTTTGAAACTTGAATTGTAAATTTTGATGATAATATTGCTCAGATTTGTTTGTTTCTACCTTTGGTGCGTTTCTGCTTCTTGTAGCAACAGATATCAACCATTTATACAAGCAAGTCTAAAAGAGAGTTATGCATTGAGAAATGATTCATAGCCCAATTCATATGAAAATATCAGGTTCGAAAATAGATTCAGTCACAGGGGTAGTGATTCATGAATGCCTAGGGTGACTCGTCTAACTCATGTACAAACCTCAAAAAATAGCGAATGCAATTTCCATTAAGTAGAAAAGATGAAAGGTAGCAAAGATTGAGCCTTTAAACATGTAACAACAATTGAAAGAAGAAATCCATTAAATTGAGAATGACATTGAGATTAATCAGTTGAATTAAGTAGCGGGCAGTGGAGATTGCTTACTGAATCCAATGCTTTTAACATGACGTACACAGCAAGCAGCATTTCTATTTGCACGGCATAGAGCCAAAGACTCAAGACTTAACATTTCTATCAAATTCAATGCTTCAACATTATGGTTCAAGATGAAGAGCATTCCCAGCTTTTTCTCTCTCGTGCTTGTCTTTTTTCTTAGCCTGTTGCTTCTCTGTATAGCACAAAGAATATATG
This sequence comes from Reutealis trisperma, assembly GCA_947687605.1. NCBI lineage: Eukaryota > Viridiplantae > Streptophyta > Magnoliopsida > Malpighiales > Euphorbiaceae > Reutealis > Reutealis trisperma. The sequence continues at coordinate 1,077,716 of CANTUT010000194.1, forward strand.
AAATTAATCAAAAGCCAGCAAATTATTAAAGAATTTCATAACAATAAGAACCTGTAATTAAGGAACAACAGAAATTACCTAATTTTCTCTTGGCTTCAGATTTGGCAAAGAAATCCCTCCATTCATCAGTTAAAACAAAAACTGGGTCATCGTCGTCCTCTTGAAAAACCCTAAAATTTGAGGAAAATTCAAGATAACATAAGACTAAGGAAATTAAGATTGAGAAAAAGAAAACTGATAGAGGTACGAGTTTCATTGTACACATTGGTCTGCAAACTCAAGTCGTTTTGTGATGGATAAGAACCACTATGATCTCCGTCTTGCAGAGGAAGGGGCTCAAATCTAGGGAATACGAGGAAATGGCAATTACAATGGTGGTGATAGTGGTGGTTGTGTACAGAACAGAGTTGATGGTGGTGATGGTGACGGTGGTGGTGATGGTGGTGATGGTGATGGTGATGGTGGTGGTGGTGAGGTAAGCACGGAGGTCTCACCCTAAATCCGAACGAGGATTCCATTAATTAGCGTCGCGATTGCTCGTCTTGCAAATTTTGCTATTTTGAGTTTAGCTTATGGAAGAAATTATAAAATTAATTTCTTATTTTTAGATTAATTTTCAAAGTGAATAATAATAATAAATTGTTACAAATTATCCCTCAACCTCAAGTTTATCAAAGAAAAAAAAAAGGAAAAAATTATTTTGGCTTCATAAATTTCTTTCTTTCTTTTTTTTTTTTGTCTATACTATTTCTAAATTTTTATTTTTTCATATTAAGCTCTTAATTTTTTTTTATATTGAGAATTTTTATGATAAAATACAAATATTAATGAAAAATTTGTTAATAAAATTTAAAAATATAAAAGAAAATTTATACTAATTTTTTATTATTGAAATTATTGAAACTATAAAATAAAAAATAAAAGGTTTAATATCTCCAAAAATCACCAAATTTTAGTATTTATTGGATAAGATCACAATAAAATTTTTATTTTATTTATTTATTTATTTATTGGAAAGTATCTAAAGTTTCAATTTTTTTCACATAGAGATCATTGATCAGAATTTACATTTAAGAGACTGACATATAGTGCCACGTCAAATATTTATGCTGACTTTTCTTGCCTACTACGCAACACATCAATAAAAAAATGTCACATCATCATGTCATAATATTTTCTTTAATTTTTCTTATTTTTTATTTTTCAAAAAATTACTTTTTCTTGATTTCTTTCCTCTATGCATAACATTAATCTAAACATCTAAGAAAATAAAAATAACTAACAATTCCCTAAACACAAACATAAAAACCTAAATCAATTTCTAGACGAGAAATTTTTAAACCAATTTCCAAACTAGCAATTTCACATTGAAAAATTAGAGTTAAATTAATGTCAATAGCTCAAAAAAATGATGTCACGGATCCAATGCCCTAAATTCCCCAAATGCTCGTTGACCCAAAACCAACACAAGTGAAAATAAATGGAGATTCTGCTATCGGGCAAATTATATCATGAACTCGAGACCATAGTACATCACAGATCCAGACCATATTAATTGTAATTTATATTATTAAAAATATGTAAAGTCAATTTATACTAAATGGTTAAAAATGTTTAAAGATTTTGAATGTACCTGAATTTAAATCCCAGACATAAGTATTATTTATATTTTGTATTTTTTTTGCTTTTTTAGTTATTTTTTTTTCAGTTACTTTTTTTTAATTATTTGTTGTTTCTTGTCTTAATTTTTTATTCCTTTTTCAGTTAATCTTTTTTTTTCTTTTTCAGTTCCTGTTTTCTTTTTTTAATTATTCCTTATTTATTTTCTTTGTTTGGCCTTTTTTTAATTGTTTGTAATATTTATAATTAAAATTATATTTATTTTATTTTATTTCTTTGAGAAAAAATTGTATTAATGTTTGAGTTTTTTTATTTGTTTAATTGTTTTAATTAAATTTATATTAATTTTTATAAAAAAAATTATATTAATGGTTGGATTTTTTTATTTAATTCTTATAATGATAATTAATTTTAATATCATTAATTTTTCAAAATAATTTTTATTTATAAATTTTAACATTTTTATATGTAATTTTTTAAATGGTTTTTAAGGATAATTTAATAAAAATATAAACATCATATTTATCTTTTTTATAACAATGAATTTTCAAAAATCAAATCTTTTTTTTAAATAATAATAAATTCATTGAAAATTCACGGTCAAATATAATTTATATAATAATTATATTCACCACTTATAAGCAACATGTTTATTAAGTATTATTTATAAATTTATTAAATATATAGTGTAGGTTTATCATTTGTAAAATACAAATTCATATTAAATTTTAAATTATCATATTTATTAGATTTAAAGTTTAGATTCATCGCATAAAATTATCAGATTTATTAGATATAACGTTCAGATTTATCATATATCACATGCAAATTAATTATCTTTTACTATTAGATTTATTATTTAATTATTCTATAATTTAATTTTATTCATTCAGTATATTTATAATTTTCATTTTTTAATATTTCACATATAATTACGAAGTTTATTATATTTAAAGTTTAAATTCATCATATATAACTATCAGATTCATTAAATTTATCACATGCAGATTCATTATCTTTTACTGATATATTCATAATTTAATTATTTTATGATTTAATTTTATTCATTATTCATATTTAAATTTTTATTCTTTAATATTTCACATATAATTATGAAGTTTATTATATTTAAAGTTTAAGTTCATCATAAATAACTATCATGTTTATTAGATATAACGTTTAGATTCATCATACATAACTATCATGTTCATTAGATTTATCACATGTAGATTTATTATCTTTTACTAACAGATTCATAATTTAATTATTATATGATCTATTTTTATTCATTATTCATATTTAAATTTTCATTATTTAATATTTCACATATAATTATGAAGTTTATTACATTTAAAGTTTGGGTTCATGACATATAACTATCATGTTCATTATATATAATATTTAGATTTATCATACATAACTATCAGGTTCATTAGATTTATCACATGTAGATTCATTATCTTTTATTGACAAATTCATAATTTAATTATTTTATGATTTAATTTTATTCATTTCTCATATTTAAATTTTCATTATTTAATATTTCACATATAATTACGAAGTTTATTATATTAAAATTTTAGATTCATCATATATAACTATTAGATTCATTAGATATAATGTTTAAGTTCATCATACATAACTATCAGGTTCATTAAATTTATTACATGTAAATTCATTATCTTTTACTGACAAATTCATAATTTAATTATTCTATGATTTAATTTTACTCATTTCTCATATTTAAATTTTCATTCTTTAATATTTCACATATAATTACGAAGTTTATTACATTTAAAGTTTAGATTCATCACATATAATTATCAGGTTCATTAGATATAATGTTTAAGTTCATCATGTATAATTATCAGGTTCATTGGATTTATCACATGCAGATTTATTATCTTTTACTGACAGATTCATAATTTAAATATTATAGGATATAATTTATTCATTCATCATATTTAAATTTTCATTCTTTAATATTTCACATATGATTATGTGATTTATTAAATTTAAAATTTAAGTTCATCACATATAACTATCAGGTTCATTAGATATAATATTTAGATTCATCATATATAATATACATATTCATTATCTTTTACTACCAGATTTATTATTATAAATTAATACTAAATTATCTATTTTTTTTATTAATCAACAACTAATTCTGTTATCTCGATCAAGTAGAATTCAAAACAACATAAGCAATAAGTTTATTAAATATTACTTATACATTCATCAAATATACAATATAGGTTCATCATTTGTAAACTATAGATTTATCAGTTATACTAGTAAGAAAATAAAATATATTCTTTAAAAGTGATGAATTTATGTTTTATATTTTATGAACTTATATTTTATAACTGATGAACTTATTCTTTATGATCTATGAATTTTAATAAATTAGTTTATAACTATAAAAAATTTTAGATATTATTTTAATAATATAAATATTACAACAAAATTTTAATATCATAAAAAATAAAAATTATCACGCTCCAAATCCGAGGACATGTGACCAGCACTAGGACACAGGAAATGCATGTGACTACCAGTACCCGTAGTAAGCCTAACCCCAACACACCACAGAAAGCCCAAAACTAAAAAGGACTATAGGTCTAAATAGGTTAAGCAGATCCAAAAGAATTACAACATAAAATAAATCTCATTGGGCCAACAACTCGTTATTTCATTTATCTCAAAAATGTAGTAAATTACAAAAAGTTATGCTTAACAACAGATTACAACTCTTCAAAAATATATAACTGAGTATTAAACAAAATACAAGTATAGAGTGTAACATTGCGGAATTCTAAAGCTATATTTACAATTATACATCTATTACATGTATTCTTAATATCCACTTAATATAAACTACTGCCAAAGGGAAATTGGCAGTTTACTCAAGTACAATTCATTTACAGGCTCATTCCCTGACCTGAAAACAACAAGATGAACAGGAATGAGCGTTCGACTGAGTGAATGATACCAGCTAATATATTAAACTGGTATCCTACAGATAGATTTTAATGCACATGCTATGCACTATGTCATAGAGATAGACAAATCATATAATCAAGCAGGGATGGGGTATGGTCCACAGTACCACACTAATACTCAATACTCAATATGGGGAGCCGATCCTCCTACCCTGACTCTCTGAATTCAATAATCTGTCTCTTATATCCAAGGGGCCCGACTGTCACTGGTCTGTACCACGTAGCCCTGACCCGACTGACAGCGGTCCTGGCGATGAGCAGGCCCGGCTAGCATTCATCAGTCATAGCTTATCTTCTAAATCTCAACAGAATCATAATCATAATAGTATCCATATTCATATTCCTCTCAAAAGTTTCTAAATGGCACTGCATCCTCCCAACCTCCATCCGTTAACCACATCACAATACAATGTAACACAGAATAGAAAATATAGAGTTATCATTCACAGTCAAATGTTACATGCTTATATATGCAGTAATAGTACATAATATACATATATATACACACAGCAATGCATATGAAATGAAAATAGGATAATACATTAGTGAGTATCACTCACCTAGTTGATGACACGACCGATTAACTTCTCTCAGAAATGCAGCCTTGGAACTAGGAAAACGCCAGACACCGACACCTCGCAACAATGGATAGTATCAGGATAAGAATCACACTTAACTAGACACAATTAAAGATTACTGAGATTCTGATCGAGGTCTTGACAGAACCGCATAGAACCTAACGACAGACTCGACAACCTAACGATTACTCTAAAGACTGCTAAATATAAAATAACTTATTTAACAACTGAAATACAAGGGTTTCGAGTTAATCTTCATGAATTTTGATCATATAGATGTCGAGAATCACGTCGAAATGTGGAAACAGAATTGCTGGACTGCCCCATGCGCCACCGCCGCTGGTGGCAGATTTGGGGAAGCTCCACACCAACAGGTTCACCTCGACTCCAAGATCACAAAAATGGTCACCACTCGCCATCACTTGCCCTCCAACCGCTGGAAAATACCTCCAAAATTTCAGGTTATGTTTTTCGATCTCCTCTTCCGGTGATCATCAAGGGGCAAGGTAGGTACCAAAATGAATCTCTCATCCTCAGGAGTTGAACGACAATAGAATTGCCAGATTCTGCCACCGGAATCGGCTGAAAAATTAAATTAAAGTTGCGGCGCTGGTGGAGCTCCTCCAAGTGCGTCTATCGCCTCCCGTCGACGATCTCCGCCGCTGCCAGCTCCCACGCACTCGTCGGCAGGTAGGCTGCCGCTTGGAGGGGCCGGTGCAACCCACCGTCGGCCGGAGAGCGGTCCACCGCCACCCCAAACGCTCTCTCTCTCTCTCTCTCTCTCCACTGTCTCAGCTCTCTCTCTCTCTCGTCTTCTGTTTCCTTCTTTTCCCTTCTTGGCTGTCAGCTGGCAACCATTAGCTTCCTCTTCTATTCTCTTTTAATTTCTTAATACACTTAAACACACAGTTATATATATATATATATATATATATATATATATACACACACACACTAAACCGTATAATTATACTAATAATAACAAATAATATTAGTAACAATAATAATAATATTAATACTAATAATAATAATAATAAAAATAATAAGAATAAGAATAATTTATAATTTACATACTAATAACAAAATAAATAAACTTATTCACAATAATTTTCATGATAATAAAATCCCAAACTTCCGGTATTAAATATATAATTAGCAATATACTTTAGATTAATCAAACGTAATATTTATATTCAATTATCAAAATATAATTTTTTCAATAACTATAATAATATCATAATAATATACATATATAATATTGTAATAAAATTACTATTAATAATACATTTTCAAATAATATGAATATTTATAATTTAATAAAATATAGATTCAATTCTTACTTTAATAAGGAAAATAATAAAATAATATGTTTCCATACAAAAATAGAATTTTATAAAATAAATAAAAATTCAGAGTGTTTCAATCTTCCCCCCTTAAGAAAATTCGTCATCGAATTTTCAAACACAACCTTTACAAAAAAACTTTTCTGCCACGCTTCCACTGCGCACTCTAATACACACTCTAATCCATAAGTAAGGTAACATAACAAATCAACCGCAACAAGACATAAAATTATATAACTAAACCTCTAACAAATTATTCTAATACCAACATCTAATCTACTAAACTTTAAAGCAAAAAATAGAATACTCTTCATTCTTAATTCTTGGTTTAACCGTAGATAAAACTAACACAACCTTTGATTTCACATTCAATCAACCATAATCTTAAACATATCGTATCTTTAAGCCCTTGTTGATACTAAAGCTAATATTAATGCCTAACTTATCATTCCCATTTATTATTTATTATATCAACTAGATAAGAATCCATTAGATAATTCTAAATTAATAACACTCTCGATGTTCCATAATTCATTTCCAGACTAATGAGTATTACTTTATTTCTCACAACCTCAATAAATATTATCATGTTTACCATTTGATCAAACTATAATTTCTATTATACTTAATCATAACAATAACTCCAATAGTAATTTTCTTAATCATTTCATCAAGTAAAACATATCAATACTTAATAATTTGCTTTTCACTCTTACTTGCTTTAACTAATTTTCTTAATATATATATAAACTTTATTTCACCAATTGATATACAAAACTATAAATTGTACCATTCATTTCAACATCTTTTATATTAACAGAGTCATCAAGAAATTCTGTTAACTCTAAACATACCTTACCTGCTGACAATTATTTCAGACTTATTCTCTTTCTCTAAAATACTTTAACATCATAGCTTAAATAGCTATTGCCTCACAACCCTATACTCTTAACCCATAACATTATCTTATATTCGAAATTTCCGTTAACATCTCATTATATTTCATATTTCTAATCTTTCTATTTATCCACATAAAAATAATGAATTCACTACTATTACTGATACTCAATAAAATCTCCACGCAGGGTTTGTGTCCTTCTTAATCTATGCCATTCCATTTTGATCTCAACTTAACATATATACTTCATGAATATGCTCAAATAATAACTCTATTTATGACATAATAAAATTTTTTTCCTTAATAAAAATCAATACTTAATCTCTAATCATTCCCCTAACATAGCATAAAATCTAATATCTCAAAATATTATTTCATTATGAGAACTTAAATCCACTTCAGGTATATCCAAAATTGTTTAAATTTGCAAAACTATTTAAAATCATTCGTAGTAATTAAAACATTCTCACTTTTATTTTAGAACTTAAGGTACTGTGTCCAGGGATGCTATACGATATGCAACCTTAATGCAATGATCAATGAAGGACATGATGTATGAATAATGACTATTAACTTTATGATGCTTGACTCAATGGATGCAGACAGACAGATACACTGGACACGAGTATAAAGTCCTAAAATAATAAACTCTCAAAACTGGTATTAAAATCAAGCTTTAAAATTAATTATCATCTTTAAATTCATTTAAAACATTCCATTTGCAAATCATTTAAAATTTTGAATAAAGTCATTTTATACCCTTCTGGATTAAGTTCTCAGAGATCCTCCAATTCACAATTCATACAGCCTTAATATCCTATCCCTTATAAAAGTTCAAATCTTTCCCTCTAATCATATTCTACTCACCCAAGAACCTTTACCCCAACAAAATTTCTACTAACATCACAAGGTTAAGAAAATCATAAGATTCATCATAACACTACATTAACACTGAACTGGAAGCAAAGGAAACTCAAACGACAATTAGGAATTCTATACTCCGTATGTTACAAAAGCAAGGACCCACAACACTGAATATATATACATTAGAGGTCACAAGATCTCAGCTCTGATACCAAATTTGTCACGCCCCAAATCCGATGGCACGTGACCGGCATTAGGATACGGGAAATACACGTGGCTACCAGTGCACGTAGTAAGCCTAACCCCAACACACCACAGAAAGCCCAAAACTAAAAAGAGCTATGGGCCCAAATAGGTTAAGCAGATCCAAAAGAATTACAATATAAAATAAAATCTCATTGGGCCAATAACTCGTTATTTCATTTATCTTAAAAATATAGTAAATTACAAAAAGTTCTGTTTAATAACAGATTACAACTCTTCAAAAATACATAACTGAGTATTAAACAAAATACAAGTATAGAGTGTAACATTGCGGAGTTCTAAAGCTATATTTACAATTATACATCTATTACATGTATTCCTAATATCCCCTTAATATAAACTACTGCCGAAGAGAAATTGGCAGTTTACTCAAGTGTAATTCCTTCACAGGCTCATTCCCTGATATGAAAACAACAAGATGAACAGGAATGAGTGTTCGACTCAGTGAATGATACCAGCTAATATATTAAACTGGTATCCTACAGATAGATTCTAATGCACATGCTATGCACTATGTCATAGAGACAGGCAAATCATATAATCAAGCAGAGATGGGATATGGTCTACAGTACCACACTAATACTCAATACTCAATATGGGGAGCCGATCCCCCTACCCTGGCTCTCTGAATCCAATAATCTGTCTCTTATATCCAAGAGATCTAGCCATCACTGGTCTGTACCACGCAGCCCTGACCCGACTGACAGCGGCTCTGGCGATCAGCAGGCCCGACTAGCATCCATCAGTCATAGCTCATCTTCTAAATCTCAACAGAATCATAATCATAATAGTATCCATATTCATATTCATCTCAAAAGTTTCTAAGTGGTATTGCATCCTTCCAACCTCCATCCGTCAACCATATCACAATACAATACAACACAAAATACAGAATATAGAGTTATCATTCACAGTCAAATGTTACATGCTTATATATGCAGTAATAGTGCATAATATACATATATATACACACAGCAATGCATATGAAATGAAAACAGGATAATACATTAGCGAGTATCACTTACCTAGTTGATGACACGACCGATTAACTTCTCTCAGAAGTGCAGCCTTGGAACCAGGAAGACACCAGACACCGACACCTCGCAATAACGGATAGTATTAGGATAAGAATCACACTTAACTAGACACAATTAAAGATTACTGAAATTCTGATCGAGGTCTCGACAGAACCGCACAGAACCCAACAACAGACTCGACAACCTAATGATTACTCTAAAGACTGCTAAACATAAAATAACTTATTTAACAACTGAAATACAAGGGTTTCGAGTTAACCTTCATGAATTTCGATCATATGGATGTCGAGAATCATGCCAGAACGTTGAAATAGAACTGTTGGACTGCCCCACGCGCCGCCGCCGGCCGGTCATGCACCGCCGCTGCTGGTGGCGTATCTAGGGAAGCTACACACCAGCAGGTTCACCTCGACTTCAGGATCACAAAAATGGTCACCACTCGCCGTCACTCGCCCTCAAGCCGCTGGAAAACACCTCTAAAGTTTCGGGTTACGTTTTTCGATCTCCTCCTCTAGTGATCCTCAAGGGGCAAGGTAGGTACCAAAATGAAGCTCTCATCCTCAGGAGTTGAACGACACCAGAATCGCCGGATTCTGCCACTGGAATCGGCCGAAAAATCAAATTGAAGTTGCAGCGCCGACGAAGCTCCTCCCAGTGCGTCTGCCGCCTTCCGTCGATGATCTTCGCCGCTGCCAGCTCCCACGCACTCATCGGCAAGTGGGCTGCCGCTTGGAGGGGGTGGTGCAACCCACCGTCCGCCGAAGAGCGGTCCACCACCACCCCGAACGCTCTCTCTCTCTCTCTCCACTATCTCAGCTCTCTCTCTCCCGTCTTCTGTTTCCTTCTTTTCCCTTCCCATTAGCTTCCTCTTCTCTTCTCTTTTAATTTCTTAATACACTTAAACACACAGTTATATATATATATATATATATATATATATATATATATATATATATATATATATATATATATATATATATATATATATATATATATATATATATATATATATATATATATATATATATATATATACACTAAACCGTATAATTATACTAATAATAACAAATAATATTAGTAACAATAATAATAATAATAATAATAACATTAACCCATAGTTATATATATATAACAATAATAATAAGAATAATTTATAATTTACATACTGATAACAAAATAAATAAACTTATTCACAATAATTTTCATGATAATAAAATCCCGAACTTCCGGTAGTAAATATATAATTAGCAATATACTTTAGATTAATCGAACGTAATATTTATATTCAATTATCAAAATATAATTTCTTCAATAACTATAATAATATCATAATAATATACATATATAATATTGTAATAAAATTACTATTAATAATACATTTTCAAATAATATGAATATTTATAATTTAATAAAATATAGATTCAATTCTTACTTTAATAAGGAAAATAATAAAATAATACGTTTCCGTACAAAAATAAAATTTTATAAAATAAATGAAAATTCAGGGTGTTTCAAAAATATTATTTTATAATTAATTTAAATAAATAACAATATATATATATATATATATATATATATATATATATATATATATATATATATATATATATATATATTATTAATTTTATATAAATTTATACAAAATGAATTTTATTTTATCATTAAATAATTTACCTAAATAAATATAAAATAATATTTAATAACTCTATTAGTTTTCTCAAATTCAACATAAATAAAAAATTATACTGATAATTTTATAGAAATAAATAAATAATTGTTTATAAAAAATTCAACTATTAATACAATTTTTACTTGTAGGAATAAATATAAATTTAATTAGAATAATTGAATAAATAAAAAAATTCAACTATTAATTACAAATATTACAAACAAATAAGAAAAAAAAAGAATAACTAAAAAAGCGAAAAAAACAAAGAATAACTTAAGAAGGAAAAAAAATTCTTCTGCTGGGATTTGAACCCGCGACCTCAAATAAAGAGAATGAGTTTCATCTATTAACTAGCTGCAGCAACTAATATTATTATTTATTTTATTATATATATAATAATTAAAGTTTTGGATTCAGATCCATAATACAAGGTGAACCGGCCTTATGATATAACAACTCTTGCTATCATAGAGGTGTGCCAAGTATACAAACCCAAAACCACCTTAGCTCCAACAAAAAGAAAAAAAAATGCTTTGAAACCCCTCTTCTTAACCAAAGCCCAATGATCTCCCAAATTCGACCTTCCAACCCTATAATGGTAACCACAACATTTTGATTCTTTGTGACCTTCAATTGAAGACAAAGGAGCAAATCTTACCATGGCTAGCAACGAAAGATATTAGAGCGAGGATGTCGGTGAAGCTTGCTCAACAGTGGTTAAAGCATGTAGTGTTGGCAAAACTCGAGATTACAGGTTGAGTAAGATCGATGCAAGTGAATTTTGCGTCGTTGCGGCTGCAACAGGTTGGGTTGATGCTAGTTGTGTGGATAGCCAGGGCTTGATAGTAGATGTGGAAAATTGCCCCGCCACTAGTGCTGAATGAGACATTTTTGCTTATTATTTTGAGAATTGAGTGATAGGGCTACTTGCTGAGGATTTTGTTGATTGATTCTCAAAATCTCATTAGTTTTAGATGCTTGCTAAATTATTCATATTTATGCTCCTGCTTGGGTTATGGTGAGATCTTAGATGCTGGGTAAATTGTTCATATTCCTGCTTGGGTTGTGGTGGGATTTTAGATGCTGGGATGGGGTGAGGTAATTCATGAAATGATGAGAAAAATGAGTTTGGTTTTAGATGAAAATCTAGATATTGGAGTTTGGTTTAGAATGAAAATGCAGATATCAGGTTTCATATTTTTTTTCAGTTAACATTTTTTTTAAAGTTTTTAATGTTAATATTTTTTGTTTTCAAAAAATATATTAATATTTTTTATTATTTAAAAATATAATTTTATATTTTACTTTTATGTGTGATGTGGTAAAATTAGTGATGTGGCATTCAGTAGCCAAGCTGAGTCAAAAAAATCTTGTTTATATGGCAGTCCATGTTAGTATCTCAAGTTTGGATTCCAGCCAATGACCTTCATATGAAAAAATTTAAAACTTTAGATATTTTTCAGAAAAAATTTTTTTTTTTGTAATCACATAAAAAAATTAAAATTTAGTTATTTTTGGAGTTTTTACCAAGAAAAGATACATTTCTATATATCTTAAAATTTTAAAATTTTATGCATTGTCATTTGTGTGCTTGCCACTTGTGCAGGTTTTTGTCATTTTTTTTTATTTTAATTTATACTTTTTTAAATATTTTAATGTATATGCATTACTATTATTTTTATTCAATTTAAATATTATTTTTTGATAATTTTAAATATTAATATAAATATGTATATAGACTAATTAAAAAAAATAAAATTATATATATTTATCTATATAAATTTTAATTGAAATCTTTGAATTATGAGTAATTAGTACTTAAATTTTTTAACTTCAATTATTAGTATTTAGTGCTTAATTTTTTTTTAAATATATTATAAAAGGAAAAATTATACTATTAGTGTCTATACATTTTAAAATATGTTATATTAATATCTGGATAATTTTTTTTATCAAATGAGTTTTTAGTTTTTAAAAATAATTTTATATAAGTATTTTTAGCCTTTTTGGTCATTAGAGTGTTGATTTACGATTATAACATATCTAAAAATAGGAAAATGACAAAAAGTTTTAAAATCATTGTGTACCAAAATAAAATTTAAAATAGAGTTAGAAAGTTACAAATTAAGAGAGATGAAAATTATAAATCAGTACTCTAATAACCAAAAAACAATTAAAAACACTCAGATACAAGGGCGCAAACTAGAAAATCTAGTAAGGTAAATGATAAAAAATTAAAATCAAACTCATAACTCTATAAATTAGTACTATATTATATTTAATTTTAATTACTTATTAATATATTAACTATATATATATATATATATATATATATATATACATACTCACACACACGGCTATTTGCCCCTGCCTTGTGAGTAGTGCCACTCTCATTTATATAAGACTATTTTTAAAAGTTGAAAAATTCATCAAACAAAAAAAATTATTTAGACACTAAAATCAATAATAAATTTTAAAAAGTTCCAAAACTACCAACGTAATTTTCTTACTATAAAATGATATGCTTTTAACAATTTATATAAATCATATTATGATATCAAAAATTTTAGTAATTAAGTTCCAGCATTTGAGGATAAAAAAATTTAATATTGGCGAGATTCTAATTTTATTGTCTATTCTTAAAATTCCTAAATAATAATTATTTTATTTTTTTTATTCTAATTAAATTTATTATTTTTCTTATTTAAATTAAATATAATTAGATATTAAATAAAATTAATTATATATTAAATAATAATTATTTTATTCTTTTATTATACTAATTGAATTTACTTTTTCTTATTTAAATTAATTATAATTAGACATTAAATATAATTAAATAATTATATTATTTAATTAATAAATTATCATATTGTCTATCATAAATACACAATTAAAAAAAACTTAGTGAGAGACTCTCACGTAAATGTGCTTTTCCTCTTCCGTACACACACACACATATATATATCAACTACATCATAATAATATCAAAATTAAATTATCAAAATATAACTTATTTAGTTATAATTAATGTCTTCATCTAGTGGTAAAGCGAGAGTATTTTAAGAATAGACACTAAAATTAGAATCTTACCAATATTAAATTTTTTTATCCTCAAATGCTGGAACTTAATTACTAAATTTTTTGATATCATAATATGATTTTTATAAATTGTTAAAACTATATCATTTGATAGTAAGAAAAATTACGTTAGTAGCTTTGGAACTTTTTAAAATTTACTATTGATTTTAGTGTCTAAAAAATTTTTTTTGTTTGATGAATTTTTCAATTTTTAAAAATAATCTCATATAAGCAAGAGTGAGACTACTCACAAGGTAGAGGTAAACAGCTCCATGCGTATATGTGCGTGTGTGTATATATATATATATATATATATATATATATATATATATATATATATATATATATATATATATATATATATATATATAAATTTTAATGATTAATTAAAATTAAATATAATATATTTCTACTTTATATAGTTATGAGTTTGGTTTCAATTTCTAGCATATTAGTGTTTTTAATCGTTTTCTGGCTGCTGGAGTGCTGATTTGCAATTTTCGTCTTCTTAATTTATAACTTTTCAGCTCTATTTTGGATTTTATTTTGGTATACAATGATTCAATTTTTTTTTGTCATTTTCTCATTTTTAGATTTTTTTAGTGTAAATCAACACTCTAATGTCCAAAAGAGGCTAAAAATACTAATATAAAATTATTTTTAAAAACTGAAAAACTCATCATATATAAAAAAAAAAATCCATATATTAATATATTTTTAAAAAGTTTAGATATTAATAGTATAATTTTTCCTTTTATAATATATATTTTTTTAAAAAAATTAAGCCCTAAATACTAATAATTGAAGTTAAAAAATTTAAGCACTAATTACTCATAATTCAAATATTTCAATTAAAATTTATATAGATTTAATTAGTATATATACATATTTATATTAATATTTAAAATTATCAAATAATAATATTTAAATTGAATAAAAATAATAGTAATGCATATATAATAAAATATTTAAAAAACGTATAAATTAAAATAAAAATAAATGTCAAAAACATGCACAAATGGCAAGCACACAAATGACAATGCACAAAATTTTAAAATTTTAGGATATACAGAAATGTATCTTTTCCTGGAAAAAACTCCAAAAATCACAAAATTTTATTTTTTATGTGATTACAAATTTTTTTTTTTTTTAAAAATACCTAAATTTTTAAATTTTTTTATATAAAGGTCATTGGCTGGAGTTTAGACCAAAAGATACTAAAATGGACCACCATATGAATAAGATTTTCTAACTCAGCTTAACTACTGAATGCCACGTTACTAATTTTATCACATCACATGTAATAGAACAAAATAATAATTTATAAAATAAAAATCAACTTATATTTTAAATATATATTAATCGGTTGGTTGCAATCAATCATTCATAGTGGCAAGGCTAATAATAAAAGCTCAATAAATAGAACACCAACCTATCATTAAACATGGCCTAACAACACAATACAAAATAACACCTAATAATATATATATATATATATATATATATATATATATATATATATATATATATATATATATATATATATAATTTAACATACTTCGCACATTGATTCTCATTATGACTTACTATAACTTATTTAAGATATAAATATTTATTTTAGATTTTCACTTTTTTTTTTTAAGTTTAATAACTAGTTTTTTGTTATTTAAGTATAAAATTTTATACTTTTATACAAAGTGAAGTTTTGAATTAAAATGATATAAAACTTCTCAAATGAATACTATAAAGTTTGAAATCTTATTGATTGACTTTTAAAATTATCATGGAGCAATATTTATATAACTTAATTATTAAATGATTCCAAATTGAGTTAAATTTTCATGTAAAAACTTAAAATTTAATGAAGACATAAAATTATACATAATAAATATTATCTAAATTATATATTCGTGCATATATAATACAATGAGACTAATGATACAAAATAATTTTAGATTTTATATAAATATATGAATGTATTTTAGAAAGAATACATATACAATACTAAAAGAAAATGAGCGTTTTTTATAATTTTAAATAATATTTTTATGTTCAAGAATATGTTAGAAAAAAATAAAGTAAAGGAACTGATAGATTTCTTTATTGTAATTTTCTAATTTATTTTGTTTTAATCAAATATCATACATTGCATAATTTTATATATAAAATATTTTAGAAAATTTGCATGCATACATAAAATATTTTTGCAAAAAATATTATTTCAAAATTAGTCTTATTTTTTAGTTTTATTTCATACAAATTTTGTAGGAAAATAATTAGTTCAAAAAAATAAATTTAATCCTCTTATTTCAGCCACTTAATGGGCACTTCCATTAAGTAAAACAATTACTAATTATCATTTCATAAAGTTTAAGGGTATGAATTGTTTTATTTTTCTAAATTGTTTGCCACGATAACTTAAAAAGATTAATGAGAATAAAAGTTTATAGATTAGATCGATGAATACAATAACTATGTATATTTATATAGAGCAAATTTAATGTAATATTAGTAGGAGAAAAAAAATATATAATTTACCTAAGAAAATAGAGTTCTATTAGGATTAATAATTTTAATGTCCAAAACTAATTCTATTAGGATTAATAATTTTAATGTTTAAAATTAATTAGTGGCAATCAAATATGAAAGAAAATTAAAATTTGACCTAATGAAATATGAAAGAAAATTAAAATTTGAGTATTCAAACAATATAAATAAACAATTAATCTTAAAAAATAAAATTAGATTCCTTAAAAAAAATAAAATTAGATTTATAATGGTATAATTTATGTACCTAGATAAAATAAAATTAGATTTATGATTTGTTACATAAAGTTCTATTATATTTTAAATTTATTTTAATCTTAAAAAATAAAATAATTTTAATAAATAATAATCAATTACCATATTATTCTCAAATTAAATAAACAATTAGGAAGAGTATAATAAGGAGTACATAAATAAATTTACTTTTCCACCTCTTACCGTGTGTATATATATATATGAATGATTGGTTGCCACCAACTGATTGATATATATTGTAGTCAAATACCATATTATTCTCAAATTAAATAAACAATTAGGAAGAGTATACTAAGGGGTACATAAATAAATGTGCTTTTCCACTTTCTACCGTGTATATATATATATATATTGGTTACCATAAACCGATTGATATATATTAATCGATTGATAACCCTTTAAAAAAATAAATAAAACCAAATGCTTTACGATGCCAAATGCTTTATATATATATATATATATATATATATATATATATATATATATATATATATATAAAGCATTTAGCATCACAAAACATTTGGTTTTATTTATTTTTTTAAAGGGTTATCAATTACCAATCGATTAATATATATATATATATATATATGAATGATTGGTTGCCACCAACATACATATTAATCGATTAGTAATTGATAACCCTTTAAAAAAATAAATAAAACCAAATGTTTTGTGATGCCAAATGCTTTATATATATATATATATATATATATATATATATATATATATATATTGTCAAGTGTTAATTTTGTATTGTGTTGTTAGGGAATGTTTAATGAAAGGTTGATGTTCTCCTTATTGAGCTTTTATTATTAGCCCTACCACTATGAATGAGTGGTTGCCACCAACCGATTGATATATATTAATCGATTGATAACCCTTTAAAAAAATAAGTAAAACCAAATGTTTTGTGATGCCAAATGCTTTATATATATATATATATTAGATTTTTTTTAACGTACTTCTCACGTTAATTTCCATTATAACTCGTTACAACTCGTTTGAAATATAAATATTTATTTTAGATTTTTACTTTTTTTTGTTAAAAATTTAATGACTAATTTTTTGTTATTTAAATATAAAATTATATACTTTTTATACTAAGTAAAGTTTTGAATTAAAATGATATAAAACTTTTCAAATAAACACCATAATGTTGAAATCTTATTGGTTGATTTTTAAGATTATCATGGAGCAATATTTATATAACTTGATTATTAAATTCACTTTTATTGTTGATTCCAAATTAAATTAAATTTTCATGTAAAAACCTAAAATTTAACAAAAACGTAAAATTATACACAATAAATATTATCTAAGTTATATATTCGTGCATGTATAATACAATTAGACTAATGGTACAAGATAATTTTAGATTTTATATAAATATATGAATGTATTTTAGAAGGCAATATATATACAATATTGAAAGAAGATGAGTGTTTCTTGCAATTTTAAATAATATTTTTTATATTCAAGAATATGTTAGAAAAAATAAAGTAAAGGAATTGATAGATATTTTTTATTATAATTTTTTAATTTATTTTGCTTTAAGTAAAATAATTACTAATTATCATTTTATAAAGTTTAAGGGTATGAATTGTTTGATTTTTCTAAATTGTTTGCTATGATGACTTAAAAAAATTAATGAGAATAAAAGTTTATAGATTAGATTAATGAAAACAATAACTATATATGTTTATATAGAGCAAATTAATGTAATATTTGTAGGAGAAGAAAATGTATAATTCACCTAAGAAAATAGAGTTCTATTAGGATTAATAATTTTAATGTCAAAAACTAATTCTATTAAGATTAATAATTTTAATGTTTAAAATTAATTAGTGATAATGAAATATGAAAGAAAATTAAAATTTGAGTATTTAGACAATATAAATAAACAATTAATCTTAAAAAAATAAAATTAGATTCCTTCAAAAAATAAAATTAGATTTATAATGATATAATTTATTTACCCAGATAAAATAAAATAAAATATTTCATTTATTACATAAAATTTTATTATATATTAGATTTATTTTAATCTTAAAAAATAAAATAATTTTAATAAATAATACTCAAATACTATATTACCTTCTAATTAAATATACAGTCGGTAAGAATATAATAATAGATATATAAATCAATGTATTTTTCCTCCTCCCACCATTCGCAAAGCATTTGGTTTTATTTAATTTTTTAAGCGGCTATCAATCGATTAATATATATTAATTGGTTGGTGGCAACCAATCCTTCGTAGCGGTAAGGCTAACAATAAAAGCTCAATAAACAGAACATCAACCTATCATTAAACATGCCCTAACAACAGAATGCAAAATAACCTGACAATATAAAAGAGCTTATTGCAGGTGGATCGCAAGTCACAGTTAATTAAAGAATTTGTGAGCTGGATAGACCGAATTTTTGAAAAATTGAACATCTTTAAACCTAGACTCTACACATAGGTCAATCTATTTTTTTTAGCACTAGGAGGAGGAATTTCTTATGCAGAGAATATGTACTTACTGTTATGCTATAACTCAGTGTACAATTTATATATTAGAGTCAAGGGATATAAACTGAAATCAAGGTATCAAAATTTAAGATAATGTTTAGATTTAGGTTGCTGCAGCAAAGAAGGAAAAATGAACAATGAAACTGGTAGTGGCATGGAAATTACCTGAAGTGCCTGCCCACAAGTACTTGTGTGAGACAGTAGTGGGCTTCCATTCTTGTGTTGCAAAACATATAACAAGTGTTAGAGACGTGTTAATAAACATATAACAAGTGTTATAGACGTGTTAACAGGAGGAAGTGAGATTCATAACAGGTGGCATTGTGTTTGATTCTTTCTATATATAATGCACAAAATATGAGACTAAGTTCTCATATTTATTCATTAAAATTCACCAAGTAGACTTTATCATTTTAGAGCATTCAAAGTAGGTGAGTATTTATCTTTATTTTTATGAATTTCTTAGTTTTCAATTAATTATTTTGATTGGTGCTAGTTTGTGTTTTGATTTTTCACATTATATATGAATTAAAAGGAAGAATTTTGCTCTCTTTTTTTTTTTTTGTTTCATAATTTTATGTTAAAAAAAGAAAAAAAAAAAAAAAAGAGAGAATAAAGAAGAAAAAGAGGGGAGCCTTACATATTCATCATGATTCTGGCATTCTTGACTTCAAATTCCTTTGGCAAAACTAAAAAATCTTGACTTCAAATTCACTTGGATGCATTTTGATTTGGTAATTCTTGAGTTTTTAAGAGTGTGAAATTCTTGCCTTTTTTCCCCATTAAAATTCATTCAGTCATTCATCACCTATTATATAACAAACCTTTTAATTTAACAATGATTGTAAAATGTACAAAAAAAATAAAAAAATGGCCAAAAGGAAGAAAATGAAAATGGTAATATATATAATGGAGAAAAGAAGAAAATGAATATATAAATGAAAAATTACATTACTAGTATATGAACTTTTTAAAATTTGTTATTTTAATATTTAAATAATTTTTTATTAGATTAATTTCTTAATTTTTAAAAATAATTTTATATAAGTATTTTTAATTAATTTGATCATGGAAAGGGTATGGAGGTTTTATAGCTTAACACGCTTTTATAAAATTGTCATAATTTTATGAAATATTGTATCCTATCACAATATGTGTGTGCATATATTTATCTTGTTTAAAAAAAATGCGATATTAACATGTGTGCAATGTGATTGTCTTTTTTTGCAAAGTAGTCTTTCAGAATATCACATTCTTTGTAAAAAAGATGTGTGAACCATATAAGTTAACATGCCTTTATAAAATTGTGAAAAGAGTATGTGAACTATATAGGTTAATATATCTTTATAAAATCGTTAGTTATGGTTTTGTAAAATAGTCTTTCAAAATTTCACAGTTTTTGTGAAAAGGATGTGTGAACTATATAAGTTAACATACCTTTATAAAATTGTGACAAGGGTGTGTGATCTATATAGGTTAATATATCTTTATAAAATCATTATGATTTTGTGAATATGTCATATTTTTAATGCAGTGTACATATTTTATTTAAAAAAAACTGATTTGATCATCGAAAATGCTGATTTGCATCTCTCATATTTATTAATTTGTAATTTTCTAAATTCATTTAAAATCTTATTTTGATGTTCAACAAATAAAATTTTTTTCTTCTTATACTTTTTTAATAGTGTAAGTGTTAGAGTTTTAAATCAGCGCTCCATTCATTATTCAGAAAATGACTAAAAATACATTTATATATGATATTATTTTTAAAAATTAAGAAACTTGTCATACAAAAATATTGTCTAAATATCAATGTAGTAGATTTTTACGAAATCAGATACCAGTGATATATATATATATATATATATATATATATATATATATATATATATATATATATATATATATATACACACACTAGTAAATTTGTTATGTGCGTTACATATGATTTAGTTAGATAATTTTTTAATTTTTGATTTATTTTAATTATGAATATATAATTTCAAAAAAATTACAATACTTAAATTGAATAAAAAACTAAATGTAATTTTAAATTTTATATAATATATACAATATTTATTTTGATTATTTTTTATTAATCAATTGATTAATTTATATTAATATTATATTTTAAAGAATGCTACTAAATTAAACATAATGCTTTGTAACTTTTTATTTCAATAAAAATCTAAATTAATTATTTGAATAATCTATCAAAAATTGTAATTTATATTTTATGCTTGGTATTTTAATTGAATATTAATGATATTTGTGTATATTATGCGATTTTTTTTTTTTTATCAATATACATTATATTTATTACAACAATTAGATTTAATGATATTGTCCTAATGATGTAATTTATTAAAAAAAAAAAAGTAGAAATTATTATTTGGGCTTACATTTAATAGAAAAGTGTAATTTTATTATATATTTTTTGTTTTTTTGTTGAATCAATTTTCTAATTCATTTTAACTTCATCAATTTTTTTTTCTAATTATGCCCCCAATTATTCTTTGGGGAATATGCAGGAAATTGGTCAGTTGGCAAATGATTCTGCCTTAGCCTATTAAAAGAGGTGTGTATTGCTTTTTAATAGTCTGACAAAAATTTGAATTTTACGTTTTTTTTTTTATTTAATTAGTTGGATATTTGTTTTATCACTTTAAATAAATTTATTTTTAAAGTTATTAGTTTCTTTTAATTTATGTTTTAATTTATTACTTTGAATTTTTTATTTGTATTATGTTGAATTTTATTATTTAATTGCTTTAGTCATATAATTAAATAATTTATATTTAAAAATTTAAGATCCTTAATATTGGCTTAAGAATATGGAAGTTTAAATCAACAGATAATAAAATAAATTATCTATTAATACCTTTTTTAATTTGCAAATAAATTGTTTTGACTAATTAATATATATTCAAATCTAAATGATTTATTAACCAACTAAATTATTTATTAAATTTGTATATTTTTTCCTATATAACTTAATGAAATGTAGTAAATTTTTATTTTTTGATAATTAAAGATTTTTTTTTAATTTATAATTCCATCCCGTATGGGTTGGCGCATATATAACTTAGTAGCATATTTTTAGAAAATCGTCGTAATTTTGCGAAGGAGTGCATACCAATATTTTATTTAAAAAAATAAAATATACATTTAACTGTTAGTATTTTTATATAAATAATTTTTTGGCCTTATTTAAAAAAAATATTTGAATCTGTAACAACTCAAAAACAAATAAACTAAAGGTCCAACAAAAAACTATTTAAGCCCAAAATTATTTTTAGATCTATCACTTTTGAGTAGCTTCCTAAACACACCAATCACTTTCTTTTTTCTGTTTTCTTTTCCTGACCATATGCTGTAATCTTTTTTTTCCAAGTTTTCTTCTTCACATCACTCGTGTGATTTTGTTGCTGCTCTTGATATATTTGAGGTCTCACAAGAGATCAAAGTGAACTAGTAAGTGCTTTACTTTTATTATTCGGTTAGATTTTTTATTTATCTTTTTAAATTTTCTTTTTTGGTTAAATTTGTTATGCCTTGTGGTTCCATTACTTAAATAAGCATTGTTTTAAGCCAAATCAATAATGCATGTTTGATTTTTAATCCTTTTAATAAATTTTATTATTGTTTTTTAGAAAAATAATACTCTCTCCATTTCATAAAAATAGTTCACTATTTCTTTTTTGATTCTCCCATAAAGATAGTTCACTTTTCATTTTTAGAATGTATTAAATTATTTCGTTTTTATTATACCCTTATTTATTTTCTTGTCATCAATTACTTAAACACGTGCAATAATTTAATTATTCTTAAATACTAAATAAATATTAATGTATTTATTTAGTGGAATACTAGTATATTGAATATTCAAAGAGTCTAAAAATATCCATTATTGTTATATTCTCACACCATAAGTAAGGAAGAAGAAAACCGTTTACTTTCTTTTTCGTTTTTTAAAAATGCTCCATTAATTATTTTCAAATTTATTAAATAGTGATTAATTTTAAGAAAATACTTTACTAATATTTATGATCATCTATTTAATGAGAATATAAGGGTATATTGGTAAAATACATATAAAATCAACTAATTTAATTATATAAATAATATTTTATTAATCTGTGTCTAAAAAGAAAGAAGGCTATTTTTATGGGACGGAGGGAATATATAAATAAGTAATAGAGGAATTGAAGGTCTAAAAATATAAATTTATTGCTCCTCTTTTACTTGATTGTGATTTATTTTTTCTTTTAATCTTCAATCATAGGTTATTGATTAGGGATCATTAAAGTAGATTTTTGTGGACATATTTGGAGGAGGTTTCAAACTTAAACCCTATAGCTTCTTGATAATTTCAGGTATGTAAATCAGTAATTACATGAATACTTCTTGATAATTATAAACGTATATGTATATCAGTGAGTTTGAAAGGTGATGTATTTATATGAGTATTATTTAATTTTATTATTATTGCATGGTGTTTTAGCCAAAATGATTGATTGATGAGAGTTTTAGTATAGATTCAATTATATATGATTTTTGTGACTTGAAAGAGTGTCGTATCTTATTTTAATGTATTATATATATATATATATGCACATTATCAATCCATTTTGATAGGTTGTTTATTGTCAATTCAGTATATAAATTTCTATTCACATTTTGGTCCACTAAACTACAATCCTACGTCCGCCCATTTAACTAAAAGTAAACTCATAAAGTACCTTTTTTTTTATAGATAGAAAATTCAAAGAGAAATTCATCATTCGAATATATATTAAAAAATTTGGAACCAAAACTGGACTTGTACTGTAAAACACTTTAATTTAAATTTTCTAATTTTTTATTTTTTAAATGATAAAAGGAATATGTCGACAAAAAAATTGTTAAAAAATATTAGAAAGATTCTTTTTTTTTTAAAAAAAAAGACTTATATAATGCAAAAACTTTAAACACTAATCTAATTTTTTTAGATAAAATTATTAATATAATTAATACAGTTTAATAATAGACTTAGATTCGAAATTTCCTTCTCACAATCTTAAAAAAAAAGAAGCAAGTTAAAAAAATTACTCTCCATTTCCCCCTATAATAAAATTATAAACACGTTTTAATGAGTAATCATGAAAAGAGAGGGGCTCACTCATCTTCATTTGCATATAATAATTTCATAATCAAATCACCGTGTACCACAATTTAGCTCATATGGTTATATATGGGTGGAGTTGGAGGCCTTATTTTTTATACTAAAAAGAGAGAATATTACACATAAATATAATAGGGTACATGATAAACAGCTTTTTCCTTTAATATATTTTTTATTAAATTAATAAAAATTATTTATCATTTAAGAGACTCGAAATCTGATATTTCTTGCTTCCCACTCTCCTTTAAAGGAGATTATTATTATAATTATTATTTGGCAAGTTGCGTTTGGATTTAGTTATGCTCTTGCACGTTTTCATTTATCTTTTGTTTAGTTAATTTTTAAAATTTAACAAATATGTCTTTCAAAAAAAAAAAAAAAAGTCTAAAATATGCGACTTTAATTTTTAAATAGATATTCTTTGATAATAGATTTATTAAAAAAATTATATTAATAAAATTTCACAGTATTGTTATATGAATAAAATAAATTATTATATCAGATCATGGAGGATTGCAATCATAATTTAATTTTAATGGATTAAAAAAAGTTAATAGATAAATTTTCCTTAAACTTTATATATTTTTGTCAATTTTACTGCTACTTGAAAATTTAGTTGCAATTTTATTCTAATTTACAACTGTAGAAAATTTTTACTAATTAAAGGGCCAAAAGGCCAAATGCATTTTTAAATTTATTATATCACATTATTAATAATAATTTAAATTGAAGTTGAAAAAAATCTTTAATTTTATAAATTTGATTAATTGAATCATTAATTTAATTATTAGTAGTTTATCAAAATTCACAAAATTTGAGAATTCGATTGATTCTTACTAAAGTTTAAATATTAGATTAATAGTATGATATAATAACTTTAAAGGCCAATCTCCCTTTTTCTGTTTAATTAATATGAAAATATTATTATTATTTTCAATTTTATTTTAAGGTAGAATTGCAACTAAATTTTCAAATTAAATAAATTTGAAAAAAAGGATTTAATGGTAAAATCTGCAAAATTTAGGGTAAATTAATAATTTATCTATTAAAAAAAAAAAGATCATGTGACAAATATCAGGAATGCACATGCACGAAATCAACCACATGCCTTCACTTTTTTTTGCCCAAAGAAAGAAAAATAACTAGTATTAAGGACATGAAGCTCAAAAGGAGTACAATTACAAGTAAAGCATAGGGAAAAGTCCAACTAAAAATTGAAATTGAACTATCCACAATGAGGTTTACAAACTTGGGCGTTGAGCCCATTACATCAACAGCACTAGAGCCGAGAAAATAAAAAGAATTTACACAAATGACTCTTGGCCTTATTTTCACTGGATTTCTCTAGCGGCACTACATGCCTTCACTTATATCTATATTTATATCTATCTATATATTTATAATATATATATATATATATATATAATGTACAAATAGAAAAGATCATATTGATAGATAAAAACACTCTTATTTATTTTTGATATTCTCTAAGTTAGACATCTATCATTATTATTGCCCAAAGAAATCTTATTATAATAGGATTTTGGTTTATTTTATAATTTCATATTAAAAGAACTCGTCCATTAAATTTTTATATTATTTATCAAATTTTAAATGTTTGTTTGATTTTTTATATCCTATATTGATGGATAAAAACACCCTTATTAATTTTTCATATTTCCTGTTTGACATCAATTATTATTATTATAGGATTTAGATTTTTTTATGATTCCCTAAAAAATAACTTTTCCATCAAATTTTTAAATTACCTATCAAATTTTAAAGGTTTGTTGAATTTTTCACATATCCTTTTCATTTAAGTTCAAATCTAATATATTTTGCTATTATTTACAGATAGAAAAATTATAAAAAAATTTCAAACAATTTTTTTACCAAAACAAAATATATACGAACAAAATAAGTAAAGAAATTCATGCACGTGATTAGAAATAACAAAATTAAGCGAATCCTTCAAGCAATTATTAATCGTGTGTTTCTGCAATTTAATTTATCTGTTTCAGTAATTATTAAGTTGTGTTTTGTGTTTTTTTTTCCTTTACAGTCCGTCAATGGGCACCTTATTATTTGATGAAGTGCATGAGATTAATGAAGTCATCAATGGCCTTGAAGAAGAAGAAACAGATAATAATATTATTTTAGCTATTGAAAATGCTGTGAGAGTTTTATTGCAAGGTCTTGGTGAGGATATCAATAGAGAAGGTCTTAAGAACACCCCGCTTCGTGTTGCCAAGGCCCTTCTCTATGCAGCCAAAGGTACATATACATATATATTCCCAATTTTATTTATATTTTGCTTGTTTTAATTTCTCTCTTGTTTTATTCATTTATTATTTTTTTTATGGGACATCAAATAAATTAAAATAACATTGTATGTGTAATCTTTTAATAATTCTCGGCATAATATATAAGGGACTAAATTCGAAATTTTCTATTTTTCATAATTAAGGGGATGAGGAGAATAATCAAATTAGACTTGATTGACTTCATTTTGTGCTCTTTGATGCCTTAAATTAGTATATATAAAGATTAATCATTCCTTATGACTCTCTTAAGATATAGAAGTTTCACATCTTTTCATTGGTTAGTTGCCAATCTATTTATATTAAAGTAGATTGGTACATATAGTCTCTTAGTTTTGGGGAATGACATAAAATTTTTTTCAAAATATTTGGGAGAGCAAAAGTTATTTTTTAAAATATATATATATATATATATATATATGGACTCCTATATGTTATAGTATAAGAGAAAAAAAATATATTTTTATTTTTTTACTTTTTTTTTGGAGTAATTAACCCTCTATATATTTTTCAATTAGCATGTTAGTTTATATATACTAAAAAAGGAGCTTAAATTAGCATCGTAATTTTCATTAATATATAATGAGGGTGAATTCTGCAACATGATCATACCAATATATTTTTGGGGCTCCATATATACGCTTTATAAGATGCATAATCTCAAAAACCACTTATATATAGTTACATGTTGGATATAAAGCAGGGAGGAGCCAGGGGCATTGAGCCCCTTCAAATTTTTAAATTTTTTTTGTTTAGTATGTAGTTAAAAGACAAAGGAAGGAGGGGAAAAAAGTATTGAACCCCCTAAAATTTTAAGGAGAGCATTAAACCTCTTGAAATTTTAAGGGGAGCAATAAACCCTAAAATTTCAACCCATATTTAACTCATAATAAAACGAGGCATTTTGAGAGTTTTAACTCAAATTGTAAGCATTCTCTAGTGAAAATGTAAAACGTTGCCTTATCTATGGAGCTCAACATTAATTTTGAATCAATCTCCCTTGAGGATAGAGTGAGCAAGAGTAGGGGCAACGCATTCTACTTGTACCTACTGGAAGTCTTCATCCCCTCCTGACCTCCACCAATAGCTCCACCTTGTCCACCATAGCCTCACCGATGGCCTCAAACCTGGTCTCTTACTCTCTTTCTCTCTATTACTCACTTTTGCAATCTTCCTATCCTGTTGTGATTTGCTTTGAATTCGTAATCTAACATAAACTAATTCGAAATCTTGAATTTCAATTCCATCTTAAAGATTGGGGCAATTGTGTGGTTTCATCTTTGAGCATGCCTTTTCCCAATGCCTTATGTCAAAAAGTCATTTCTGCGCCTAGATTTGCAAAACATGTGATTAGGTTTTTCTTCTCAATTCTTGATTGTTTTGTTGTTTTTTGGGTTTTTATTCACTGTTCTCAATCATCAATATAAAGGAGATGTATACAGAGGCTGCGGTTTGGCTGCCTAATTGGTTGAAAGGGAAGCCAAAAAAAGAACTTAGGGTGATGATATTTGTTGGATTGTTAACTGAGGTGAGGGTGGGTAAATGAGTTGGCAGGTGGTCTTTTTTTTTTTTGGTTAGTTGGTAAAGACTATGTTGGGCCTTTTTAAGTTCAAATCATATACTCCGTCACTGATATTAAAAACTCGTGGATTTGATGAATTAATGAAATATATAAATTTACCACATAGAAAAATAAATTTTAATGTCATAATAAATTAATTTTTTTTATAGGAACACAATAGATCAATTTTATATCAATGATTGCAACATATAAATAAATTGCTGTTTTTAATTTTATAATATTTTGAATAAAATAAAATGAAAAGTTATATTAAAATATTTCATAATATTTTTACTTTAGAATAAAATGTTATATATTATTAAGAATTAAAAAGGTACACAATCACATCTATCAATACTTTTAAATTTTCGTTATTTTAATAAAATAATTCTAAATTATAATTAAACTAATAATTCAATAATAAAATATCTATCTTATAACATAAATTTTCATATTCCAAAAAAAAAAAAATGAAAAATGAAATAATTGTAAATTGATTAGTTAGTGATTCCTCATAAGATGCTTACATCTCCCGCGAAGATTGGGTAACATGGTTTCCTACTTATAAGTTGTTTGGATGGGGTGAGGTGAGGGAAATTAAAGAAAATGTAGGGGAAGGTAAGTGCATGGAAGAAAGGAGAAGAATGAGAAAGTGTGCATAATAATTTTTAATCTCGTTTAGAAAAAGAGAGAGGAGAAGAAAAGATAATGCTGTAAAATTAGATTTTTCTATTTTTAAATAAAGATATAACAGAAAATGAATACTTTAAAATTTATTACCTATCTCTTTCTCTTTTCTTGCACCCAAATTTGAAGTGTAAGAAAAATGGAGGTTTTAAGGGAAGGGAAGAGTAAGCCTATCTTTCTTTACCTCTTATTAAATTGTTCCCTTGTTCTCAAATAAGGACACTTAGGAGATAAAATTTTCTTCTCATCTCTTGGGCCTTTTACATAATTATGTAAAAAAAAAAAATATTTTTCAATATGAGTTAGGTGGGAAAATATTTTCCCACCTATATTCTTTTATGCCATGTGGTATAAAAAAGAGTCAAAATCACCAGTATAACTGGCGATTTTGGTAAAATAAAGTTTATTTGGACATCGCCACTTACAGTCGATGTCCCTCTTTTTCTTTTTTTTTTTTTTTTTTTGCATGGTTGCCACTTGGCAACCATGTTTTTTTAATTTTTAATTTTTTAATTTTTATTTATTTTATAAAAATTTTAACTAAATAAAATTATAAATTTTTATATATTATATAAATTTAATATTTTTAATTATTAAAAATTAGAAAAATATTTTTTAATTTTCACAATTATAAAAATTTTTACATAAATATTATTATTAAAATTTTTTTATTAATTTTTGTACATAAAAATAATTAAAAAAAAATAATTTTTATATATAAAATTTTCATACATGAAAAATACTTACTGATCATATATGAAAATTATTTTTAACAATTTCTTATTTAATTTTTCAATATTATTCACTTTTTAATATTTCATAAAAAAATTTATTTAATTTATATTTCTTTTAGTATATCAAATTTATTTTTACTATAAAATTCAAAAATTATTTTTATAATTGTGAAAATTAAAAAATATTTTTTTTAATTTTTAATAATTAAAAATATTAAATTTATAATATATAAAAATTTATAATTTTATTTAGTTAAAATTTTTATAAAATAAATATAAATTATAAAATTAAAAATTAAAAAAACATGGTTGCCAAATGGCAACCATGCAAAAAAAAAAAAAAAAGAAGAAGAGGGACATCGCCACTGTAAGTGGCGATGTCTAAATAAACTTTATATTAACAAAATCACCAGTATAACTGGCGATTTTGACTATTTTTTATGCTACTTTGCATAAAAGAGTATAGATGGAGAAATATTTTCTCACCTAACTCATATTAAAAAATATATATTTTTTTTACATAATTACCTAATAGTCCCTCATCTCTTACTCTTCATTCCTCTTCCTTACCCCAATCTAAACATGCTGTTAGACTGTTTGGTTAAAGTAATTGTACATTGACCAAATATCTTGGATTGAACACAAGTAATCGTACATTGACCAAATATCTTGGATTCAACACTTTCTTCTTCACCAACTTGGTTGGTGTAACAAATGTGTTATGCCTTTATTTTTCAACTTTCAAATCAATAATCAATTCTATCAGTCTCTGTGTTCACAATCTACTTAAAAAGCACAATTTAATTGGTTATTGGGTAGCCTATTTTCCCATAATTCCCACTATTATTATTATTATTTTTTTTAAATCTGGCTTTACGATTCTTCACAAGTCTCCATCCAACTTTTTCCTCTACCAACCAACTACACTTTGACTGAAAGAGGATTTTAAGAGCAAAAACCATCATTACCTTTTTTTATTTTATTTTTTTTATTTTATTCTATTGTTGTTATATAGTATATTAAGCATAATGTAATATCAAGAATAGTAAATAAAAAGTCATTTTAAGACATACAAATTATCAATATTAAAACTAATAAATTCAATGTATTATACTTTTCACAACCTAACTTTAAAATTAAATCACAATTAATAATGCCAAAAAGATTTTGAGATAGACTGATTCAACCACTTTATTCACATATTAATCTAATAAAAATAAAATAAGTCAATTAATAATTGAAATAACTGAAAATTCAAAATTGTATATGTAATAATTTGCCAAAAAAAAAAACAAAAAGGTTGTATGCAATAAAATTTGAATTCAAGAATTTTTAAAGAAATTTACACAACTCTAAAAAATTAAAGATCCAGAGGCGGCGGCAGGAAAACGTGCCAGTGTCAGTACTAAATGTTATTGATCCGGACGTTGCGGTTCCTGTTTATTTTTGTATGTGCAACTTGCTTGTGGTTGTGAGTAGGTAGCTTGTACCATCCTTTGCCCCTCTTGCTTTATAGGTACCCACCACAGCCACACCCAAACAGCCTTCTACCTCAGATTTGGTCTTTCGGGGCTTTTAAGAAGTCCAAGCCAAATACTTTTCCTTCCAATTCTCATACCACTGCACCAAAATCTCAATCTTCATGAGTAGGTCTTAGATTGGAAGGAAGTGAATAAGGCTAATTGCTATCAAAATCATCATATGAAAAAAATACCAAAACCGCCCTTTCTTTTTCCCTATTTAAACAAAGATTTTGCAATTTGGCATTTGGCAAAATGAAGAGATAAGGGAAGGGAAAAGTGAAAAAGAGACTTAAAAGAATTCGGATCTTCCGCTCGCAAAAGTGCAAACTTTCAAGCGGTGATTTGGGACCCATATTTCGATCAGCCAAACCTAAATGTAATAAACCATCCACATATTTCCATTGATCAACGGTTACCCTACGTTTTTCTTCTTCTTATTCTTCTACCTCCTTGAACCTCTTCCTTCTCTCTCTCTCTCTCTCTCTCTCTCTGTAACCCATGCTCTCTTTTGCTTCTTCTAATAGTATTTACTAACCTGCCTGTTCTTTATTTGGGCATCTTAGTATCTTCTTTCTTTATCCTTACTAATTTTTTTTTCCTTTTTACTTTTTCCCCGTCTCGTTATATTTGATCAGTTTCTCTGCTACCCATCATTGCTTTTCTATTGTTCTTCATCGAATTAGCCCAGATTTTGACTTTCCTTATTGATTCATTATTGGGTTTTGCTTCTTTTTATTAGTGGATTGATTTTTCTGTGAGCCTTTATTGTTCTAGCTTCTGGGTACCTTTAAAAATTTGAAATTTCTTATCGATTCATATCTAGATTTCAATCATTTTGAGAGCGTTCGGTTCTTTTTGTCGCTTTGTGACATATATCTTTTGTTTCCTTATTTGGATTTTGTTTAAGAAACCATTTGATTAGGTAAGTTCTGTTTCGCTCTGTTCTCTGGGATCTGCGCTGCTGCTGTTGGTGGGATCCGTGCTCTGTCAATGGGTGCCTTGGATGAGGGGCATTTCAATACGGAGCTTGAGAACGGAGTGAAACTCGATTGCCTTGAGCTGGGATTTGAAGAAGAAACAGAGACTTTGGCAATTGAGAACGCTGTTAGAGTTCTATTGCTAGGTCTCAATGAGGATATCGATAGAGAAGGTCTCAAAAAGACCCCTCAACGTGTTGCCAAGGCCTTACTCTATGGAACCAAAGGTACTGATTCCTTTCAGTTAGTTCGACTAAACCGTTGTTCTTGTTACAAGGACTTTATTTTAGGATCTCCTTTTTTTTTCATAAAATATATTTACTTTCCCTCTTCATATTAGTTAAATTATTTTATGGGGTCTACTGTGGTGATCGTTTACTAGTTCAAACTATTTTTCTTTGGTGGGAAATTATTAGTTCAAACTTACTCGAGTATTAGATTGGTTTTTAATAGTGTAGATGTTCTCTTATAATGATATAGTTCAGCATATATTGGTAGTAAATTGCTAAAATCTTTACTAGTGATGTTTTCATGCCTGCATTAATGTCCTTAACGATAATTGC
This sequence comes from Reutealis trisperma, assembly GCA_947687605.1. Lineage (NCBI taxonomy): Eukaryota > Viridiplantae > Streptophyta > Magnoliopsida > Malpighiales > Euphorbiaceae > Reutealis > Reutealis trisperma. Next base: position 1,110,928 of record CANTUT010000194.1, read on the forward strand.
AATGAAATGGTTGTAGATTCCTTTTTGGCCTATATATTGTCTTTGTTTTGCTTCCTGGCGCCACTAGCAGGTTGATTGGTAGGATGCTAAGCAAATAATATTTCCTTGAGGATTGACCGCTTTTTTTGGATGAGCTCCTCAGTAACTTTTCTTATATTTACTCATGATATACTCACATTTAGTACATGGTAATTGTTGAGCTCCATTCATGACACTACTTTGTCTTGTTTCCTAGTATTTGCTTCGCTCAATAAAACTTTAACAGTGTGTCTTTATGCTCCACAGTGTGCTAATTTAGCTTAGGGAGTCACCTTGGAGAGAGGGAGGGAATGTAATGAACCATCATATGCTGAAAAAATTCTCTTTCATACGTGTCGAGGTTTTGTCATATAACAGTTCCTTTTCAAAGTGAATAGTTGTTGCAAATAATTGTACAGCAATTGCAGAAATTGCCAATTTGTGTGAAAGTGGCGTAGAAGTATACATATATATCGATACCCCTCTGAGTGCTACTTCAGTGAGCCCTTTTGGAATGGCTGTTCAATAGGCCATTATTCAATAATTCTCTGTCTCTCCCATCATAATTTATAAACTGATAAAAAGTCATAAATTGAAAGGTTAACTTTGTGATTTGATAATCCACTCTTTCTCTCCCTTTGATATAAATGATCAAGAAAACTTGAATTTTCTGATGGAGTTATCAGGTGGATATGGTATTGATGTCAATTGTTTCTCAGCTATCTTTAACTTGGAATTGGAGGTGTGATCTGCCAATTAACCATTAGTACATGATTGTTACCTTTTTCAGGTTATAAACAGAAGGCAAAGGACATTGTTCACAGTGCATTATTCCCTGAAGCTGGTTTGGATAATGCAGTAGGTCATGCTGGAGGAGCAGGTGGGCTTGTGATTGTTCGAGATATCGACCTTTTCTCATACTGCGAGTCTTGCTTGCTTTCCTTTCAAATTAAGTGTCATGTTGGTTATGTCCCATCTGGTCAGAGGGTTGTAGGATTAAGCAAGCTATCTAGAGTTGCTGATGTCTTTGCCAGACGACTCCAGGATCCACAGCGTTTGGCAGATGAAATCTGTTCAGCTCTGCAACATGGGATCAAACCAGCAGGCGTTGCCATCATACTCCAATGTTTACACATTCATTTTCCAAATTCAGAGTCATTTTTACTCGACTCCAATCACCAAGGATGGGTGAAGGCACTGGTCCGTTCAGGTTCTGGTGTTTTTGAAAATGAAAATGCTGACTTTTGGTGTGATTTTTTGAGTCTTCTGAAGTTCAGAGGTGTAGATGTGGACAAAATTCAGATGAAAGATTCTATGGAGCAATATTGGTGTCCTTCCCGGTCTTCTTCAAGTGCAAAACTTTCATCCAATATTGGACCACCCAACCCAGGGATGGTTGCTGCTGCTTCATCGATTCTCAGGTCTTTAGGAGAAGACCCACTAAGGAAAGAGCTTGTTGGAACTCCAAGTCGTTTTGTGAAGTGGTTGATGAACTTCCAGAACACAAAACTGGAGAATGGCTTTGGTTGTGATGGGACAGATCCTCTTAAAGCCAATGGAGATATTAGCCATAACAAAGAACAGATACATTCCGAGCTGAACTTGTCGTTCTGGTCTCAGTGTGAGCATCATTTACTGCCCTTTTATGGCGTTGTGCATATTGGTTACTTCTGTGCTGAAGGATTCAACCCTATTGGAAAATCTCTTCTACAGTCTATAGTACATTCTTACGGTTTCAAGCTCCAAGTGCAGGAAAGACTTACTCGGCAGATTGCAGAGACTGTTTCATCATATATAGGTGGAGATGTGATGGTAGTTGTGGAAGCTAACCATACTTGTATGATTTCTAGAGGTATTGAGAAGTTCGGAAGCAACACTGCTACAATTGCTGTACTCGGTCGATTTTCAGCAGATCCTGCTGCAAGGGGAATGTTCTTGCAGAGCATTCCAAATACTACTATCACTTAAGAATCATGACAGTTTAATTCAGTTTTCAGAAATACTTCCAGTCATTTATTGGAGTTTTCTTGGTTTTTTATTTATTTGCTGTGGGATAACAGAGAATCGTTGTGACAAATAATATCTTGGATGACTGGAATAGGTTATGCCAAGTTTTTGTGCTGATGGTGCGGGAGTTATGACCACGATGAGTAACGAGAAATTTTTATCTCCTTATTCCAAAGGCTCATCAGTTTTCCGTTATTACTTTTTCCGCTTTATGACTCAATTCAACTCAATTAAGCCTAATTAATTAGAGCCGGTTATATGAATTTTTTATTTTCACTTGAAATGATCTTGGGCGACGTTTTTATGATAATTGGAATGCCTCCAAATTATGCCGCATTTCTTTCCTCCAAGTTAGTTTAGGTTTGCTTTTTTTTTTTTAGATCTCTTATATGTTAGGATTATAAAGTATATGAAATCCCACATTAGAAATAGAGGGGATAAAAGAGAGACATATAAATGGGAAGAACCTAAAAATCCATTGTCTTAAGGTTTTGAGTTAGAATGTAGTGTCAAACCCATGAGTATGTCTCTCCCAAAACTCATAATGAATATCTCTCAATTTATGCAGATTCTACATGTCCTAACAGTGGTATCAAAACTGATGGTTTGACAGAGATGAATATGCAGATGGTGGTTAGATCACGTGGGTTGTACCCCTCATGTGGAAGAGCAAGGTGATTCCTGGTGCTGTTCTAGCCGATGAAGTGTAAAACTCTTTGACCATAATACTCAACACTTTTGCTTAAGGGGAAACCTAAGTCCAATGTGGATGTTCACACTTGAGGGGGAGATTGTTAAAATTATTAAGTATATGGAATTCCACATTGGAAAAAGGTGGGATTAAGGAGAAACATATAAGTGGAAATGACCCATAAATCCATTGCCATAAAGTTTTGAGTTAGAGTGTAATGTCAAACCTATTAGTATGTCTCTCCCAAGACCTATAATAAATATCTTCCAAGTAATGCAGATTTTTCAGATCCTAATATTCTATCATAATGTGCTCGCTTCACTCATCTAAACCATTCTTAATTTTCATTTTCTAATCATCCTTAATCCATGCGACATTTACTTTGTCTTTAATTCTTTTATTACATATTTTATTTATACATATTGTCTTTTTATTATTCAATACTCACTACCATACAACAACAAAGCCTGAGTAGAATGTTCACTACTCTCAATTTCTACCTCAATCTAAAAAGATTAGTTTTTTTTTGCACATAGATTGAGAATACAATAAATAAAAGTGACTTTTTTTTTATACTCTTAATAATACAATAGATACGCTTAAATTTGCTCTTTTAAAATATTAAATGCATCTTAAAAAAGAGTAAATACGAAACAATAATATTTTTTGAATCAATTTGATCCGAATCAATTAGAGTATATTATAGTATATCAGACATTTTTATCATTTAATGAAGGATGTTATCGTCATTTTTATGTTTTAGTAAAAAAAATCTTGCTTATAATACTCTTAGATGAAAAATTAAGATTTTCATTTTTCAATTAAATTTTAGTTTCTTTTTTCAGTAAAAGACTTTAAAATTTAAAATTTATGTTAATAAATAATTATAATATCTTTTTTTATTAAAATACTTTGAAACTTATAAGTTATGTAGATTGGTTAAAAATAAAATTTCATGACTTCAATTTAGCCCAATAACATTGAACAATCTAATAAGCAGAATAATTTTTATTAGAAATGAAACCATAGATAAAAAAAATTTTACTTCATCTCTAAATGAAAATCAAGAAAAGGAGAAAAAATAATTATATTGTTTAATTTTTATTGGAAATCAAGAACAAGAACAAAAAATTTTACTTTATGAAAGTAAATAAAGTTAAAAAATGTGAAAAATAGTATGATTTAATAAAAACTATATAGTAGCACTATTGATATAAGTTCAACTTAATCAAAATATAATTTGATGAAATATAATAAAAATTTAAATCATAATTAGTATGAGCTATGATATAGAAATATAAGTTTAGCTTAATCATAATTTATTTGATTAATAAAAAATTAATCTTAATTAATATAAACATAACGTAGTACCATTGATTTAAATTTAATTTTAATCAAAATTCAATTGATTAAAATATAATATTTGATAATAACATGGAATATCAATCAAAGTCCAATTGATAAAAAATTGTGATGATTTGATTAAATTGTGATGATTTGATTAACATATAACATATTATAACACTATTACTATTCATTTTATTGAATCAAAATTTAATTGAATAAAAATTGAGACTTGATTTATATATAATATGATATGGCACTATTCCTATTAGTTTAATTGAATCAAAATCCAATTCATAAAAATTGTCAACTTCATTAACATAAAATATAATGTAGCATTATTACTATTAGTTTAATTGAATCAAAATCCAATTAATGAAAAATGAAAACTTAATTAATATAGAATATCATATGGCACTATTGATGATAGTTCAATATTAATCAAAGTTCAATTAAATAATACTAAAATTTTAATGTGTAATTTTCACAGTGTATAATAATTATATAATAATGACACTATTAGTAATAGATTAATTAAAGTCCAATAAATTAATACTTAAATTTTAATTATAGTTATCACATTATATAATAATAATATGATAATTTTTTTTGAAAGAATAATAATTAAATAATTAAATAATTTTTTATCACTAAATTAATTATTAATTTAGTGAAACAGTTAATTTGATTGCATGGAACTACAAAATCCTTGGCAACTAGTTTTGCAAATCTCTGAAATTTTTTTGCAATTACTTTTAATCAATGCATGCAGGTTGTTAAAAATTGTTTTAATATATAATTTAATTTAATTGCACATATATTAATATAAAAATCTAAAAATAATTAAATAATATTTTCAAATTAGTTATGAAAATGTTTACTTTTTTTTCAATTTATATCTATCTATTTATTAGAGATATGAGGATATAATCAGCTCCAAAATTAATTTAACCTTAAAATTTTTTATTTTATAATAAAGTAGTTGTTGTCTACATTAATTCACATCAAGTTTCAATATATTTGTTTAAAAATTTATAAAACTAAATTTATTGTCTACCTTGACTAAATATAAATGTTATCTATATCTTTTAACATACTGAAAAATGCATTAAATGCATTTAATCTGGATCAAATTGATTCAAATAGCATTACTCAATATGAAAATGGAGTAAAAAATAAAACTAATAATTGAAATACGACAATCTTTTTGGAGGTATTATTATTATTATTATTACTTTTTCCGTTCCAAAAAGGTTGTCCATTATTCATTTTTAAAATGTTTCAAAACACTTACTCACTCTAAAAATAATTATAGATATTTGTCTATTTTATTCTTATTAATTGAAAGGTGCGTATTCTCAAAATTTATAATAAAAATAGTAATAAATTAGTATATATAAGGATATAAGTAAAAAAATATAATAAAATTCATGAGTTGGTAAACAATTAATAATATTTTCTTAAAATTTGTGAGAAAAGAAAGTGGATAATTTTTTTTGGGCGGAGAAAATATTATTATTATTATTATTATTATTATTATTATAACTCTATCTATCTATAAATTACAGTTCATTTTTTCTTTTCGAGATGTCCAAAATAAATAGTCCACTTTCTTTTTTAAATTATATTTATTATTGTATTTTGAAATATGCCGTTTAGTATAGTTATAATCACTCATATTATTTTAGAATAATTAATATAATTTATGATCATAATAAGGATAAAATAGTAAAATAAATACAAACTCTTAATCTTTGTGCCAAAATAAAAATAGGCAATAATTTATGGACATAAGGAGTATTATTATTATAATAATACTTCTTGGATCAATTTGATCTCGAGCAATGAGGATAAATTAGTCATTTTTATTATTTAATGAAGGATAATATTATCATTTCAATGATATAGCAAAAATATATTACCAATAGTGCCCTTAGATGAAAAATTAGAGTTTTTATATTTGAAATTGGAATTTTTAATCTTTTTCTTAATTAAGAAATTTTGAAACTTGCAACTTGTATTAATTTTTTATAGATTGTAGAGTTGAACAAGAACAATAATGAAACAACCTGAATTTTCATTTATTTTATAAAATTCTATTTTCGTACGGAAATATATTATTTTATTATTTTCCTTATTAAAGTAAGAATTGAAATTATATTTTATTAAATTATAAATATTCATATTATTTGAATATGCATTATTAATGGCAATATTATATTATTATGATTATGTTAATATGGATTTTTGGAGAATGGTATTTTAGCTTATATTTTGATATTTGAGTATTAATAAGGGTATTAATTAATATTATAAGTTGATTATAGTATTTTATCGAAAGTTTGGAATTTCCGTTATAATTACTATAATTATCGTTAATAATGTTATTGATATATATATATTCATGAGTATATGTTGTAAATTATTATTAATATGTAAATTATGAATTATTGTTAATTATTATTATTATTATTATTCTTAGTATTATTATTATTATTACTATCATTATTATTATTGGTACTATTATTATTGTTAAATTGTATATAAATATATATATATATATATATATATATATATATATATATATATATATATATATATATATATTGTGTTAGTGTTACATTTGTATATATATATATAAGTATGTTTTAAGTGTTTTAAGTAAGAAAAATTAAAGGAAGAAAAAGGAAAGGAGTGGGTTGGCTGGTGAGGAAACGGGGCGTTTTGGAAAGGAAGCAGAAGCGGGAAACGGGACAGGAGGGAGGAGAGAGAAAGTTGAGGCATAGAGAGAGAGAGGGGAGTTTGGTGGCTTTCGGGCGGGCGGTGGTGAGCACCGCCACCACCGCTGGGTAGAAGGAGGACTGGCGACCTCGAGGGAGGTGGCAGCTCGGTGATCGGCGGCGGCGTACGCGAGGAGAGAAGTACCGCCGGCCACCGCAACTTCAAATCAATTTTCCGGCTGATTCCGGCAGTGGAATCCGGCGATTTTGGTGCCGTTTTACTCCTGGAGATGAGAGCTTCATTTTGGTACCTGCCTTGCCCCCTGAGAACCACCGGAGGAGGAGATCGAAAAATACTAAACCGTGACTTTGGAGGCATTTTCCGGTGGATGGAGGGCGAGTGCCGGCGAGTGGTGACAGTTTTCGTGCTCCTGGGGTTGAGGTGAACTTGTTGGTGTGGAGTTTCCCCTGATCCGTCACCACCGGCGGCGGTGCGTGGTGCCGACGTGTGGAGAGGTCCAGTGGTTCTGTTTTGACATTCTGGCAAGATCCTCGACGTCCGTATGTTCAGAATTTGTGAAGGTGAACCCGGAACCCTTGTATTTCAGTTGTTATATAAGTTATTCTATGTTTAGTGGTTCTTAGAGTATTTGTTAGGTTATCGAGTCTGTTCTGGGGTTGAGTGTAATTCTTATCATGTTGATGTTCTCTATTGCGAGGTGTCGGTTCTGGCGTCTTCCTGGTTCCAAGGCTACTCTTCTGAGGGAAGCCGATCGGAAGCGTCGACAGTTAGGTGAGTGATACTCACTAATATATTATCCTGTTTTCACTTCATATGCATTGCTGTGTGTATATATATATATGTATATTATGCACTACTATTGCATCTATAAGCATGTAACATTTGACTGTGAATGATGAATTGATATTCTGTATTCTGTGCCATGCTATGGTTGTGATTGATGGATAGAGGTCGGGAGGATACAGTACCACCTAGGATTATGAGATTGTTATGGATATGATTTGGATTATGATGAGATTCAGAAGATGAGTTATGACTGATGGATGCCGGCCGGGCCTGCTCATCGCCAGGGCTGCTGTCAGTTGGGTCAAGGCTGCGTGGTACAGACCAGTGACGGCCGGGCCCCTTGGATATAAGAGACAAATTATTTGGATTCAGAGAGCCAAGGTAGGGGGATCGACTCCCCATATTGAGTACTGAGTATCAGTGTGGTACTGTGGACCATACCCTATCCTTACTTGATTGGATGATTTGTTTGTCTCTATGACATACTGCATATCATGTGAATTGCAGTCTTTTTGGGGGATACCAGTTTAATATATTAGCTGGTATCTTCACTGAGTCGAACGCTCATTCCTGTTCATCTTGTTGCTTTCAGGTCAGGGAATGAGCTGGTGAAAGAATTGTAATTGAGTAGATTGCCAGTCTCTCTTTGGCAGTAGTTTATATTGTTGAGTAATCAGACATGTATATAATAGAAGTACATTTGTAACTGTAACTCTAGAACTCTGCAATGTTACACTTTGTAATTGAGTTTTATGTATTATTTCAGTTATGTAATCTTTGGGTTAAGCAGAACCTTTTTGTAATTTATTACTTTCTAAAATATATGGAATAAATGATGTTGGGCCAATTTGATAATTGTGTTATATTGTGATTTCTTTTGGTTTTGCTTACCTTATTTGGGCCCATAGCCCTTTTCAGTTGTACGTTTTGGGCTTTTTGTCTTGTGGTTTGGGTTAGGCTTACTACGGGCATTGGTAGCCACGTGCATTTTCCGTGTCCTAGTGCCGGTCACGTGCCCTCGGATTCGGGGCGTGACAAATAAAAACCCCATAAACTTGAGAAAGAGATTGAAATCAACCCTTTTTTTTTTTTGCCAGAGGAAATCAACCTTACTCAACCAGAAATTGTTTTTTTCTTCAAAAATTTTTTCTAATTTGCTAAAAAGCAAATCTACCTTGGTCATCAAGATTTTTTTTTTTTGGCAAAAACTTCATCTCATATTTGAAGGAGAACAAGAACAAGTTTCCTAGCAGTACTATCTATTTCGATTCTATCGAAATCATGAACAATAGCAAGCAAAAAAAAATTATGTTGTTTTTAAAGGTACTCATCCTGAAATGAAAGTAGAAGAGATAATAAGGCTTTTGCACCAAAGGTGAATAGATAGTAAAGAAAAACCTAAGTAAAAACGGCTGTAGTTTTAAGAAAATAAAATCATGTTTTGGCCTGAATGGTTTATTAGAAAATGATCCCTCTTTCTATTATAGATGTTCAATTTAGTCCTCCTAAGCTAATTTTATTATTTTCACAATTTGTTAATTTAGACGAAAATAAAATTTGAATTTCTAATAAAACTGTATTGGTTAATTATTGTTATTAAATTTTATTTAGTAATCAAAAATAATAAAATAGGATTGGTTAAATTAAATTTAAGATTTAATATTACAATTTTTAACAGTATCAATAGATTAAAAAATGATAAATATATTTTTAGTAAATCAATCTTGGTGTTACTATGAATTATAAGAAATCTTAAATTTTCTATTATGGACTGTAATTGATCTATTTCGAACTAATTAATATCTGGAGTTATCAGATGAATGCTAAGTATAATGCATTACACATTTTTATTCCTGAATTTAAAATTTATTGCATAAAGACTATTCAGTTTGGTCCGAAAAATATTTATAAAAGGATAATTCAATTGATCAAAGTAATAGTTAATTTGATATGGAAATTGATCAAAGACTCTATGGTTTAATCTAGAAAAAAATTACAGTATGATATTTCAATTGATTAAAGTAAGAGTTAATTTGATATTGAAATTGATTAAAATAAGACTATTCAGTTTGATCCGGAAAAATATTTGCTAAAGGATAGTTCAATTGATCAAAGTAAGACTTTATATGTGGTTTTACCCGGAAAAAAAAAATTACAATATGATACTTCAATTGATCAAAGTAAAAATTAATTTGATATTGAAATTGATAAGGTAAAACCATTCAGTTTAATCTAGAAAATTTTATAAATTGATAGTTTAATTTGATCAAAGTTTATTATATGATAATAAAATAATATTGAACATATATAATTTGTATTATAGTGTATAATTCAGATAATTTTATCTTTGACTAATATTCTATATCATTTTATAAACCCATTTACCCATTTATTATATAAAAAAAAAATTTTACAATACTAAAAATTTTATGTGGATTATAAATAATAACAATAAAAAATGGGTTGGATTTATATAGAATATTATTTGGCACTATTACTTGTAATTTAATCGAGTCAAAGTCTAATTGATAAAAATGTGACACTTGATTATATAGAATAATTTGTGGCACTATTATCGTTATTTTAATTTAATTAAAGTCCTATTGATAAAAATTTGATACTAATTTATATATAATTTGATGTGGCACTGTATTATTATGAGTTTAACTGGATCCAATTAATTTAATGGATGAAAAATTATGGCTTGATCAACATAGGACATGACATGGCATTATTACTATTTGTTTAATTGAATCAAAGTCCAATTGACGAAAAATCGAGACTTGATTAACACAAAATATTAAGTGGTACAATTTATAATAGTTTCATTAAGATTAATCAAAGTTCAATTTAATAAAATGTAATTTTTAATATATAATTATCACATATTATAATTTATCATATGACAATTTGCATTTAATAGTTCAATATTTATTAAAGTTTAATTGCATAATGCTTAAATTTTAATGTATAATTATCACATTATAATTTTATCAAATGATAATTTGCACTATAATTAATAGTTCAATATTAATTAAAATTTAATTGAATAATATTCAGATTTTAATTTATAATTATTATATTATAATTTAATCACATGATAATGGCATTATAGTCAATAGTTCAATATTAGTTAAAATTCAATTGCATCATACTTAAATTTAAATATATAATTATCATATATTTAAATTTAATCATATGACAATGGCATTTAGTCAATAATTCAATATTAATTAAAACTCAATTGAATAATACTTAAATTTTAATATTTAATTATCATATTGTAATTTAATTATATAATAATAGCACAATAGTTAATAGTTCAGTATTAGTTAAAACTCAATTTCTCTTTGAATAACTGATAATTGAATGAATATTGCTATATATAGATCATAAACTAAAAGAGATGCTACATAATTGAATGTAACAATACTGCAAGATAATGGAACTAAAAGAGATCATGTATTAATTTTTTTTTAAAAAAAATATTATACATTATTGTGTTTAACAATAAAGTAGTCATTAATTTATATATCAAATTTAGACCTGATCATGGGTCCAGGTATCCGCCCGGCTCGCCCGATAAAAATACTGGGTTTGGATAAGGATTTTTTTTGAATACCCGGCCTAAGCCCGAAACTGAAAACCTGTATTTTTTTGGGATGAGCTTGGGATTAACTGAAATTGCCCAGACCCGATCCGGCCTGGCCCGAATAATATGTATATATATATTAGAAAAATAAAATGTTAAGATTGAAAATTGAACTTGTAACCTTTTATCAAGTTAAATCATTACATATCACTATGACAAAAAAATAATTTATGAAATTTTAATATTAAATTATATTTAATCTTTATAATGCATTCTCTATTATATTTAAAATAATAAATATATGGTTTATTTTATATTTTAAATACATGTAAGTGCCATTAATTTATTATTATAATTCATAAATAAAAAAAAAGTAAGAATTGCGGGCGAGCCTAGGCGGACTTGAGCAGCACATATTCAATTGGGCTGGGCTTAGATATTGAGTCAAGTCCGATCAATTGGACTGGGCCGGACTTGGTTTTAATAAAAAATAATTCAGCTTGAATTAGCCTGACCCGAATCCAGCCCGAGCCCGGCTTTTGAACAGGTCTAATCAAGTTCCAATATTAAGAGGAAAACTTTTGAAAGAAAATTGGCTCCAATTTTCCCTCCATTCTTCATTGTACATGATGTCTTTTTTGAATAAGGTCATTTTTATAATTGAATTTTTGTTAGTAGAACATTTATTTTTATTTATCTGAATCAAATTGATCAAAATAGCACTACTTTTATTATTATACCTTCAGTTATGTATCAGAACCTAGAAATCTATCGCTAGCAAGAAAAATGTCTAAATGCGGACATGAGATATCAGAAATGATTTGTGAAGAATTTTTGTATCATTTATTTGGTTGGAAAGAGATAGGAGATATATCCATTTAAGCATTTGATTAGATTGGAAAATGCCCAGCTAGATAGTGTTACAGTGCTCCATTTACTTTCTTAGGGAAATGTTGCGCTCCACGTGTTCTTGGGTGGAATTTGAATTTAAAAAATATTAAATTTTCAAGAAATTTAGTCAGTTCAATTTGCAATTTAAAAAAGTTATGGTACAACCCACGAATAGACATTGTAGCTTTGCTCCATAAGTATATGATCTATTAACTTTGTCCCATGAGCATATGATCTATGTTACACGAAAACTCTTAAAAGATTTTCTATTTGAAAATTCACGAAAATTTAATTAAAACGCTTTCAAATACGTTTTTATAATTTAAAAAAATGAAAACTTGTTTCCATAAATGGAAACACGTTCCCAAGTTAAAAAAAAAAAAAAAAATCAATTTGCCCAAATTAACCCTTAAACAAAAATATTCGCTTTCAACTTAATTTTTCCTCATATGTAATAATAATAATAATAATTATATATATATATATATATATATATATATATATATATATATATATATATATATATATATATACAAAAAAAAATACTAAAAATAATAATTTATAAATCTATGATTAATAATTTTAAGTATATTTATAAATTATTTTTAGTATTTATTTTGTATATATATATATATATATATATATATATATATATATATATATATATATATATATATATATATATACCTCCATATTTTTTATATTTAGGCATTTTTCTCACGTTTCGTTTTCTATGTTTTTCAAAAATGACGTTTCTCTATTTCCCGTTTCCTGTTTTCGCATTTCCTAGCATATGATTCTTTCAAAGGGAGCAGGTTGTGCCAATTGCCTAAACATATATACAATGACTACCATAATATACTCTTTTTCACGCTTTTCAAGTTCTTCAACATGAGATACAAAATATCAGCTCAGCCGGACACATTGAAAAATTTAATCGATAATTCCAAAAGCATACTTAAGGCTACAGGAAAAGCACTACAAGCAAAATGCCAAAGCAAATCTTGCTACACTGGCTTCGAACAAGTTGATCAATATCTATATTCCTCCAATATTTACAGGATTTATATACACCCACCACGACACAGGTTGTCCACATCTGATGCACACTTACAAGTTTGTTTAAAAGCCATATGTACAAAAGCGAATCATAGTCATAGATTCATCAGTATACATTCAACTGAAAAGGAAACTAAATTCAATTCTACTCTAACCACAAGTGCCTTATAGAATGCCAATCTATATGAGTTTTTGCTCTTGGGGCACGGTGAATCCGCATGTATTTTATGTTGATTGATATAATGGCAATTCCAAGGACTACAAAGAGATATATCCATACAGATGGAGATACTCTCACTCCATGAACCTGGAAACAATTTATCAGTCAGCGTGCTTTTGGAGGTTGACAGATAAGCTATGCAAAAAATCATTGGGTCGCAGAGAAAGGACATCCATCAACCAATTGGTAAAGTGCAATATGTGGTTTCTTACAGGCTGGACCTTAAGTTACTATTCATCGTGGTGAGTCAAATAAAGCTAAATGAAAAACTGGAAAGTCATTTGCTGAGGTCTTTAACAATAATCCATTGCAAGTAAAGAAACTGAATTTATCTACTGTCTATTAACACCTTATAAAATCTCATTTTGAGGAAAGACAGACAATTTCCATTCTCAGAACTATCCAAGTACTTCCTAAAGTAACAGAGGAAGAATTCCCTACATGGCAAGCACAGAAGTACGAATGCATTTCTGCACTGTAGGGTCAAATAAAGTATATTTAACTATATGACACCAAAAGGCTAAGCAGAAGTTTCTCTGGTTCAAATTCTGCGAATGCTGTTAATTTGTAAGAAAATAAACAGAAGCATGAAGAGTTGTGAGAACCAGACCTTTTCAGCTAGCCAGTCCCTGTGAGGAAGGTTTTTATCAGCATGCTCAAGGGAATAACGCAGCATGTCAACTATTGTCATTTCAGTCACTGGATCAAAGCTTTCTACAAGAAAACAGGATTAGGATAAATCCTCAAACTCACCATTCATATAATTTATTGGCAAATAAAAACAGGATGACTTACCAACCAGGCATGGGAAATTATGACAAAAAAAAAATAAAAAAAAAATCAAACAACAAGATCACCTGGAACATCAAAAATTTGTTTTGCTGGTGGAATACCTAGCAGCTCCCCCAACTGGACACGCATGCGAACACGGTCAGAAAGTGAAAGCAAATCACTATGTGTGACAACAACAACAGGCTTATCATCTGTGATGCAAGGAGATGGAAAAACTGGTCATTAGTAAGCCTTAAAGATAAGTTATTCAACTACTGGAAAACATCGGAGAGAGGAGAAAACAAGTGAAATAAAAAATGAAATTTATATTGTGCATGTTGCCCTTTCTATTCCCTATGAAGGTCATTAACAATTCTAATTTCGTAAGAAGCAATAAGAAAACAAATATTGAAGCAAAGAGTACATGTCAGCAATCACAAAAGGTTAAATTTTATAGCACACCTAGGATTGATGAAGAATGGAATGCAATTGCAATTGAATTGACAACTGCCGAAGCCTACATTACTTCTTCCATCAAGTGCATTCAGCATTCAAATATTTCCACTGTACAATTCTTTAAAAGCAATAAAATGATATGCCATACATGAAATTAGAACTAAATGTTGATGTTCAATCATAGAAGTGATACTGCTTGTCTCGCACTATAAAAAATATCTATCACAGTTCAGAAGAATATGAAAGAATGAATTGAGTAAGAAAAACAGACGGGAATACCCTCTCACCATACCTGGTATTCATCTTCAAATTTAATCTCAAACTACATGGAAAGAACCACCAGTTTGTTAATGGAATACCAGTTTCCATCAATCTACATAATAACTGTTTTTATGTTACAACTTAAAGCTGTTATCCAGCATAAGTGGAAAAGAAGCAAACATGTTGCAGTTGCTTCTTGGACTACATTGAAAGCGTGTGCAAGACATGCTAGTATTTATCTTTTCCTTCATACTTCAAACAAGGTGCTATTTCTATTTCCTTCCATCGGTCCTTAATTGGTGTCAAGTCCCATCGCTATGGGAACAAAGTGCATGTGCTTGAAATCCAAAAAAATTACAGACAAGAAATGGATGAAGAAATTCCCTGTACCTTTAAATGACAAGTATGGGCAGTTGAAAGTTGTGGCAATCATTTGTGTATACTTTGACCCTTCATCACCTTCACTGTCCATGGATTTGAGAACTGCTAGCCCATTAACAACAAATATTACAAAGTTAACCATCCTGGTCTCCATGGACTGACTACCATTCTCACGCACTTTGCACTTTATTCTGGCTCTTAAACTCGAATTATCTGATGGTCTGGCAGGCAAATCATTGTAGTGAAATTATTTAATGTAAAAGAATATTCCATGTCCCACAAGAAAAGATCCTATATAGTCTGAAGTCAGACCTGATGATGAGTTCTCCATGACGGACACCTTTTTTGATCCAGCGTTTTAGCATTTCAATGTTACAAGAGGAGTCATCAGACAAACTGCGGGTGTCATAAAGACAAAAAGAAGTTGAATCTCTAGGAATCATATATTCCTGAAGGAAGTAGGTCCCTTCTCCAGTAGAAGAATTATCTGCACTAAAAACAGGATTAATTATGCCAAACAGAAATGACGTAACATGAAAGCAGTGGCTGAAGTAAAATGAAGAATGCAGTCATCAAAATCAAATCACACTTTCAAGTTAACAAATAACAAGAAACAAATGAAGCAACACATACATGATACTTGTGCTCTTTCAGGTGCAAACTTGTCATCTTCAAAAACCTTTGATATTCTATTAATTAGACTGCTTTTTCCAGATCCCTTAGGACCAACTAGTAACAGCGTGGTTGTTTTTGGCACATTATAGTCAGCGAACTTCATGCCACCAGCTTTCCCAATCCATCCTCCAGGTGTATAACTCCAAAATCATCGCATCAGTTTACAAAAATCATTAAATGAATTTTCAGATATAAACAGCAAAAGCATATGATGTGAAATCAAATTATTTGAGTTAAACAATTATCCTGATTCAAGGAAGTCATCTATGTAAAATGTGATAATATCCAAGTTATCACACTAGTGCAGCCAACAAATATTTGTTGTATACCACACATTAGTGAAATTCTAAATCCAATAACTACTGGAGTAACTGGATGTAACACAATTTGAAACATATTGATGTTCCAGTCTTAATATTTACCATCTTCTGCCAAATTAATTCTGGGTTTAGAACATGCTTGCTTATGAACCTAAGTTGCAGTGCTTTAGTACAAGTAAATTTGTAAATCAGAACAATTTTGATTGACCTATATCCAACTCTAAGGAAAAATGAGATTCGATAGTGACATACTATAAACCTAAGCATCCGTGATTTTCTTCCATTCATAGACAAATGAATAAGGGAAAATAAGATTCGGTAGAGGCATACTATAAATCAAAGCATCCACGATTTTCTTCCATTCATAGACAAATAAATAAATTAACCAATCTGAATTCCCCATTGAGATTGGGGTGCCCACTTAATGGGCCTGGTGACAAATCACACTCATAGTCTTGACACCACTTCCAACCACCTTAAGTCAATGAGTTTATGAGTCCTCCCTACTTATACATCCCTCTTTAATCCCTTCTCTTTCCAATGTGGTATTCTACTCACACTTGAAATCCTGATACCAGATTACCCATGCTTGAAATCCTAACACCAGATTATGTGCAAGACACTAATTTGAGATAAAATGCAGTAAATCTACCACGTTCTCTTCATTCAAACAAATAAAAAATCACCATTGGAAAAAACAAAAAACAGACAGGATTACCTCAAAATTATCCTCTTGGCCTCCTCCAATCTCCCAGTTCTACTCTGCAACCGATCATAACTCCGCAACACTTCCTTGTAAGCATTGTATCTCCTCTTCTGATTGACTTCAAATTCCAACTTACTTGTAGAAACATTTTTGAGACCCACGTGCTCAAATCCTCGTAATCCATACTCTTCATTCACTGTTTCATCCTCAATCTTCCCGCTTAAATCATCCCTGATAGATTTCATTATATATATATATATATATATATATATATACACACACACACACACACACACACACAGATTCAACAAACCCCAACATTACGCAATTCCATCAATAAAATTCAGTTTCAAAAACTCAACAACAGAATTAAACATAGAATTCGATATCAAAATTTTAATTTTTCTAAGGGTTAACTTAATTTCTAGGCAACCAAAGTCTAGAAAAAAGGTCAATGAATTAGAGAAAGAGAAGAAAAAAAGTATTAAAACCTGAGGATATGAGAAGAGGGGCCAAGAGCCGATGATGGCGGCAAAATATCTTGGTCTACTGAGGATTCTATTTCTTCCGCTGCATTAATAACATATAATAGCACTGAGCTATTGGCGCAAAATGCAAAGGAGAGCAGAGATTGAGAGAATAGTACCAGGAGTGAAAGTGAGATCGCCACCCATGCTCGATGTTCTGTTGCTCGTGCAAATCAGAGAGGGAGATGCAGCGACTTTGTTTCAGAATTTTTCTTGTCGATTAAGAGATTGAGTTTTGACTCCTTGAATATGTGCCACGTGGTTCTTCCTTTTTATTTTATGCTTTTGAGTCGTTGTATAGGTGTCGAGGTGCCATCCCTGCGCAGTAGCATCGCATCTTATTATAATACTCTATTTGTCTCAAAAAAATTTATCTATTATTCATTATTTATTTTTAAAATACCTAAAAATATTTACATACTCTAAAATAATTATTATAAAATTTATTTATTTTATCTTTATTAATTAAAATATATGTGATCGAGATAAATTCGATCAAATAAAAGAAAATAAACTTAAATTATGATTTATGTGTAATATTGAGATAAATACGATCTAAAAATTATCTGCCTCTTGAAAACTTACATTTAAGATATTTATAGATAATATTTCTATATATAATTGAACAACTATTCTTGAGTTGGGTTGGATCTGGATTATTTATGTATGTATCCATTTTGAATTTGAATAGCAAATTGTACTCTGAGCTAATAATCTGAATATTTTATGATCATGAATTTTTAAACACATTTCCTTTTAATATATGAAAAAATAGAGACCCCTATATTGTCATTTTTTGTCCCTCATCAAAAGCTCCCATTCCCTAGTTCGATCAAGTCTATCAAAGAGCAGGTTTAGGGAGTAGATGATATGTAGTTTGACATCCTTTGCTGACTTGGCAGTTCGTTTCGTCATTTGAAGCCTTCACTTAATGTGTTTTGCCAATTCGAGTGGTTTTCTATGCGCTTCTCTTGATTTGCTTAGTCATGCATTTCATTTGATACACTTTGCAGAACATTCTTTAAAAAACTAATGAAGCCCCCCATTTTGAAGAATTAGAAGCTTACTTCGCTAACAGAGCTTGAGAAATCTAGCTCGTTAATCGAGAGTTGAGAAATCCACCTCGTCAAGGTCTTCAATAAAGCACCTCCCTAATCGAGGACTTAGAAATTCACCTCGCTCATCGAGGTTTTCAAATATAATCACCTCGCTGATCAAGGATTTAGAAATCCATCTCGCTCATCGAGGTCTGTAAATAGATCACCTTGCTGATCAAGAATTTAGATAATTGGCGAAGCCCCCCACTCTATGATAGAGGTCATCATGTAAATTGCCTCGCTGATCGAGAACTTTGAAATGTTGCCTCATTGATTGAGGATTTAAATAATCTACCTGACTTAAGGGTTTTCAAGAAAACTTGTCTCACATAGAGGACTTAGATAATAATATGCCTCATCGAACGAGGACTTTAGAAATCCATACCTCCTTCACAAAGGATTTTTGATAATAATAATACATCTCGTCAATAAAGACTTAGAAATCTATGCCTCTCTCATGAAGGGCTTTTAATAATAATAACGCTTTGTCGAACGAGGATTTAGAAATCCATGCCTCCCTCATGAAAGACTTTTAATAATAATATGCCTTGTCAAACGAGGACCTAAAAATCCACCTCGCTCACTGAGGTCTTCAAATAAATTGCCTTACTGATCGAGGACTTAGAAATCCACTTCCTTCGAGATCTTCAATAATTTGTCTCACCGAATAAAGACTTTAGAAATCTACATCTTTAAAGGTTTTCAATAATTTGCCTCGCATAAATAAGGACTTTAGAAATCTACCTCCTTTATAATTCTTTAATGATTTGCCTAATTTTTCTAGGTTTTTTCATTCCCTCAGTAGAGAATACGTTTTTCTTTTCTTTTTTTTTTTTTGAATTATTACATTGTAAAATTCCTTAAGACAATTGTAAATATTTTGCACCATTGTAATAGAATTTCACCTTTTCGTCTATCTTGTCTTCTTTGTTTATTTGCATGAAAAAATTCAACAAACACTTAGTATTAGTTCTTGTTTGATTGTGATTGCTTGATTTTATCTCAACTTTTTGATCTTTCTTTAATGACTTGTCTTGATACTTTGAGAAGTATGTCTTCTTGGAGATTGATATTTCACCTCCTCAAAAAATTCTTTTGGCTTTTCTTCAAAAAAGGACTGTGCTCTTTTTTTTTTTCTTTCTAGACTTTTTGCTTCCTCAATAGAGAGTGATGTCCCAGATCGTTTGGTTGGGCTCTTTGCTTCCTCAACAGAGAGCAATCTCCCAAATTGCTTGGTTGGGCTCTTTGCTTCTTATATAGAGAGTGATCTCCCAATTTTCTTTGTTGGGCACTTGCTCCCTTAATATAGAGCGATCTCCTAGATTGCTTTTATTGGGCACTTTGCTTCCTCAACAGAGAGTGATCTCCTTTTTTTTTTTTTTTTTGGGCACTTACTTTCTCAATGGAGAGCGATCTCCTAGATTGCTTTTGTTAGGCACTTTCCTCTCTCAATAGAGAGCGATCTCCTATTTTTCTTTATTGGACACTTGCTCCATCAACAAAGAACGATCTCCCTTTTTATTTTCGTTTAGGACTTTCCATTCATTGAGCTTATTCTACCAGGTCACTTTATTTATCCATCATTTGTTGTATACAGCTCACAAACTGATTTGAGTAAATAGATGCTTTTTTGCCAACTTGAACATCATTATTCTTGCCGGATGATAAATTTTGTAATTTTTACTGCCACAAACAGGAACTATATGAGTGTCTTTTTTATTATACAACAATATTTTTAGAAAAATATTCATGCATGCAAAGTCTAATTTGAATAACAATTTATGTTCAATATTAACAATATTTTTACGTATGTAATATGCTGTAAACTATAATTAAATTCATTCAAGCAATGGATTCCGATCTTTAATTTAATTATATATAGTGATGCACTTATAAAAGTAGTTTTATGCATTTTGAGGGCTCGAACTTGAAATGAAATTGATAAAATTGAATAATGATGAATCGTATTACAATATACAGTAGAGGTGGCTTTATATACAAGAGAAATACAGCTGAGCTGTAAAACTAACTAACAAATTAGAGAGAGAAAGCTAGAGAGAGAAAGCTAACTAATTAATTAAATCTAACTGAATTTGTTAGAAGTCAAAGTTGCAATATTACTGTCTTTGAGACTCCCCCTCAAGATGAACATATATGTCATATATGTGCATCTTGTGAATTAATTCTCTGAAATGTGTTAGGTGTAGAGCCTTGGTAAAAACATCTGCTAATTGTTGATTTGTCTTCAAATACTGAGGTGAGATGATGCCAGATAAAACCTTCTCTCTAACAAAATGGCAATCTAACTCTATATGTTTCGATCTTTCATGGAAAACCGGATTTCTTGCAATATGCATAGCAGACATATTATCACAATACAAAGTCACTGATTTGTCATGTTTGATCCCAAAATCTTGCATCAAATATAACAACCAGATGACTTCACATGTAGTAGCAGCCATAGCCCTGTATTCCGATTCTGCAGAGCTTCGAGAAACCGTTGCTTGTTTCTTAGCTTTCCAACTAATTAAAGAATCCCCTAAGAACACACAAAAACCAGTTGTAGACTTCCTTGTTTCATTACATCCACCCCAATCACTATCTGAATAAGCCTTTAATTGCAAATTGGATGATGAACTAAGCAATATTCCTTGTCCAGGAGACCCTTTGATATACCTCAGTACCTTTAATGCAGCTTGGAAGTGTATGTTAGCTGGCTTATCCATGAATTGAGCAAGGACATGTACAACATAACTAATGTCTGGTCTAGTTAGAGTTGAATACATCAATTTACCAATCAATTGTCTGTACTTTGTAATGTCATCTAAGAGCACTGTTTCAGTATGCACAAGCCTATGATTTACTTCTATTGGAACTTGACTTGGCTTAGCTCCCAATTGACCATGCTCTTGTAAAAGTTCCAAAGCACACTTTCTTTGGCACAAAAAAATTCGTTGTTTTGACCTTGCAATCTCAATGCCAAGAAAGTATTTTAAATCACTAAGATCCTTCAATTTGAAGTGTGAATTCAATGACTGTTTTAGCTCTTCAATCAAGGATCTACTGTTGCTGGTTATAATTATGTCATCTACATAAACCAGCAGGGCTATAAAGTCTGATCCTGTGTCTTTGGTGAACAATGAGTAGTCAGACTTAGATTGTTGGAAACCAAGCTGAATTAGGCAGTCTGTAAATTTTGCATTCCACTGCCTCGAGGCTTGCTTTAGCCCATATAAAGACTTTTGTAATTTGCAAACAAGTCTCTGTTTTTCTTGCTTGTCACCAGATTCACTTGCTATCTCCCCCTTAATCTGGTAGCCTGGTGGTATCTCCATATATACATCTTCAATTAAGTCTCCATTTAGAAATGCATTGTTAACATCTAATTGAGACAAATACCACCCTTTTGCTGCTGCCAAAGCTAGAAAGAACCTAACTGTAGTGTGCTTAGCAACAGGACTAAAGGTCTCTTGATAATCAAACCCTGCTCGTTGATTATAACCTTTAGCGACTAATCTGGCCTTGTATCTTTCAATGGTACCATCATATTTAAATTTGATTTTATAAACCCACTTGCACCCAATTGCAGATTTGTTTGAGGGTAAATTCATGACAGACCAAGTTTTATTTTCTTCTAAGGCATTAAGTTCAGCTTGCATAGCTTCTCTCCAATGGGCAATTTGACTAGCTTGACGGTAGGTAGTGGGTTCAAAAGTGGAGGTAATGGAGAGTGCAAAATTTTTATGATTGAATGATAGTTTATCATAAGAAATATAGTTTTGAATAGGATGATTTGTGACCAGAGAACAATGGTTAGTAGAAGGATTGTGGGTTGTCTTTAATTGGGTGTGATAATCTTGTAAATAGGTAGGTGGTTTATGAATTCTAGTGCTCCTTCTGATTGCAGGTATGGAAGGTGTAGTAATTGTATTATTTTGGGTAGAAATAGGTATAGAATTTTGAAGTGAAGTAGGTGCTGAAATATCAGAAATTGATTCAGAACTTGCAGGTAAAGAAGATGAAGATGAGGAAGAAGCTTCAATGATGGTGATATAATTATCAAGAGAAGAGGAAACTGCTGGTGCAGGATTTGGAGCTGGAAAAATGACATTGTCATTGGAATTGAACAAAGAAATATCAACAGGTAAAGTAGGAAGAACAAAATTAGAAGTGATATTATTTTGAGGAGGAAAACTTGCAGGTACATATGGAAAAGACTGACTCTGATTAAAATTTGGATTAAATGGAAAAATAGATTCATGAAACACGACATCCCTAGAGGTAAAGACACTGTGAGTCTCCAAGTCATATAGTTTATAACCTTTGACATGAGAAGGATATCCAAGAAAAATACATTGCTTAGCCCTCTTATCAAATTTCTTTTTATGAGAATCTAAGTTGATAGCAAATGCAAGACATCCAAATGATCTTAAAATATTGTAATTTGGTTTAGTTTGAAAAAGAACTTCATAAGGGCTTCTGTTTTGTAAGATAGGGGTTGGTGTTCTATTAATGAGATGAACAGAAGTTAATATGGCATCCCCCCAAAACTTAAGAGGCAAAGAAGCATGAAATAGCAAAGATATAGCAACATTAAGAATTGTTTGATGTCTTCTCTCTACCACTCCATTTTGCTGTGGAGTGTAGGGACAAGATGTTTGATGAAGTATACCAGTAGTATTGAAGAAAGATGGCATAGAAAACTCCATACCATTATCAGTCCTAATGATTTTAATGGTAGTTTGAAATTGAGTAACAACAAATTGGTGAAATTTTGGAACCAAAAAAGAAACTTTAGATTTATGTTTCATTAAAAAAATCCATATACATTTTGAGAAATCATCTACAATTGTTAGAAAGTAATGATTCCTATACAAATCTGCTTGTGAATATGGACCCCAGATATCCATATGTACAAGTTCAAACATGGTTTGTGACTCAGTATCACTTATAGGAAATGGATGCCTTTTCAGTTTAGCTTGTGGACAGGTAGTACAGATAGAATGATTTTGATTATGTACATCAGAAATGAAAGAAGAAATCTTGTTAAAAGGGACATGACCTAACCTATGATGCCATATATCAACTGATACAGCACATACAGAATGAGAATTACCAACTTTATTCCTAAGGTTCTGAGATTGATACTTGTGATTAAGGTAGAACAAACCGTCTTCCATTTTAGCCAGTCCAATCGTCATCCATGATGAGTGGACCTAGATAAAACAATGGTTAGCTATGAGGATGAGACACAAATCAGGATTAAGAAGAAGTTTGCTGACTGAGATTAGATTGAAAGTAAATGAAGGAACAAAGAGAACATTGTTCAGAGTTATATGAGGATTTAAAATCACAGTGCCAATATGACTAACCTTGGCTTTCATGCCATTAGGCAATTGAATTGAAAAATTGTTAACAGGAATATAAGAATTAAAAAATTCTAAGGAACAAATGATATGATCTGTGGCCCCTGTGTCCACAATCCAAGGTGAGGAATAAGGATTTGTTTGAAGAAGTTTATTGAATTGCACTGAATTTATAACTGAAAAAATTGAGTATTGGTTACCTGCAAAATTGGTATATGAGGTAGATGTTGAAGGAATTTGATTGACAGTTGATGCACTAGATGATCTAGGTTGATTTTGATCATTCAAGATAGCTAAGAGTTTATTCACTTGATCTTTTGAAAGGTTGAGTTGTGGGAAAGGGTTCGTATTGGCTAAATCTGGTTGTGGTTGTGGTTGTAAAAAGGATACTTGATTAGCCATATTGCCTTGATGAGAAGCTCGATGAACTGAATTACTGCCTTGAAGAATGTTTCTTGATTTGGTAAATTTGAAATATGTTGGAAATCCAATTATCCTAAAGCAATTTTCACGCAAATGACTAGGCTTCCCACAGTGAGAACACACAAGATTATTCTTTCCTTTCTTAACTGCCATGGCTACTGAATCAGTAATGCTCAATGGCTGTAACAAAAGATTTCTCTGCGTTTCCTCTCGCAACACCATATTATAAACTTGATCCAGATGAGGAAAGGGCTTCATTATAATGATTTGAGATCTTATGCCTTGATATGTTTCATTTAGACCATTTAAGAACTTAAAAACATAGTCCTTTTGAGCATCATCAATGAACTTTTGAAAGCAAGTTGCAGTACATTTTCCACAAGAACAATGTGGTAGAGGCCTGAAACTTCTCAATTCCTCCCAAATCCCATTAAGTTCAGTAAAATAGGCATCTACAGATTTTGTACCTTGAGTTGTAGAACACAAAAGATGTTGTAAATAACAAATCCTGGAGTCATCTGGTTGAGAGAATCTCTGATTGAGTTTCTCCCAAATTTTGCTGGCTTCATCGATATAAAAGACAGTGGAGGCTATGGATGGTGAAATTGATCTCAATAACCAAGCAACAATCAAGTTATTACAACGCATCGATGGTTGATACAAATCGGTGTTAACCTCTGGTTTTCTTATGGTACCATCCAAAAACCCTTGTTTATTGCGAATTGAGACAGCCAAAAGAAAAGACCTCTTCCAAGAGGAAAAATTAGCTGAATTTAGCTCTGGAGTAACTACCACTGAACTGTGATTTTCAGAATGACGCAAGAAATATGGAGATGATGGATCTTCTAAAGGATTAGTTGAGCTCGCCATTGAAGAAAGCTTAAGAAGAAAAAAAAAACTACTAAAAAATAGGATTTCTGTGAAGGGAATGACGTTGATTTTGGTAACTGTCAGAGAAAAGAAGAAAAATCTAGAAGTGTCTAAGCTCTGATACCATGAAATGAAATTGATAAAATTGAATAATGATGAATCATATTACAATATACAGTAGAGGTGGCTTTATATACAAGAGAAATACAGCTGAGCTGTAAAACTAACTAACAAATTAGAGAGAGAAAGCTAACTAATTAATTAAATCTAACTGAATTTGTTAGAAGTCAAAGTTGCAATATTACTGTCTTTGAGAGAACTCCCTCACAAAAATAATGAAATTGTAATTCATTTCAAAAAATAATTAGCTTTTAAAATAGATATCTATTTTTAAATATCAATTTGTATTTAAAATAACATTCAAAATGTATGAGTAGTTTTATATCATTTTTAGATAAATTTTAGTATTTATAATTCATAATTTATAGCAAATAATCTACTCAAATATATTCGCACCTTATTCTAGCAAATAATAACACAAAGTTAAATTTTAAGGAATGACAAATAAAGAAAACGTTGTGAACTGAAGAAACTGGTTTTTCGCAGCCAATTGACTGATTTGTAGTATTATTCATCTCAAAATAAAGATATTAATTAGCAGTAACTAAAAGTGTACAATATTGTCTAATAATCCCCCTCTTAGAGGATTCACGCTGTCGTAAGTAGTACTTCATTTCACCCAAAGGTTATTTCCAGTTTGATTATCTTCTTTCACATAAGGAGGCCATATATTCAAAGCAACATAGAATAATGATAATATGTTCAATATATAGAGATGAATTTGAAACACTTAGAAACATGAAAATTTAACTTTAACTTCGCTGAAAAACCAATTGAGACAAATAAAGACAAACTTTGGACAGAAAATTCTTATAGTAAAATGGCTTAATCACCTTATCTTGAATTTTTAAATGTCGGATTGCACTCTAATTGCAAGATTCGCCAACAATATTGACCAAATATGCAAAGTTAAAATTCGATGTAAGAAAGAGATTAAAAATGCCTTTTGACACAAAAGGCTCATGTCAACTAAAAGCTCAAAAGAAAATGGTCAGCCTATGAAGGAAGCCTAAGCTTAATGCTAATGAGCTACCTTTATTTAATTTTAGAGATGGGCTTACTATGAAATTAAAACTGCAGCTGGTCTTATTCAATTACAATGGACTTGATAAATTTTTTTAAAGGTTGGCCTCTTATATGCATATTGGAAGGAAAATTAGAAGGCAAGAATCAATAACAATTCACGTGATAATGGACAGATTGTGCAGAGGTAAGGACACGTGACGCACCTCCAACGGCGGACTTGTGATTTACCTCGTTAACCAATTACTCCAATGGGTAGCGGTACGTTGAAGCTGCGACGATTGGCGTGGTTGAGAAGGATTTTTTTTTTGATTGCTGAAGATGATAACCGGATCTGTAATCAGGGATCTGATTTTTCTTTTTATTTATTTGTTTATTTTTCTCAATCTATTTCTCCTCTCCATCCCAGTCCATCGCCTGGTACTCGTTAGCAGACCAAAGAAAGTGGCTATGGATGTTGTGTTAAAACCTAAAAAAATTTTGAGATGGGTTGTATCTGTATTTTTTATGTTGATTTGATAAAGATGAAAAGATAGATGTTGTCCAAAAAAATATGAACACGGGAATGGTTGAATATGGTGAAAATAAAGAGCTAAGAGCACGATGTTTATATGTAGAAGTAAATGAATTTGAATTGTGATTAATATATAATATTGAGATAAATACGATCTAAAGTATCTTTTAAAAGTTTACATTCAAGATATTTATAAATAATATTTTTATATATAATTGAACAAGAACTTTTGAGTTGAGTTGGATCTAGATTATTTATGTACGTATGCATTTTAGATTTAGATAACAAATTGTGACATCTAAATTTTTTATGATAATGGACTTTTAAATACATTTTTTTTAATATTTGGGAAAATAAGGATATAGTGAAAAATATAATAAAATTTATGAGTTGTCAATCAATTAATAATTTTTTCTTAAACTGCGTGAGAAAATAAAATGGACAATCTTTTTGAGACGGAAAAAGTATATTAATTAATTTTCATTATAGCTGGTTAACTGTTATATTTTAATGAAAAATATGAATATAATTTATTATATTTTTTATACATTTCATTATTTTTTAAAAAAATTTAAAATTAGGATTTTAAAAATATAATTCTTTATATTATAAATATTTTTATACATCCACTTTTTAATCGATCATTTTATATAATTTTTTATTATTTTTTGTATTATTCATATATAATTTCATAATTTCAATTAGAAGATTTTTTTTTTTTTTAAGACCTCTTTCTCTCTCCATTTACAATAAAGAGAGAAAGAGCTAAAGACTAGTGTTTGATATTATTGCGGATCATTTGAGTTTATTCTTTTTTTTTTTTCTATATATTAAGATTATTAGGAATAATTCTCTTAAATTTTATATTTTAAAGGATGAGTCAAAGGCCTGTTTATTTAAGAAAAATTATTTTAATTTTCTAGAAAATTTTACAAATAAAAATAAAATTTAATGTTTATTTTGATTGTTTTACAAAAGTTTTATTAAAAAACTGTTTTATTCACCATTATCACTATCACTATCACCAACTTCGGCGACACCATTCTACCACCTCCATCACTATCTCTATCACCTCTACCACCACCATCACCACTACTATCTCCACCTCCACCACGTCATTTATTACCATCACTACAACCTCTACCATCGCTACCACCATCACAGCTGCCATAATCACAACTACTCCACTTCCGTCATTATCTCCACCACCTCTATCACTACTATTACCTCCACTAGTTCCACTTCTACCACCTTTTTTATTACTATCACTAGCACCTCTGTCATTGCTACTATCGCGGCCACCATCATCATTATTGTTAAATGAACAAATTTCCCATGTTTTGAAATTTAAAATAGTTTTTAAATCATATTAAATAAACATGTATTCCACTCATTTTTCAATTTTTTATCAATATGAAAACTTTTCATTTTCAATGAAAACTAGAAAATGAATATCGAAATTTTTTTTTTTTTTTTTTGTAAGTAAATAGGCTTGAAGCTTTTTGACTCTTTAGAAACTATTGCGAGTGCGTTAATGATTTTGACTTTGGAGTGAAAGCAACTTTACAAGAAGGTGAAGGAGGTTGAAGAATATTGATGAGGGTGGCTTTTTAAAGGGGGCTTTGGTTTCTATCTTTTTTAGCTATATATCTTTCCCTTGGATTATTAACTATTATTCACGTGTCTCTTTTTTTTTTTTTTTTTTTTTTTGCCAAAGGGGTAAAAATTCCATTCAAACATAAGAGATATCAAAGTAAAAAGGGCATGAAAAGCCTAGGGGGTGGGTTTGTAACCCAAACAAGTGATAAAAAGCTGTATAACATGTGCATTATAGTATTCTAAAAACACTTCTCAACTTGAGCAGCAACTACTTTTGGGTCTGGTAGCCTCCTTTTGTAAACAAATTCATTTCTACTCTGCCATATAAACTAGTAAATAGTAGCACATAAACCAGGAATATTGTTTCTGGTTCAGAACCACAAACTTCACAAGTCAAGTCATCCACTATTCTCCATTTGAACAACTTTTCTGCTGTTGCTATTGCATTAATCAAGATCCGCAGTAGGAAAAGAGAAATTTTAGGAGGAATAGTCGATCTCCAAAACTTTTTCCACTCCTCTTTAGAGAGACCCATCAGATTTGAGTATTGAGTATTCAAGGAAGAACCCTCCTGCTATTCCACCAATTTATAGTATGCTGTTTTAACACTGTATTTTCTTATGTTGCTACAATGCTAGACTTAGACATCCTCTGTATCAGAATCCCCAGTGGGAATTCTTGAAATTTGCTGCACCTCATAGAGGGAAAACAAAGAATTAAGTAGAGAAAGATTCCATGAACCATTCACCATCAAGTCCATAACATAGTAAAAAGAACAATTATCAGAACAAGGGGATTGAATACGAAAATCTGACAGATTAGGAACCCACGGTTCATCCCAAATTTTAATTTCACATATCAACTTTCAACATTTTCATTTTAGTTCTAATCATGTTAGATTCATGCATCATATTTGCTTTCTACCCTCCAATAATTGGAATTAATGAGCATAAGAAGCATAGTTTCCAAGGCTAGATAAACATCTTCTTATGGGCTAACGCATGTAATTATTTATGGGTTCTAATTTTCATTTGCCATGTACTTGAATTTTATGAAGGGAAAAGAACACTAAATCACCCAATAATTTAACATTTATTTTAAATAGGGTTGAGTTTTTTCAAGACATTTTAGTGTCTTATAATTATTACCATTAAACACTTCAATATTATTCTATTAACAATGTTTATTTTTGCTGACGAGCTAAATTTTTCCTAATAAAAAATTATTTTTATAGACAATAGGACCTACCCATCTCATTTAAGAACTAATTAAAATAATTTGACCAAATGCATAATTTACCTCTTGAACTTGTCATTGTTGATCATTTTGCTCCATGAACTTCTAAAATTATCAATTTATCTGCTCAGCATGGCAAATAACACCTGTTGACCCCTAATTATTTAGGGATAATTTTTGCTAACATTGAATATATACACTAATATAATGAGATAATAACACATAAAATAAAAGAATATATCCATATCTTTTCACTAAGCAAAATGCAAAAGAGTCATATTTGATAAAATATTTTATCACTCGTTAATTTGGTGTATAAAATAAATAGACATACTCAGTGAAGGTAAAAATTTTCATTTGTCAATTAGCTGAGTGTGTTTTTTCACACGTGCCGCTATGGATAGTTGTCAGCTTCTTTTGAATTTTTTTTTTTTAATGACTAGGAATATTTATTAAATTTCTCACATATGTTAAAAACCCGAAATGACCATAATAACCCCAAAGTAAATTAATTACGAACTTGTTAACTTTTTTTTTTCCTTCGATAATCTATTAACTTCTTAAAATCCACTTCGCCTCTCTCATCTATGTAAAGACAAAATCGTATATCTATCCCCCTCCGACATTTCCCTTTTCATTCGCTCTCCCTACTCTCAACAAACGCCTTTCTCTTTCTCTTTCTCTGTCTATCTTTCTCTGCACAGACGTTACCAATTTTTCCATCTTTTCCTTTCATTTCAATTCATTGATTTGGGGCTCATTGCTCTTCCAGTTGATGTTCGATGGCATTGTTAAGCCATTTTAGGTTCTTGGTCAGCTTCTTGGACCTAGGAGAGAGATGTTAAATTCATACTCTTTGGGGAATAGACTTTTTTCCTTCTTCTTCTTCCTTTTCCTGTTCTTCGAATTCTGCGCCTTTTTCTTTTGCCATTTTCATTGGGAACGAGAAAAATGGGGAAATGGATGAGACCGGTGTTGCCCATTATTCTCCAACTGATGGTCTCAAGCAAAGGTGGACCTATGATAGGGCTCAGGTGGGCTATAGCCTAAGGGCAATTTTGGAAAAATAAAAAAAATATATTTGGCTCTATTGTTATAGACTTCCAATTTAGGAAATAAAAAAATTATACTTGGTTTTTAGTTACTCTAGATCAGGGTAATTGTCGAATTTTTTTTTTTTTGTAAAGACAGACTGGTTTTACATATATATATATATATATATATATATATATTCGTGATACCGCATTATTACTAAAAAATTAATAAAAATTGTGACTTAATTAACATAGAATATAATGTAGCATTATTATTATTAGTTTAATTGAATTAAAATCTAATTGATAAAAAATGGAGACTTAATTAATATAGAACATCATGGTATTACTTATGATAGTTTCCTATTAATCAAAGTTCAATTAAATAATATTAAATTTTAATGTGTAATTTTCACAATAATTATGTGATAATGATGCTATTGATAATAGATTAATTAAACTCCAATTAATTAATACTTAAAATTTAATTATAATTATCACATTATATAATAGTAATATGATAATTAAATTATTTTTTCATCAAACTAAATTAGTTATTAATTTAGTGCAATGGTGAATTTGATTGCATGGTACTACAAGATCCCTTGTACCTAGTTTTGCAATTTGAAATTTTTCTGCAGCTACTTTTAATTAATGCATGCAGGCCATTAAAAATTATTTTAATATATAATTTAATTTAATTTAATTTCACATATTTTGATATAAAAATCTAAAAATAATTAAATAATATTTTTAAATTAGTTATTCTTGAAATAATAATTAAATGATGCTTTAAAAAAACTTTCAACCTTAATGCTATTTCACTCTAATATAAATAAATAATCTTATTTTATGAATTTATTTAAAAAATGATTGGAATGCATTAATGAATTTTTGATGCATATTATATATAAAGATGATTGTATTTATGTGTGTGTCTGAGAGACAGATATATATATAGATATATATGAAAAGGTTTACTTATTTTTAATTTATTCCAATATCTTTATTCGAGATATGAAAATTTGATCAATTCCAAAACTAATTTAATTTTAATATTTTTCTTATATTTTATAATAAACTAGTTATTGTCTATATTAATTTATATCAAATTTTAATATATTTGTTTAAAAATTTATAAAATTAATTTATTGTTTACTTTGGCTAGATATAAAGATCATATATGTCTTTTTACATGTTGAATAACTGTATTAAATGCATTTGATCTAGATCAAATTCGATCCTAATAGCATTAGTTTTTTTTTTTTAATGATTAATTACCCCTATAATGGTCCTTAAATCATTTGTTGTTTTCTTATGTAGTTCTTGCTATAAATGCTATGATTTAAGTAGCATTATTTATTCTTGGGAAAAAAAGTAGCATTATTTATTTTCCTTTTTATGATTAGAGAAGTGTTAAACACTTTTTATTTTTTATTTTTTTATTATTTTTTTTTATTTTTATGATTACACAAAAGCTGCATTAAATTTGTTGCACTTCTCTTAATTACCTTATTGTGGCCCCTAAATCATTTGTTGGTTTCTTCTACAACTCTTGCTATAAATGCTCTCTTACTTAAAGTGAATGCTACTTTGTTTTGCAATTAATTCTTTCAGGTACAGTTGAAATTATATGATGTTAAATAGAACAGATTGAATAATTATTGATATCAAACAGTTGGGTTAAAGAATCAGATTAGACTTAAATTATTGATATCAGACAGATTATATTTAAAATATTGTTTAATTATTTCTGATCATTCAGAATATTTAATTATAATATAAAAATAGAAAGAAAAGATATAAAAAATTGTGAATTTTTCAAGATATTACAATCTTTCCTCGTGAAAATTTATCATCAAATTTTCAAAAAATATCCTACTCGTAATGTTAATGAAAGAAATAACTTTCATCGAACTTGATTGATTTTAGAGTTTGTTTGGTTAGTAGGTATATAGGAATGAAATTAAAATAATTCAATAGAATGAAATTATGAGAATAAGAATTAAAATGTAAATATTATATATTTTATTTGGTAAGAAAAATATGGAAATGTGAATAAAATTATCATAGTATGTTTTACTCCTACGTCTAAATTTTTATTTAAACTTATTCTCATATCCCCTCTTAAAAATAAAAACACATAAATATTTTAATTTTAATTCAAATATTTTATTTTAATCCTCTTATTCTAATTTACTAAATAATATAACTTTTAAAATATATATTTTATTTTCATTTTAACTTTATTATACCAACTAATCAAACAACACTTAGTGCAATGTTTAAGCAAATAGATGGCATATTATATAAGAGTAGTGCCCAGTCACAAAAAATAATTGGGGAGACAAGTAAATAACAGCTAGGGTCAGATTACGTTGGATAATGTTAGAACTAGGTTATTAGATAGAATAATTATTGATATCAGATATACTAGTTTATATAATGTGTGGATCCTATTTGATACTAATAACTAGGATTAAGATACTTCTCGTCTTAAAACGAATATGATAAATTATGTTAGTATAATTTTCATCATTAAATATTAAATAAATAGTTGAATTTTTTTTTAAATTAAAATTTAAAATTTTTTAAAAGTAATAATTATAGTGTAAAAAATAAATGTTAACTGTTTATTTTATATTTAATAGTTGAGATTATGCGAATATGATCTATTATATTCGTCTATATTTAATAATTATCATAATAGATTGGATTTATATGATGTCAAATAGATTATGTTGAGTAATTATTGGATTAGGTTGAAATTATTTCAAATTGATTTACTTTAATTATTACTATATAATATAAATTAATTATTCACGCCATTCTATAATATTTATCGTTTTAGAAAAAATTTTTTATTCTAATTTATATGTCATTTTAAAATTTTAAGAAAATATTTTTTTTTAATTTTACTCTTCATTTATTCTTCATTAAATATTTTATACTAATTACTTTTATTTCTCTACATTAAAATCAATAAACAATATTTTAGTATTTTTATCTTAAAATTATAACAATTTAATAACTTTATTAATCCATATGCTAAAACGTTAAACGACAAATATTATAAAATGGAGGGAGTATATAATATTAAATATTTATACACTGAAAAAAATTCTTAATCTCTGCTTCTAAATCGACCAATTACAAAACTTTATGACCACATATGATCTATTAATGGTACAGGTAATTTGGAAATCAAAGAACATTAGCAATAAGAATGTCAGTGGGGACAACAAGGACAATGGAAACAAGAAGGACAAGAAGCATGAGCTAAATCTAACTCTAGTTATAACTTCTTCGAGTATAACAATAAGTGTTTTAAAAACCGAATCGGTGATTGAACCGGTTAGATCATTGGTTTGCTGTTCAATTAATTCAACCCGTTGAATTGGTGATCCAACCGATTAAATAAAATCCCTTTATTTGTCTTTTCTTTTCTTTTTTTTTTTTTATAGATTTCTATTGATAGATATTCAACCGGTTAAAAACTAATTAAAACCGATTAAAAATTGGTCAAAATAGATCAAAAAATGTTTAAACCTAAAATCACAAACTTCTGCTAGGGGCTTTAGATCACCACAAGGGGCTTTAGATCACCACAACCATTGCAGATCTAAACAATGAAAGCACTGTGATGAGCCAAAGCCTAAGCTAGCTTCATCTTTCCCCTCATACCGATAGAAGTACAAAATCAACACAAAAGACATGTAGATCAGGGCAGAGGCCGGATATAACCAGAGCTTTGGACAACACCATGGCCAAAAAAGATCAACCTCCAAAAAAACAAAAAGCTCAATAGAAATGGGGAACCATACAAGCTCATACAAAGCCAACATCCTCTTATTGAAATAAAAAATCATACTAAGCAAAGTAAAATAAAAAAGATTTAGGTATCCCAACCGGAGGCCAAAGCCTCCGGTGATAACCCAACGAAAAGATTTAAGTAGCGGCGCACGCAGCAAACCCTAAGGGAGGGAGGAGAGAGCAACTTGTAATATATTGTTGGCTCTAGAGAGTAGTAAAGTAGCATTACTTATTTGTTGGTTTTTTTTTTTTTTATGAATATTTATCTTAAGAATTTTATAATACTATAAATAATTAATAAATAAATTTAAAAAATGTTATTCGCATAATAAATTTTATACAATATCATGCATTTAAAAAAAATTACCGCGGCGGATAATTGTCTAATTAACATATAAAATTGAAAGAAAAAAGGATTAAATCTTGACACAGGTGAAAAGAATGTAGACTATCAATATGAGGTGAAAAGAGTATAAAATGGATGTTAATGAGTGTCCATGAAGCGCCATACTTGTTACGCATTAAAATTAGACTATTATGCACATTAATGAATATTAACTATTTTATTTATAAAATTACCCCTCTTCAACTTTTTAGAATGAAAGTAATGTGTGTCATTTTTAATCACGAGGAAACTCATTCAAGTCAAAAAAAACTTTTGTTAGCACTATGTTTTTCATTTTCTATCTATCAATTCTATGTTTTTTTACTCCTTCCGTCCCCAATGGATGGTCTCTTTTTTCCCTTTTTTTTATTTGTCTCAAAATATAGTTTATTTTTCTTTTTTTATTATTAATTTAATTATTTTTTTTGTCTTATTTTATTTGAAATATTTTTTTTAGAATGTTTTAAAAAATATGTCTCATTTTTATTTTTAATTTTTTACTCTTTTTTATATCTATTTTATCCTTATATATTAATTTAATTTTTCCCATAAAATTTATAGAAAAATATAAAAATTGTATTTAGTAAAGGACATAAAAGAAAAAATATCATACTATTTAATACCAATTTAAATTTTGTGAAAAAAATACTATGTACCAAATAAAATAGGATGAAGAGAGTAGTAATTATCTAAAATACTCCTCATTAATTAACATGAATATCATCACTGATAATAAATACCTCTACTTTTTGGAATTTGAAATTACTTTTTTTAGTAAAACTATTTTGAGTTTCCAAGTTAAGAGAGGTTTTTATATTTGAATATTACTAAATATATGTTAAAATTTTGGATAAACTAAATATATTACTAAATATAGTCTCTGAGATTTGACCTAATTAATTATTTAGTGTTTATATTTTGTGAAACTAACTATTTAATATCTAAAGTTTATTCTATTAGTGAAATTAGTTTTTTAATCCAAAATTAGTCCTATGTACTGTTAAAATAAATGTGAAATGATGAAAATAGTTTTACTCAAATTACTATTTAGTTTTTAATGTTTGATTTAATTAACTATTTAGTTCCTATATTTTCACAATTTCATCTTAATTTAACAGTAAATTAGACAAAAAGATTAATTCTATTGATGGAATAAAACTTTACAGATCAAATAGTCAATTTTACAAAATGTAAATATTAAATAGTTAATTAAGTTAAACTTTAGGAACTAAATAATAATTTACCCTAAAATTTTTTATTATTGTAAACTAGCATTAATGAAGTATTTAATGGGTATAACCTAGGTTGCATAGAAGCGAAAATGAGAAACGAGGAAATGGAGAAATAAAGATGTGGAAACGATAATTTATAAAAACATAGGACATGAAATATGGGAAAAACATGTAAATATAAACAATATAAAGGTATATATATATATATATATATATATATATATATATATATATATATATATATATATATATATATATATATATATATATATATATATATATATATTTATTTATTTATTTATTTATTTATTTATTATTATTATTATTAGAAGAAATGAAATCGGAGTAGATATTTTAGTTTTGAAGTTGACATGGGGCAAGTTGATTTTTTTTTTTTTTTTTTTAAACTTGGAAACGAGTTTCTATTTATAAAAATAAATTTCTAACTTTTTGAAATTTTGGAAACATGAACAAAATATTTTGGGCAAATTTCTGTGAGTTCACAATCAAAAAACATTTCCAAAATGCGAAGTTGCAAATGAGGATTTCCGTGCAACATAAAGTGTGACTTACCAAAAAAATTAATAAGGATATTTTAAGAGGAAAGTAGCAAAAATTAAGGGTATCAACTTAAAATAACCAATTTTTTTTTTTTAATTTTACGTGAATTGAAAGTGGACAATCAAATTGACACGGATAAAATATTAAATAAAACTCTTAATTGTATTTTAGTTAAATAAATAAAAATATTAAATGAAATCTAAAAATTTGTGTTTATCTCCATTGAATGCATTGTTAAGGATACCAAGAGACACTTGCTAAAAAAATCCATATTAAATTAAGTGTCATTAAAGGAGGAAAAAAAAAAGAGAGGGAGGAAACGAATCCCTCCATGTATGCATAATACACATGACTAGTAAGAATAGCAGGTATAGTCAATAAGATAAATGCGAAATAATAATAATCAATAAAAATAATACCAACAATTTAACGTGGTTCACCCTAAATTTAGGCTACGTATACGGGACAAATTTCGAATAAAATTCTTCCACTATTACAAATAATAAGTACAAGAGAGTATTCTCTAGACAGAAATTCTAGAGGTACAACACAATTAATATGAGATTTCATCAAAATAGAACACTCACAGTGTTTTCCAAAAATACTCAAAGTATTTTTCTTACTATTTTGTCACTTCTCTTTTAGGAATTATTTCCTAAAAATTCTCAAAAACTCTCTCTAAATTATTTTTCCTTTAGAAACAATTTTTCTCTAGTGCCTATTGCATTTCTATGCAAATCTATATATTAGGCCTTCCATTGCATCCCTTTTTATAGCCATGCAAAATTGCTGTGCAATAATTTACCTTCTCCACTTTTGACAAATATTATGCTTCTCTTTTTGACAAAAATTGTTAGGCATCGATTTAATTTTCTTCTTCTTGTCTTTTTTTTTTTTTTTCTTCTTCTTTTTATATATATGTGAGTTCTTTCATATGAAAGGGACACCACAACAAATCTCCCCCTCCCAATCAAATGGAGGGCTCCATCATTCCTGCAGCCAATCGGTAATGTTCAAATGACTCTCTTGGTAAAATTTTTGTCAACATATCTAATCCATTCTCTTCCGTATGGATCTTCTCAAGTTGTAGTAGCTTCTTCTCCAGTACATTCCCGATCCAGTTATATCTTACATCAATATGTTTTGATTTTGAATGAAATGAGTAATTCTTCCCAAGGTGAATAGCGCTCTGGCTATCACAAAATAACTGATATCTGTCTTGCTGCATACCAAGTTCATTTAAGAACTTTTTCAACCATAGCAACTCCTTACATGTTTCCATTACTGCAATAAACTCTGCCTTAGTAGTAGAAAGTGTAACATATTTCTGTAATCTTGATTGCCATGACACAACTCCCTTATAAGTGTAATCAAGTAACCTGAAGTGGACTTTCTTGAGTCTACATTGCCAGCCATATCTATATCTGTGTAGCCTACTAACACAGGCTTTTCTTCTTTAAAGCATAAACATACTTTGAAAGTGCCACGAAGATTTCTAAAACTCCATTTTATTACAGCCCAATGATCTTACCAGGATTTGAAAGGAACTGACTCACTACTCTGACAGAGTGAGCAATATCTGGTTGTGTACACATCATGACATACATTAAAATTTCAACTGTTGAAGCATAAGGAATCTTATTAATTTCTTCCTTCTCCTTTTTTGTAGAAGGGCTCTGTTTAAAACTTAGTCTAAAGTGATTAGCAAGAGGATAACTAACCGCCTTAGCTTTGTCCATATTGAACCTCTAAAGTACTTTCTCAATGTACTTCTCTTGTCATAACCATATCTTCTTGGCCTCTTTGTCTCTGATAATTTTCATGCCAAGAATTTGCTTTGCTGGCCCCAAGTCTTTTATGGCAAAAGACTTACTCAACTGCTGTTTCAAGTTGTTGATTCTAGAAATATTCTGGCCAACGATCAACATGTCATCCACATAGAGCAAAAGAATGATGAAATCATCATCTAAGAATTTTTGCACAAAAAGACAATGGTCTGAAGTAGTCTTCGTGTAGCCTTGCTCCCCCATAACATACTCAAATTTCTTGTACCACTGTCTCGGTACTTGTTTCAAGCCATACAGACTCTTTTTCAACTTGCAAACATAATCCTCTTTTCCTCTTTCTTTGAAACCTTCTGGCTGCTCTATGTATATCTCTTCTTCCAAATCACCATGTATGAAGGTTGTTTTAACATCCATTTGCTCAACTTCCAAGTCAACACTTGCTACTAACCCTAACAGTGTACAGATGGATGTTATTTTCACAACTAGTGAGAAAATCTTATCAAAGTCAACTCCTTTTCTTTGATTGAATCCCTTGAAAACCAGTCTGGCTTTGTATCGTGGACTAGAACTATGTTCTTTATGCTTGACCCTAAACACCCATTTATTTTTCAAGGCTCTTTTGCCTTTAGGCAACTTCACTAGCTCAAATATTTTATTCTCATGCAAGGACTTCATCTCATCTTGCATGGCTTCAATCCACTTCCTTTTGTGTTCATTATCCATAGCTTCTCCAAAGCTTTTTGGTTCTCCCCCATCAGTCAGCAACATATACTCATTTGCTAAAATATTCTTCTATCACTTCTCCTCAATGGAACTGGGGAAGCTATGGGTATTGGTAGTTGATGATGAATGTCATCATCATTATCATCATCCCATTCATATTCAGCATTCTCAGTACCAACTTCTATAGGAGCATCATCTTCATCAGGTGGATAAACCTGGTCTTCATCTCTAACCTCTCTTGGCACTGATGTTGGAGGAATTAATTCTAAATTTGATGAGTCACCATTGGAATCAGGAACATCTTTCTCCATTTTATCAATATTTTCAATGGTCTCATCCTTAACAAATACAGCATCACGGCTCCTGACAAGTCTCTTCTCAACCGGATCATAAAATCTACAGCCAAATTGATCTTGACCATAGCCAATAAAGATACACTATCTTGTCTTTGTATCAAGCTTGGATCTCTCATCCTTGGGAATATGAACAAATGCTTTACAACCAAATACCTGCATATGATTATAGGAAACATCTTTTCCTGACCAAACTCTCTCCGGGACATCATGCTTGAGAGGGACACAGGTTGAGCCATTCAACACATATATAGTTGTCTGAAGAGCTTCTCCCTAAAACATCTTAGGTAACTTTGCATGTGAGAGTAAACATCTAACTCTGTCCATCAAAGTTCTGTTCATCCTCTCAGTTAAGCCATTCAATTATGGCATCTTCAAAGGTGTCGTTTGATGCTAAATACCATGCTCTTTACAATAAGCATGAAATGGTCCAGTGTACTCTCCACCATTGTCTGTCCGGATGTATTTCAATTTCTTCCCAATTTGTCTCTCAATTGAGGAATGAAATTGGTTGAAGACATTTAACACCTAATATTTCATCTTCAAGGTATATACCCATGTCTTTCGAGAATGATCATTAATGAAAGTCACAAAGTATTGAGCACCACCAAGTGACTTTGGAATTGGTCCACACAGATCTAAATGTATTAGATCCAACACATTTTTCATTATGGAAGGAGCAAAAATTTTAAAAGCAACTATGTTTTACTTTCCCGCCACACAACCTGTGCATTTATCTAAATGCACTTGTTTATCCCATATAACATATTCTTCTTGACCAGATAGGTCATCCCCTTCTCACTCATATGACCTAGTCTCTTATGCCA
Organism: Reutealis trisperma; assembly: GCA_947687605.1. Taxonomy (NCBI): domain Eukaryota; kingdom Viridiplantae; phylum Streptophyta; class Magnoliopsida; order Malpighiales; family Euphorbiaceae; genus Reutealis; species Reutealis trisperma. Next base: position 1,151,338 of record CANTUT010000194.1, read on the forward strand.
TAAATCAATTGTATCATCTTTCTCCAGAGCATTCACACTGCTGTTGGAGAGTTTTGCATTCATCACATAAAGTAATGAGTACTTTTTACATCTGGTCACCACCAAGGAACCTTTAGTGAGTTTCCATTGACCATTCATTAAGGTATTGTAGAAACCTTCATCATCTAGTCTACCTATTAAAATTAGATTTAGCTACATATCTGGAATATGCCTCACATTTTTTAGGACTAGTATTGTGTCGTTCTCCATTTCTAAGCAAACATCTCCTCTACTAATAACTTTTGAAAAATTTTTATTTTCCATTTTAGCAACACCAAAATCTCCTGGCATGTATGGTGAGAATAATTCTCTTCGCGATGTAGCATGGATAGTAGCACCACTGTTAATCACCCAACTGGCTTTTTGGGTTACAAGATTGATAAGTTCTTCATCTTGAAGGATGTTAAACTCATTAATGGTAATTGTTTGTTCATCATCGCTACTGTCATTATGCTTTTTCTCCTTGCCTTTGTTCTTCTCCTTTTTGAGCTGCCGACAGAATTTCTTGATATGTCCATTCCTTTTGAAGTGATGGCACTTAACCTTTGCATATTTATTTGACTTCCCTCCGCTCTGGTCTCTAGATTTTGATCCCTTATATTGGCTTCTCCCTCTAAATTCTATAACCAGAACTTTTAGCTATGATGAAGAGGTTGAATTCTATGGTCTCTATCTCATCTATTCATTCAAAATACCGCTTTTAACAGCCTCCATGTTTATCATACCATTAGGTGCAGAATTGGTAATTGAGATTTTTAAAGTCTCCCATAACTCTAGTAGAGAGGCTAGCATCATAAGAGCAAGTACTTCATTGTCAAACTTTATTCCCATTCCTGACAACTAGTCCACAATCCCTTGCATTTCATTAAGGTGATCTTCTATAAAAGTGCATTCTTGATATTTTACTTGCATCAATTTTGTCAAGTAAAATAATTTATTGTTGCCAGTTTTAGAAGTATACAGCTCCTCAAGCTTATTCCACAATGTTCTTGCATGAGTCTCATTATAGATATGATTGTACCACATTATCTTCAACAAACTGCGAGATAAAATCACACACTTGCTCATGCTCAAATTTTCATTCCTCATCTGATTTGTCTTCAGGTTTATTTGTAGTAAACACTGGTAAATGCAATTTCATCACAAACAGGAGATCTTTCATCTTGTTTTTCTATATGTGGTAATTTGTGCCATTTAAGTTGATCATTTTACTTGTCTTTGCCTCCATAGCTTCAACACTTGCTATAGGAACCGTATAGGTGAATAGTATCATATACGTGAATAGTACTGTATATGTGAATATTATTCGTATTTGTGAATAGTACTGTATGAACAGTGCTTGGCTGGACTTGAAATAGTAACTGGGCTAGACTGCTATGTGACGGGCTGCTACAGTGGCTGAGTTAAAACAGTAGCCAAGTTAGAACAGTAACCATGCAAAAAATTTGTGTTATTATTGTTTTACTATTCACCGAAATTCTAATTTTATAACCATTTTCAAAATGGATTACACCAGAAAATTTATTAGATTTTTCTCTTGTGCAGTATATTTCTTTTCTTAAAATATCACACTACACCAGACCGTAATTTTATTCAGTCTTAATAAAATCTTTTCTAAGGTGAAGATCAATCAATGCTGCAACCACAGAGCATAGTAAGAATATTAATGGGTTTGGATCATCAACCAAGTGGCTCTGATACCACTTGTTGGGCACAACGGGTATAATTAATAAGATAAACGAGGAATATTAATAATCAACAAAAATAACACCAGCAATTTAATGCGATTCTTTCTTAATTTAGGCTGCATCTACGGGACAAACTCCAAATAAAATTCTTCCACTATTACAAATAGTATATACAAGAGAGTCTTCTCTAAACAAAAATTCTAGGGGTATAATACAATTAATATGAGATCTAACCAAAATAGAACACTCATAGTGTTTCCCAAAAATATCTAAAGTATTTTTCTCACTATTTTGTCACTCCCCTTTTAGAAATTATTTCTAAAAAATTCTCAAGAACTCTCTCTAAATTATTTTTCCTTCAAATAAAACTTTTCTCTGTTGTCTATTGCATTTCTATGAAATCTATATATTAGGCCTTCCATTGCATGCCCTTTTATAGACATGCAAAATTGCCGTGCAACAATTTACCTTCTCTACTTTTGACAAATATTGTGCTTCTCTTTTTGACAAAAATACTTAGGCACTGATTTAATTTTCTTCTTTTTGTCTTTTTTTTTTTATTCTTTTCATATGGACATGGGTCCCTTCATGTGAGAGGGACACCACAACATTAGTAACTAATAACAACAAAACTCCACCTAGAACTCTCTTCTCTCTCTCTCTCTCTCTCTGACTCTACAATGCCATGATGTAGCAGCTAGGAGTTGAAGTTATGGCTCCTCCTCTGCAACAACTCATGGGGTTGTGGCTGTCGATCGCTCCACCACTTGTACAAGTTCACTCTTGTCAATACCAGCAAAGCCCCTCCTCCACATTATATGGTGATGATGGCTTCAAAGCCCCAATCTCAACCTTCACCACAGGACATATGGACTCACTTGGCTTCGATTCCCCAACGACGATGGCACTACAACAGCAGCAATAAATCTAATAGACCTAGCAACAACAAACTGGGTCAACCTGCTAGTGTTGATGAGGTCCATACCCTTTGGATTAGGGATTTGTAGTATGGATATCAAAAGAAAGCATGGGAAGAAAAGGAGTCCAACTGGACTGGAATTGTTGGAAACGTAGACCAATATTTTGGAATAGCCACATGAAGATTCTAATTGCCAATGATGAGCGAACGGTGTGTACACCATTTTCCAATGGTCGTTCAAAGTGTAATTATGGAGACAAGCTCGCTAGTCGATGGACTTCCTCTTGGTGATGGCGGTGGCCCTAACCATTATTTAGGAGTAGGCTGACCGAAGTGGCAGCCTCTTCTCTCTCTCTCTCTCATATGATATGCCAATCTCTCTTTATCATAAAAAAGAAATAAAAAAGAAAGCTTATTTGAAAAGACAAATCAAAGTATTTAAATAAAAAATAAAATGACACTATAAGTGAAATTTTGGCAAAAAAAAAAGTTATAAGACATGTAATTTCTTCTACTTTAATTTCAAGAGGCGCACTGTATTTATTTCCATGATAATTATGCGGCCATTATTCATATCATACTTAGAGTCAATGAGAAGAAAAATAGCCTTTTAAATAAATCTCCTATTAGTATTTTTTTTTTAAATATAGTAAAATATTATGTAATTTCACACTTATTTTAAATAAAGCTGTGATTTATTGCATGAACTTTAGTACCATATATTCTATGATGTTTAACACATTAGTGACAAGTGACATAACATCATAAAAAAAGGTTATATGAAAAATAAAAAATATTATTTTTTGACACATTGTGCCCACATATCATATAACATAAAAATTGAATATATATATATATATATATATATATATATATATATATATATATATATATATATATATATATATATATATATATATATATATATATATATATATATATATATATATATATATATATATATATATATATATATATATATATATATATATATATATATATATAAGGTTGTCGTTTTATCTCAACTTTGCGTTTTATCAAATTCACCAATTTCCATCACCATCATCAATAGTGGTCAAAGGCCAACCAAAAACTCATATTTACAGATTCCATGATTTTATTAACTATAAAACTAAAAACATCAAAACTTTCTATCACCTAAACTACTACCAATCAATTTTCTCAATCCTAAACTACAAACCCATGATCATTAACCTTAAAAATAACAAGAATCAAAATAGGGGTTCTTTCTCAATAATAAATTAGATAATTTTACTGCACCATGTTTTCATAAACTAGCAGAAATGGTGTTTGATAAGATGGATTTATTTAAACATAAATCTGCTTTTTGAAGGGCAACAAAAACAAATTCTTGAAAAGAAGATGGCTTTTTTTCAGAAAACAAGAAAAACTCAGTGAAGCATATCAAAGAAGAAGAGTACAAAGAGAGAAGATAAGGATTATAACTAATGCGAGTGAAACTAATTCCAAACTCTCGCACCAAATAGTCTGAGTCGTCCAAACCTGTAAAACAAAGAGCTAGTGTCTAGGCGATCTGCTTGGGTCAGCACTCTGATATTTATGTTAGATTGTGCTTAAACTAAAAGAAAATGTAAATTTAAAATGTCTAGAGTGCGTGACTTGCATATTGGAGTGCCTTATGGTATTTGTATAGGTCTATTTTGGAGAGCAAGTCCTTGAAATGTAGGGCCACTAAGTGTTCAAATAGTGGTCAAGTAATGGAAAGAGTGCTTCCTAAAATTTTGGAAATGGGGGACGTGATAGAAGCCATAAAGGATTAACAACCATTATAAATGATCTGTAGATATTTCAGACTCAGACAGAGATCTTCTAGTGACTATGCTTGAGAGATCGCTTTGCTTAGTGGTAAGGTTTTGATGCGCGAGCTGTTAGCTCGCTTAGGGCGATCTAGACATACTAGAGTGCATCAATAACTAATGGCTAAGATCAATATGGCCGTCAAAAATGCTTTACATTTTTTTATTTTTTATTTTATTTTTGGGCTTCTTCTATGCAAAACTGGATAAATCCAGTCTCGATTCGTGGTGATTGATTATTGAGAATTTAAGAATTCATTATTATTTTAATTTCTTTTTTTTTCTTCTTCTTTATTGAAATGATTTGATTTGATTTTCTAAGAAATTAGATTCTAGAGAGAGAAAGTGTTATTGTTAATGCCTTTTTAGAGAGGGAGAAATGGAATTGAAGGTGAAGTAAGGAGGAAATAGATATGAATTTTGAAAAATAAAAAATAACTGAAGGTATTTGGTTAAGCCACAAAGTGTTGGTTAAAACATTGCTTTTTTTTTTTTTAATTCTTTATTCGATTGCCATGTTAGAAAATATTTAATAATTTTAAAATTCTACATTAGCATTTTTTACGGCATTACATCAATTATTAACAATGTATCAAACAGAATAGAGCACATAGAATTAAAGTGTTATGAAACAAGTCACAATCCTTATTTAAAATAAATATGAAACCACAAGCTTTTTCATAGTACTTTCCCTTTTTTTTGAAGTATTGGAAGAAGGAATTTAATATTAATAAGATTCAAACTTTGTATCCACTCTTAAAGTAGTATCATCTTACCATTATGTTAAAACACCAATTATATTAATATTTTTCTCAGTGTTGTGATATTATATACACTCAGATAAATCACATATTAATATTTTTAAAAAAATTATGATGATTATATATTTTTTTAGTGAAAAAATATCAATATTTTTTTTATACACATTATTTTCTTATTAGCCAAATGTATAATTAAGTCAAATATGTGTACAGTAAATGTGTGATGACCATTAGATTTAGGATAAATTACTATCTAGTCTCAAAAATTGGCATTAATTGACAAACATATCCCTATATTTTGATAAATTAATTAATTTCTCAGTTTTGGTTCAGTAAACCAAATGGTTTTTCTGTTTATTTTTATTGTTAAATACTTATAAAAAGAAAATAAAACACCTCTCATTTTATCTTAAATTATCTCCTATCTACCATAAAAATAAAATATGTAAAAAAGTAAAAAAAAAAAAAAAGTGCAAGATCAGGGCTTCAAGGAGAGAACCGAAGAAGCAGGACCATAAACGATTTAGAGATTTGCATAGCTAGAGTCATGTATGGATGATATCTTGCAATGAACGGTCGAGTGGACCAGCGAGAGCAGGTGATGGAGATGGCCATGTTTTTTTTCAGCTTAAAGAAGATAAATTATGCTAGCACTAAATAGGGACAAGAAGCCCAAATATAGTACAAGTACAAAGAGGCGCCAACAGGTTACAAGACATATGACCTATGGTCCAATTAAACATAACCACAAAAGGGTTTTTTGAACTGGGCTTTAAACCCAAGAGATACACAGCCTGAAGGCCTCATAGAATAATTGTAACCCTAAAATGCCCTTGGCATTTATCCCCTCTAGCCCCAACCTTTTTCTCCGGTGCCGCCACCACCACCGAAGACAGAAAAGAGCAAGAAAACACTAAAATGCACAAAGTGAATGCATCTTGACTAGCCTCAAATTTCTTGCACAACTAGGCTCCTAAAATAACCACCAGCCATGGAGAAACAGAAACAATTCCATCAGGATGGAGATTATAAACCCACTATCGAAGCCATTTGGGTCTATGATGAGTCTTCTTTACAGCAAAGGCCTTGGGTCCCTTCCTAAATAAACAATCAACTCTTAGAAAACCTAGATAGGAGGAACCACAACTTGAGCTAGTGAAATCTTCCCCCATCCACCACAATCCATCCAAAACCAAATCCGATGAAAAATGGACTTGATGGATAGGCCGAACAAAGCCATAGTCATTCACGGTGAGATCTTCGCCTAACATCTAAATTGTGAAACACAAAAATAAAACCCAATAGAACAGGTGGACAAAACAAGTTTAAACCAAGCAGAAATAAAGGCAGATCTACTTAAAAGCAAGTACGATAGAACAAAAAGAGTGAGTATTAAAGCCACCGGAGCCTACCCTTATTGAGAAAACTCTACAACAAGAACGAGACTGCTAAGAGAAAAGAGAGAATTTCCCTCCCCCCATATTTACAGCTTCCATGATTTTATTAACTATAAAACTAAAAACATCAAAACTTTCTATCACCTAAACTACTACCAATCAATTTTCTCAATCCTAAACTACAAACCCATGATCATTAACCTTAAAAATAACAAGAATCAAAATAGGGGTTCTTTCTCAATAATAAATTAGATAATTTTAATGCACCATGTTTTCATAAACTAGCAGAAATGGTGTTTGATAAGATGGATTTATTTAAACATAAATCTGCTTTTTGAAGGGCAACAAAAACAAATTCTTGAAAAGAAGATGGCTTTTTTTCAGAAAACAAGAAAAACTCAGTGAAGCATATCAAAGAAGAAGAGTACAAAGAGAGAAGATAAGGATTATAACTAATGCGAGTGAAACTAATTCCAAACTCTCGCACCAAATAGTCTGAGTCGTCCAAACCTGTAAACCAAAGAGCTAGTGTCTAGGCGATCTGCTTGGGTCAGCACTCTGATATTTATGTTAGATTGTGCTTAAACTAAAAGAAAATGTAAATTTAAAATGTCTAGAGTGCGTGACTTGCATATTGGAGTGCCTTATGGTATTTGTATAGGTCTATTTTGGAGAGCAAGTCCTTGAAATGTAGGGCCACTAAGTGTTCAAATAGTGGTCAAGTAATGGAAAGAGTGCTTCCTAAAATTTCGGAAATGGGGGACGTGATAGAAGCCATAAAGGATTAACAACCATTATAAATGATCTGTAGATATTTCAGACTCAGACAGAGATCTTCTAGTGACTATGCTTGAGAGATCGCTTTGCTTAGTGGTAAGGTTTTGATGCGCGAGCTGTTAGCTCGCTTAGGGCGATCTAGACATACTAGAGTGCATCAATAACTAATGGCTAAGATCAATATGGCCGTCAAAAATGCTTTACATTTTTTTATTTTTTATTTTATTTTTGGGCTTCTTCTATGCAAAACTGGATAAATCCAGTCTCGATTCGTGGTGATTGATTATTGAGAATTTAAGAATTCATTATTATTTTAATTTCTTTTTTTTTCTTCTTCTTTATTGAAAGGATTTGATTTGATTTTCTAAGAAATTAGATTCTAGAGAGAGAAAGTGTTATTGTTAATGCCTTTTTAGAGAGGGAGAAATGGAATTGAAGGTGAAGTAAGGAGGAAATAGATATGAATTTTGAAAAATAAAAAATAACTAAAGGTATTTGGTTAAGCCACAAAGTGTTGGTTAAAACGTTGCTTTTTTTTTTTAATTCTTTATTCGATTACCATGTTAGAAAATATTTAATAATTTTAAAATTCTACATTAGCATTTTTTACGGCATTACATCAATTATTAACAATGTATCAAACAGAATAGAGCACATAGAATTAAAGTGTTATGAAACAAGTCACAATCCTTATTTAAAATAAATATGAAACCACAAGCTTTTTCATAGTACTTTCCCTTTTTTTTGAAGTATTGGAAGAAGGAATTTAATATTAATAAGATTCAAACTTTGTATCCACTCTTAAAGTAGTATCATCTTACCATTATGTTAAAACACCAATTATATTAATATTTTTCTCAGTGTTGTGATATTATATACACTCAGATAAATCACATATTAATATTTTTAAAAAAATTATGATGATTATATATTTTTTTAGTGAAAAAATATCAATATTTTTTTTATACACATTATTTTCTTATTAGCCAAATGTATAATTAAGTCAAATATGTGTACAGTAAATGTGTGATGACCATTAGATTTAGGATAAATTACTATCTAGTCTCAAAAATTGGCATTAATTGACAAACATATCCCTATATTTTGATAAATTAATTAATTTCTCAGTTTTAGTTCCGTATACCAAATGGTTTTTCTGTTTATTTTTATTGTTAAATACTTATAAAAAGAAAATAAAACACCTCTCATTTTATCTTAAATTATCTCCTATCTACCATAAAAATAAAATACGTAAAAAAGTAAAAAAAAAAAAAAAGTGCAAGATCAGGGCTTCAAGGAGAGAATCGAAGAAGTAGGACCATAAACAATTTAGAGATTTGCATAGCTAGAGTCATGTATGGATGATCTCTTGCAATGAACGGTCGAGTGGACCAGCGAGAGCAGGTGATGGAGATGGCCATGTTTTTTTTTCAGCTTAAAGAAGATAAATTATGCTAGCACTAAATAGGGACAAGAAGCCCAAATATAGTACAAGTACAAAGAGGCGCCAACAGGTTACAAGACATATGACCTATGGTCCAATTAAACATAACCACAAAAGGGTTTTTTGAACTGGGCTTTAAACCCAAGAGATACACAGCCTAAAGACCTCATAGAATAATTGTAACCCTAAAATGCCCTTGGCATTTATCCCCTCTAGCCCCAACCTTTTTCTCCAGTGCCGCCGCCACCACCGAAGACAGAAAAGAGCAAGAAAACACTAAAATGCACAAGGTGAATGCATCTTGACTAGCCTCAAATTTCTTGCACAACTAGGCTCCTAAAATAACCACCAGCCATGGAGAAACAGAAACAATTCCATCAGGATGGAGATTATAAACCCACTATCCAAGCCATTTGGGTCTATGATGAGTCTTCTTTACAGCAAAGGCCTTGGGTCCCTTCCTAAATAAACAATCAACTCTTAGAAAACCTAGATAGGAGGAACCACAACTTGAGCTAGTGAAATCTTCCCCCATCCACCACAATCCATCCAAAACCAAATCCGATGAAAAATGGACTTGATGGATAGGCCGAACAAAGCCATAGTCATTCACGGTGAGATCTTCGCCTAACATCTAGATTGTGAAACACAAAAATAAAACCCAATAGAACAGGTGGACAAAACAAGTTTAAACCAAGCAGAAATAAAGGCAGATCTACTTAAAAGCAAGTACGATAGAACAAAAAGAGTGAGTATTAAAGCCACCGGAGCCTACCCTTATTGAGAAAACTCTACAACAAGAACGAGACTGCTAAGAGAAAAGAGAGAAATCCTCCCCCCCCCCCCCCCCCCCCCCCCCCCCCCCCCCCCCAACCAAAAAAAAAAAAAAAAAAAAATCTTGAAATTAAAGTCGAATTTACAATTTGGAGATGGCCACATGCAGACTATTGCCTATCATTATAAAATCCTAACTTAACTTGGCTTTGTTTGTTCATGGAAAGATTGATGTGGATTCAAAGTGTCCATCTAATAATAAAGCAAATTAAAAAGAGAAGAAAAGAAGAAATTGAGTTTATTACATATTCAATCTATGTGGCTTGCCGATAATGAATGTATAATTTGTAAATTTGCAGTGAGAATATGGAGAATATTGCAAGCAAACTTGATGAAATTACTGAATTATTGGACAAAATTTTTGTATTCAATAATAATTAATCATGGAAGGTTATAGATTTTACACAAAATTATAATAACCTAGAAAAGTTAGAAATGTCTTGCTTAAAAAAATATAAAGCATTTTAAACAAGAGACGCATTGCAAAGACTTAGATTGACAACGACAATGAAGATGGTTGTTTGGTTGGTAGAAGGTAAGAGAGTTTTCATACTGAAAGGCAGAGAAAGAAAGAATTTTGGTATGAGGTACTTTACATTTTACAAGGTATATTATAAAATAAGAAAATTATTTTTTATGTTAATTGATGGAAAAAGATTGAAAAAAAAAAAAAAGAATGGTCGAACTTTTATATATGATAAAATCAAATATAAAAGAGAAATTAGTTAATTTCTCAAAATACATAAATATATTCATTAATTAAAGTATATTTTAATGACTAAATAGTAATTTATCCTTATATTTATTTCCACAATAATTTATTTAGTCATGCTTTAATATCAAGTCTAACCTAATATCCTAATGTCATGGAAAATTCGTTAAATAGTGCTCACATAATATATTTAAGTAAAATATTAAATTTTAATAATTTTTCATTTTAAATTTTTTGATATATATTAAATGATAATAAGGCTTATGTAATTTTAGATAGTTTTTTGAATTAAATCATAGATAATGGTTAAAGGTTTATTAGTGGCTACAACATGTTCTCCACAAGCTACAGTTAGATTAATGACCGAAAATAAAAATGGAGTCGTTTGAGTTGGTCAAGTATGGATGCAGTGAATTCCTGTTACTCTTATTCTTTTTTCAGAACTAATTAATTGCATATGTTTATCACATAAGTCAAATTAATAAAAAATAAAATATTTTTGGAAGAAAGTATAAAAAGTCGCATATAATTCAATTTTTTATACTCATGAATATGTGAGTTTATTTTTTAAATAAAAGTATGTGATTTAATTTATTAACACTTTAGAATTTACAATTTTAATATCATTAGTCAATATTAATATGGTATAATTAATGATGACATAATATTTGTGAGTTTTTTTTTTTTAGATTGTCACATAAATAAAATAAAAAAAATAGAGTCCCACAAGTAGCGTATTAACATTGACTAATAATATTAGTAACAGAAATTTCAAATTATTAATCAAATAAATTATAGAATCTTTTTTATCAAAAGAATTTCACATACTTATAAATGTAAAAAAATCAAATCACAATATATATTTTTTATATTTTTTAATATATATATATATATATATATATATATATATATATATATATATATATATATATATATATATATATATATATAACTTTTTCACTTAACCAAAAAAAAAATTTAAATGATTAACTTAGTTGTCGGCTGGTTAATTAGCTGACTATTGTACATATGAAACATTTTTTTTTTATTTCAAATGTTTTTTTTATTTTAAATGTTTTATATTATTTAGTTAGTGTATAAATCGAGTCAGCAAAACCTACTCTAAAACATATTATTATTTTGTAGGTCGCCAGAAAATTTCTAAAATGTCGATGTTTTGGTGTTGGATATATTTTGAAAACTCTCCAAGATATTTCAAGAACTTTAAAAAAAATTTCTATTATTTTTTAATTTTTTTTAAAATTTTGAAAATTTATAAGAAATTTTTAAAAATTTTGAAGAAATTTTATTTTTTTTTTAATTTTAAAAATTTATAGGAAATTCTTAGAAATCTTAAAGAAACTTGTATACCACTTTTAGCAAATTTAAGAGGTATATTTTATTATAAATTTTAATTTCCTTTTTGTGATGGTTGATGAATGAATATACAGAAAATTTCTAAATCATTTTCTTCGAAAAGCTCGAATAGAGTTTGTGATCTGATAAATTAAATTCATTGATGTTTGATAATTTTCATACTTGATAAATTTAATTCAATAATTTGAAAAAGAGTGAAAAATTTATAAATTCAATGAAATTTTAATTGATTGAATATAAAAACCTATAAAGCACTAAAATAAATCAAATGGAGCGAATTCGAGTTCTTCAATCTTCAATATTCATATTTGGTTTTGTTTCTTACAAGTTTCAGATTGCCAAAAATAATTCAACTTATGTTAATCATTGGCTATAAAAAAATGCAAAAGACAAAAAATTGGTGATCATCACCACCATGCAGTGTCACTTTACCCACCAGTCGATATATATCATCCTACATATACAGTGACATTCGCTGGATTTTAAGTCAGTGCAGCTGAGGATAATAATGACAATTTATAATTAAAATATAAATTATAATTAATAAATAATAAAAAATCACATAATAATTTTTATTACAATAATACTTTTTTAGGTGCCATACTTTAAAATTTTTGAATAATATATTTGTTTTTTATTATATATGAAATTTTTCTTATTTTTAAGCCTATTTATTATTTTTAAGCATGTGAAATGATACAATTTTTCACTAGTTTTTATATTTATATACATAGATACTATACTCAATTTGTGAATTTGAGTGGAGGCTGGACCCTTCTTGGGTCCGCCCCTGTCTGTATACATCTCTTGTGTCTACCTAACAGTCCCAAATGGTGGTTTGTCATCCTCTATATAGCATCATCCTAACCCTGGTGATTATCAGTAATCACTAGTCAGAAAACTAGAGAGAAAACAGAGTTGAACAAAGAAAACAAATGACTAACGAAGAGCTTCATGCAGTGATGTTTCCATGGTTTGCATTTGGTCATATAAGCCCATTTGTTCAGCTTTCTAATAAGCTTTCTTTTCATGGATTTCGAGTCTCTTTTCTTTCAGCTGCAGGTAATATTCCGCGGATTAAATCTTCTCTTCTTCTAAGTCCCAATGTCCAAATAATCCCTCTCTCAATTCCTCCAGTTGAGGGTCTCCCTCCAGGCCTTGACAGCACCTCAGAAATGACACCAATAATGGCTGAGCATCTCAAAATATCCTTAGATCTTATGAAACCACAAATCAATACCCTTTTATCTCAACTTAATCCTGATTTTGTATTTTTTGATTTTGCTCAATATTGGCTTCCTAAAATGGCCTCGGAGCTAGGTATTAAAACGATATGGTTCTCTGTTTTCTCTGCTATTTCCTGCGCCTATCTTATTGTACCAGAAAGGGCAAGAACAAGGAATCCCACTGTTGATGATCTTATGAAAATCCCGATTGGGTTTCCTTCAAACTCTGTTACCTACGTAAAAAAATGTGAAGCTCAAAACTTTTTATACGTGTTTAGGAGCTTTAACGATGGTCCTACTGCATTTGACAGAGCTTTTGAATGTATCAATAGCTGTTCTGCTATAGTCTTTAAGACATGCAATGAAATGGAAGGATCTTATGTGGATTTCTTCAGAACCCAACATAAAAAAACAGTTCTTTTAACCGGTCCACTAGTTCCAGAGCCTCCCTCTGGTTTTCTCGAGGATAAATGGGCCAAATGGTTAAGTCAATTTCCTTCAAAATCTGTAATTTTCTGCAATTTTGGAAGTGAAACATTCTTGAATGATGACCAAATAGAGCAAATGTCTCTTGGATTGGAACTCACGGGCTTGCCATTTGTTCTTGTATTGAACTTTCCAGCAGGGGTTGATGCCCAGGCAGAGCTAGAC